>CM038346.1:30175263-30751141 GCA_021464625.1 Proterorhinus semilunaris
GTTGAAGCGCACAAAGTGCATTGTCCCAGAAAGGGCACCGGGATTTACTTCATCAGTGGACCAAGTGTGAACACAGCCTTAGCCACAGAAATTATATAAATCATGAGCTTTGACAGTGAGAACATTTATTTGGTCCCAGAAATAAACATCCCATTTAACTAGTTTTGCTACTTTGTAATCACACAGCATTTGCCTAATTGGCCTTTTTCTGTCTGCTTACAAATGTTTACTTGACGATCCCCTGGCCATTTTTATCTCATAATAAATGTTTAAACCTGCACCTTCCCTTTAATAAACAAGCTGTTATTTTCTGCAGATCTGAACCAAAGACATACTTTTGCAGTTTATCACTATGGGAACAAGCGGCTTCAACATTGTTATACATAAACCACATAATACTGTATGTATCGTGACTTTTCTATTTTGTGAAAACTCGCGTCAGACCAACCACGCTTAAGCAGGGGTTACTTGAAGCATGTACATATTTGTGTAACGGGAACATCGAGCTGGCATGAAATCATCACTTTTAAAGGTCCTATGCTTTACTTTGTCTTGTAACGTTTAAACAACTTGGCTTTGGCGTTTAAGACATTTTAATAATGTATGGAAAAGAAACAAAATGTATTCATTACACGTTCAAGTCAATCGTAGTTGACCAAATTCACACCTAAGAAGCAACACAGTCTAGATAACATATGAAACTAATGAGTGTTTTGAGGCGAAATATGAGAAGAACGTTGTAAAAAGTGAGTTAAGTATAGGACCATTTATACTGTAACTGTTATAACTTCACACTGCTTTTATTTTGTACTTTGTTTTTTGTACTTCCTTGCGCTTTCAGTGTTGGAGTCTCTTCTGAAATGGGCTTGTTGATACTATTTGCATTCCTTAAAAATGTATATTAATTGTAAAATGCACACACGTATGTATCCTCTAGGGGTCGCAGTTAAGATGCTTCCCAGCTAAGAAAGACACAGGTGGAAGGTGGGCCCGTATTAAATATACTATTGTATGTAATGGTTAAAAAGCACTGCTGATATTCCCAATAATAAATGTTTTTACATAAATGTGGCTTTGGCTTCTTTAGCTCTTTGGTTTTAGGACAGGGTGAAAGTGTGGGACGGGATGTTCCATTTGGTGATATTCAATTATTGTGTTATTGGTATTTCAACCAGAGCTACTTGAAATTGCTTTGTATGGTATCATATTCATTGGACAAAGAAAATGTATAGATGGATGGTTGGTTGCTGCACTTGCGATGTATTATGAGAGGATGACTGTTGACATAATTGTCTCCAGAAATACTTTAGAAATCTAAGTTACCTATGTAACTATAGTTCTACGAAAGGTGTGCGCCGCCCTTAGGCTGCGCTATTGCATATCTCTCGGAAGCGCCAGCTTCCCGCCCTGAGAGGATCAAAGAACTGACCGCTCCAATCATCCTTGGGGGTCCATTACCCCTGTGCCCTATAAAAGGGAGACTCTCCCTTCAATCGTCTCCTTTGAACTCAGCCATCGAAGAGAGGTCGTGCCTGCTGGGCCCGTAGCTAAGGGCGGCGCACACCTTTCGTAGAACTATAGTTACATAGGTAACTTAGATTTCTACTTCAATGGTGTGCTTGCCCTTAGCCTGCGCTATTGCATAAAGCAACGCGCAGCCGTGGCCGACCAATGTACTCCCAGCAGGCATGGACTCGCATGATTGGAGCGTGCCCGGGGCAACGCCATGCGTCCCAGGGAGCGGCTAAACGCTCCCTAGGTAGCAGGGGCCCACGGGCAGAGTAAGGGGCAACCAATAGCCGTTAACAACGCCAGCGGTTCTCACCCAGACAAAAAAACAATGGGGGACGTCCGCACTAGCCGCCTCTCCCAAGAGCGCCGGTCACCCGAAGAATAAGAGTGTACGTCCAGTTCGGCCAGGCCGCCTCTCCCAAGGGCGCTTGAAGCACCGAACCAAACCAAACCAGGTCATCCCTTCCCGGACCCACCCTGGGCTCGGGGGGGGGGGGGATTCACGACCGTCCACCACCCAAAACAATGTGGGCAACTGAACCCGCAGCAACGTCCTGCAGATAAGACCTGCAGACCTCCTCAATCGAAGCGCCACGGAGTAGTGCTGTAGAAGCCGCCACTCCACGTGTGGAGTGAGCCCTGACCACTGTCGGCGGAGGGAGTCCTTGTGCCCTTATATGCAGTGCGGATGGCAAGGCATATCCAGTGGGCCAAACGTTGAGAGGACAATGGGGCACCCTTGTTCCTTACCCCAAAGCCCACGAACAACTGATCGGAGCGTCTGAAATTGGCAGTCCGTTCAAGATAGTGACGTACCGCCCTGATCGGGCAAAGGCGGTGTCGTCGTTCATCCCCCACCGACGCATGCGGAGGGGGAAAGAAGGGTCTAATTCTGATCACCCTCGACCTGAAGGCGGATGTAATGACCTTCGGCTGAAAAGCCGGGTTGGGCCAGAGTTCCATCAGCCCATCACCCTCAGGCAGGGACATGCAGGTGGGGTGCATAGAGAGCGCACAGAGATCACCCATCCTCTTAGCCGACGTAAAGGCTAACAGGATCGCAGTCTTCCGCGGAGTGGCGTCGGCCCAGGCACACGAAGCAGCGAACGTGCTGATCCTGAGCGAGGAGCGGCGCCGCGCAGGAACCGCACACCCGTTGCTTGACGCCGGAGGGCGACGGGGTCTCAAGCGCTGGAGTGCGGTGAGTCATTCTTCTTCTTTCTTCTGTTCAGATCCAGATCTCAGAGTAAGCTGAGAGAAAAAGGAGACGATTGAAGGGAGAGTCCCCCTTTTGATAGGGCACAGGGGTAATGGACCCCCAAGGATGATTGGAGCGGTCAGTTCTTTGATCCTCTCAGGGCGGGAAGCTGGCGCTTCCGAGAGATATGCAATAGTGCAGCCTAAGGGCAAGCACACCATTGAAGTTTTTTTTCCCAAAACATATTTTGTCCCAGTTACCTTTTTTTTTTTTAAACATGGGTTCAATTTCTTTATTCAACTTGGTTAATTCACAGTAGTTCAACATGTCCATAACCATTAACATTTCATATATGTCTACATTAATTACTTCAGATAATTTAGAAGGCTCTAGTCCAAACTGTGTTAGTTTGGTTCTGTATAAGATGCATGAAGACGTTGTGGAGGCAATATTGTTCCTTGCAGAGGACATTACCTAAATAAACCCCAGTTACCTAATGTAACTACAGCTCTATGAATATGTTGCGAAGCCCTTTAGGCTTTCGCTGATGCATAATCTCTCGGAAGCTCCGCTTCCCGCCTGAGAAGATCAAACGAACCAAACTGCTCCAATCACCCTATGAGCCTGGCACACCCCAGGCCCTATAAAAGGGGGCCTAGCCCGACACTCTGCTCCTTTGAACTCAGCTGTCGGAGGAGAGGACATGCCTGCTGGGCCCGAAGCTAAAGGGCTTTGCAACATATTCATAGAACCGTAGTTACGGTAGGTAACTGGGGTTTCTATTTCATATGTCACTATAGAGAGCTCACCTCCCTTTGGAGAGCTGCCGTTTCGTCCGGGCCACGCAGTCTCGTCTCAAACACACTGCAGAAGGGTGGAGGCCTTCGAGAGAACTGCAGTGTGTAGCCTCTCTGCAGTGTCCTGTCCAGCCAAGGCGCTGACAGAACCCCTGCACCTTTCCAAATCTGATAAAACTCTGTCAGAGGTTGAACTACGGGTCCGCGGGAGAGGCGGGCCCGCCCACAGACTCCCCTCCTGGGGACGAATCGTGACATAGTGGACCCCCGCAGAAAGGGCATCCGCAGCGCAGCCAATGAGGAGCCCACCAGCCGCCAAAACGTCCAAGAACATCTCTCATGTCTGCTGCTGCTCCACGCTCAAACCTGACATACAGTGGATGAGCGGAGCTTGTCAAGAATTTTGACACAAAAGCCCTTCCATAGATCCGGCACATACAGCCAAAGGGTAGCGTCTCGGAACTCTCTGCGCTGACACTCATGCAGCGGGCGCATGACGTCCGAAGGTGCAGAGCCAGCAGGGCAAGACTCAGTGATGGACTTCAAATTGTAAACCAGGACCGAAGAGTGAGGAGGTGGAACGCGACAGGATCAGGGGAGAACACTCCGTTCCCCTGAGTGTCGATAAGCTACCCGCAAATGACGACAGGCTAATGCTGCTCGGGCCGCGTTAGCATCGATAGAATAGAGGCAAGCCCAGCACGGTCAGCGTCAACTTTGTCCAGCTCTGAGGGAAAGGATGACTCCACACTAGTCCCGAGAGGAGAGGACCCGATGCCGTCCTGCAATGCCACAGCACTTGGCCAATCCTTCACTGGACGTTAGCAGAGAGGAAGACCATTCGCACCTGGCGTTTAGTCAGCAGGCTAACGGGCTGGGACCTGAAGCGAGGATGGTCCACCTGGACGCGGGGCCCGGGCACCAGGGACCTGTATTGGAAGTTGCCACGTTCCGACTGCGCCAAACCGAGAGGTCTGCTTCTGAAGGCCTCGGTGGCGTTCGGGCACCTCCCCTCGTCTGTGCGGTGGAGGAGGAGGTCTTCAATCTTGATTGTAGATTAATTCTTCTCAAGAGCGTTAGAACTGAGAGAAAAGAGAGCAGCGCGTCGGGCTAGGCCCCCTTTTATAGGGCCTGGGTGTGCCAAGCTCATAGGGTGATTGGAGCGGTTAGATCGTTTGATCTCGGGCGGGTAGCGGAGCTTCCGAGAGATTATGCATCATCTCTCTCTTTCATATGTTACTAAGGTCTGAAGTAACATATGAAATAGAACAGCTTTGAAGGTTTGTTAATTGTGACACATTTGTAACTTAACTGGGACAGGGGACGCCATGAAGATGTTCATGACTAAAGGCAGCAAAAATATTTATCACCCACTGCAAAAATAGCACTTAGTGTCGAGCTAGTGAGAAGGAGCATGTTTTGTATTGCTGGCAACAGTATAATCCAAAATGCTACACAGTGTGCGCCTTTAAAGGTGCATCTAATCTTACCTAGAACGGTAGGCTATCTGCTACAATACCCTCATGTATTCATGTACCAAAAACATGTACAATAGGCCAGGATGAATGGTGTGTGTGTAAATGTATGGTGGTGGTCAGAGGGACCGTAGGCGCGATGTGTGTAGTCGCGACGCGCTTCTGTCAGTCTCCCCCAGGGGAAACTGAAGCTACAAACGTAGTTTACCACCACGAGTATGGAGTGAATGTAAAACGCTCTCATGTAAAGCGCTTTGTGGCTTTGTCTGTGAAAGGCGCTATATAAATAAAGGTTCTTCTTCTTCTTCTTCTTCTTCTTCATGTCTGCAAAGCATGCCCCATCTTGCTTCATGTTTCTCAAATCCCAGAAGGACATGAGCTTGTTTGGGAGGCGCACGCGCCCCTCTAATCAAATCCAGTTTTCAGATTGTTTTCTCATACCTCTCGGATGATGTAATGTGAGAGCCGAACAGAGAGAGGGGCCAGAGGGAATGACTCAAGATTTTCCACGCACAGAAAATAAAAGGCTTAGTGAAATTGACATCCCTGTAACAGGGATGGTTTCTTATTGAGAGTGCTTACGTAACATTACAGGTTTAAACCTAAAAACGGGCTCTGAGGGCATAATGGACCCATTGGTCTGGGCCTTAGCCTGCATACAAATAAAAACATAAACCTCAAAATAACGCACCCCCTACATTTGTTCTGGTTCTGTTGGTACAAAACACAAATCATCTCGTTCTTAGAGGTGCAAAACAAACATATGTAGGCGTAAGCCGACCGGGTAGTGATTTTGCAATTTGCACTTTCATTTCATTGTGAGAAATAGACCTTAGAATTTTCACAAGTTCAATTCATGCTTCTTTATTATTTAATTGTGTTAGTTTTAGTAATATTCTCTATAAAAGAATACATTAAAATGGCCCAAAGGTAACGTATACTTTCTTTTTGAGGTATCTGAAAGTATGTGCAACAGCCCCCCCTGGTGTTCACATCACCAGCCACCACTGGGAACAACGATTATTAGTGCAAGTATTATTTTTTATTTGGAAGAAGTGCTCAAGTTACTTTTAATAAATTCTGATAAAGAGCGGTGTTCGTTTTATGTTAATTTGGAACGAAGAAGGAACTGCCTGCTAGGTCCGGAAATCGCGTTAGGCGGCGCCCATGTTTTGTCTGGCAACTTCCGGTTGTCCTGTTTTACGTGAACCCTTTTTCAGCTATGTAAACATGTCTAGCATTTGTTGCTCTGTCCGTGGGTGCCATAATAACTGGAAGAAGAAGAATTTATCTCTCTCACAGCATTGTTTTGAGCATGGGAAGATGAAATCAGAGTGCTGTGGGCCAGCATTTAACCTACACCCGCCTCCATCTAAAGACGAGGACCTTCGCTGCTGGCTTAAGGCGCTGAATTTAAAACATCCACCAAAACGTCCGTATGTTTGCTCTTTCCATTTTGTGGAGAAGAAACCAACCAAATTGCACCCATACCCCGAAAAATGGTTGGGCTACACCGCCCCCTTGAAGAAGCCACCCGGGGTGCTAGTGAGACAAGTGGGTAAGTAGCTAGTTACCTTCTTATTTACACAAAGACAAAACGTTTTTTATGCAACCACGGACTGCATCATTAGCCCCTTAGTACCAAAATAATGTAAATGTATGTTAGAACACGTTATGTGCGTTTTTTGAACAATAATATGTGATAAGGTCAGTAAAGATCCATAAATCCCATCACTATAAAAAGTCTGTTGTTGCTGTAGCCTCTTCTGCTTCTAACCAAGGGATTGCAGGTGGAAATTAGCACTAGTACAATGCATCTCTCCTTTTTGAGGTTAATGTATATTGTACACTGTTCCTGTTCAAATAAATAAACTAAACTGTACATGTGAATATAATATGGAAAATATATGCCAATATATTTTTCATAGTCCATGCTATGTTTTTCATAACTTAAGTGCTTGTTGGATAAAAATTACATACAATATTTTTGTATAACACTTTAGGTATACCCTATTAAACCCAACTGTTTTCCTCAGATGCATCTACCATCAGTGCTGTTGCGAAAGACACAGCCACACAGTGCCATGAAGAAGTGATGCCTGGACCACCACCTGATCATAACTACACTTTGGCCAGTCCTTTTCTGAACCGACCCATTCAGTGTCACCGGGCAACACAGTGCTCTGGTCCAGCTGAGCTCCATAAAGAACTCCTTCGCACTGACCGCCTCAGCCTGCTCTACACTGGTCTTTCTATGCAAGAATTTGCCTTTTTGGCTGACCAGCTGTTGAAAGATTATGTTAACACCTTTCATCTTGATGCTCGTGATCAGGTGCTCATGACCCTCATGAAGCTACGGTTAAATTTGCTCCAGGCTGACCTGGCTGAGAGGTTTCATGTGTCGCAGTCTCAGGTGAGCAAGATCATGTCTGTGTGGTTTGACATCATGGAGGAGAAGATGAGGCGTTTCATCCCGTGGCTGCCCCGAGAGACAATCCTCGCAACAATGCCACAGTGTTTTAAAGAGCATTACCCCACAACTACCTGTGTGGTTGACTGCGCCGAGACTCCCATACAGAAACCACACAACCTTGACTCTAGTGGAGAGTCTTCCAGTCATTATTATGGCCAAAATACTATCAAGTATCTGTTGGCAATTGCTCCCTGTGGTCTGATAATGTTCGTCTCTGCTGCATACCGAGGTAAATGCAGTGACAAATTTATCACCTCAGACAGTGGCCTTCTGGAGTACCTACACCCAGGGGATGTGGTCATGGCAGACCGAGGCTTTCTCACATCAGATCTGCTGCATGAGCGACAGGTGCAGCTGGTCATCCCTGCCTTCACAAAAAGAAGTCTGCAACTTTCTGAGGAGGACACCACTCACACCAGGCCCACTGCAGACGTCCGAGTCCATGTGGAAAGAGTAATTAGTTGCCTCAAGAACTTCAGAATCCTGTCCCAAACCATTCCAATTAACTTGGTTCACAAATGTGATAAAATCCTCAGAATTTGTGCAGCGTTGTCTAATTTACGGGGGGATATCATTCTGGAAGATGAAAAAGATTGTCGTGTTGAAGAGTATTAATAAATTGTAAATAGTTTAAATAATAATAATAAATGTATATTCTTTAAATGTACAGTAGGCCTGCACTTTTTCTTTTTTCTTTAAAAAAAAAGTATGGAGAGGTGCAATTTATATCCTCCAGCCATGTTTGCCATTTCCCTGCTACTATGTGCGATAAAATCAAGCTTTAATGCAATCACAAACACAAGTATTAAAATGTCCTCAACAATTAAGCTCCTTGTGCCTAGCTGCTCTCTTGCACACTGAAATAGTGACTATATATTGCCATCTGCTGGTTCTATAGTGCTTGTGAAATGCTGGTGGTAAAAGTCTAGTGTCAAATTGGAGTAGGCCTCTTTGATCAGTAATATTTTTAAATCTTACAGGAGAAACAAGATTATTAGAAATTAAAGCCCAAAATAGTGTATTGACATGCTTTAGTAGTGTGTGTGTCCCATTCTGACCCAAAAGCCTGGGCTGTAAGATGTGTAGACTATACTCTTTGTATTTATTTTTTGTATTTTTTTTTTAAAGTTTATAATCTATTATCCACCTAATTAGGCATCAGACAAACACACATTTACACGTTTTGTCCCTTGTTTTTTGCAGAAATATATTCTGTAGCTACGCCTACTTAATGAACTGAGAAAGAACCAATGAGAGTTGATGAACTTGGCCCCGTGATCGGCCTAAATCGGGCAGTTACTGCCAATAAACTTTGTATGACTGAAAAGTTACCCGGCCGAGCCTACTTACTAACTGCATACGTTTGAACAACACTTCCCCTTTTTTTTTCTATGGGGCCAAGCAGGCACTGAAAAGTGTACCAGCTAATCAATCAATCAATCTGCACCAAACAATAAGGCAATAAAACAGAGCTGTAAATAAGACGTAAAGTTCAGGCGGATCAAGTATCCAGGCAAATATAATGTCCAAATAAGCGTGAGCAGTGGGTGGTGACGAGCGGCGCGGGTGTCCCCTGTCCTTAGACTCTCCAGGACGGCAAGGAAAAACTCAAAAACCTGGTGGGAGAAACGAGAAACCTTGAGGAGAACCACAGAAGGAGAGATCCACTCCCATGGACGGACAGGCTATAGAGACCCAGGGCCGAAGGAGTCCCTTCAGCAGTCGGGCCAAGATCGTAGACCGTCCAGTCCTTGTTGTCAGTAGGCAGGGTTCCTCTGTTCAATCTAGACAAGCATTCCCAAGGGGGAGTGGGACCGGAGACACCATGTGAATAGTAATGAACAGACTACAGATTAAATAAATAGTGTATCATAATAAGACAAAGTTTGCAGTAAGAAGAAGAAGAGGATAGCGCTCAGTGTACCGTACTTCCCACAGCAGTGTTTCTCCTAAGGCAGCTTTACTTCAGGCTGTGGGTTAGAGCTTTACTTCAGGCTGTGGGTTAGAGCTTTACTTCAGGCTGTGGGTTAGAGCTTTACTTCAGGCTGTGAGTTAGAGCTTTACCTAACTGACCTGATCATAAGCTAATTCGAAGAGGTAGGTTTTGAGCCTAGTCTTAAATGTAGGGACTGTGTCTGTCAATCAATCAATCAATCAATGGTTTTGTATAGCCCAATATCACAACAGGAGTTGCCTCATAGGGCTGTAACAAACATTGCTTAAATTGCTTCTTTAACGTGAGCTGGGAGTTTATTCCATGAAACCGGAGCTTGGTAGCTAAAGGTCCTTCCTCCAACAGTGATTTTGGAGACCCGAGGAATCACTAGTAGCCCTGAGTTTTGAGAGCGGAGTGCTCTGGTGGGCCGATATGGAGCGATAACGTCTTGGAGATAGAGCGGAGGCAAACCCTTTATGGCTTTAAATGTGAGGAGCAGGATTTAAAATTTGATTCTAAACTCAACAGGAAGCCAATCGAGAGACTTTAGCACAGGTGTAATGTGTTCTCTTCTCTTTGTACGCGTTAACAATCTTGCAGCTGCATTTTGAACTAATTAAAAACTTCTCAGGGAACTTTTAGGACACGCTGCTAGCAGGCAGTTACAGTAGTTCAGCCTTGAGGAAACAAATGCATGAATACGTTTTTCTGCATCACTCTTAGGTAGAATGTTTCGTATTTTAGCAATGTTGCGCAGGTAAAAGAACGCAATTTTACAAGCTTGGTTTATATGCGTTTCAAAAGAGAGGTCCTGGTCAAACAGAACTCCAAGTTTTTTTACTGTAGAGCTCGTCGATACGCTAATATTATCCAGGGAGATGATCTGCTGAGATAAAGAGATAACGTTTTTGAGGAACTAATATAATAACCTCGGTTTTATCAGGGTTAAGGAGGAGGTAATTTACAGTCATCCAGGTGTTAATGGCTTTTACGCAGGAACTGAGCGTATCTAATATATCTGTCTGACCTGGTTTCATTGATAAGTACAGCTGTGTGTCGTCTGCGTAACAGTGAACATTTATATTGTGATTTCGGATTATGTTACCTAATGGAAGCATGTACAATATAAATAAAATTGTCCCGAGCACTGAACCCTGTGGCACCCCATAGCACACTTTAGAACAGAGTGAAGGCGGTTGGTTTACATTAACAAATTGGTTAACGCCTACGTCAGTTTCTAACCTCTGCAAGAGAATATCGTGGTTGATTGTGTCAAAGGCTGCACTGAGGTCTAACAGAACCAGGACTGAAGCTAGTCCGGCGTCAGCTGCTAATAACAGGTTGTTAGTAACTTTGACTAAGGCGGTCTCTGTGCTATGGTAAGTTCTGTACCCTGACTGACATTTTTCTAATAAACTATTGTCCTGTAGGTGGCGGCAAAGCTGCTTAGCCACTACTTTTTCAAGGACTTTTGAAATGAAGGCAGATTAGATATGGGCCTATAGTTTGCTAAAATATCAGGATCGAGATTGGGTTTTTTCAAAAGTGGTTTGATAATGGCATATTTAAAGGACTTTGGCACATACCCATTTTCTAAAGACGAGTCAATCATTTTCAATATGGTATCTTGAGATTTCAGGAGTAATTTCTTTGAGGAGTTTAATCTGATCTAGAAGACAAGTTGACGGTTTTGAAGACATAATGATTGATAATAACTCAGCCTCATCTACAGTTATAAACCTGTCTAAGACTTCAGATGGAGACAATGATTCTACAGCTGGATTTAGATCAGAACAAGCCAAGGGAAGCTTATCATTTATTTTATCTCTAATGGTTGTGATTTTATCATTAAAGAATTCAAGGAAGTCATCGCAGCTAAGGGTATCAGGAATGGAAGGCTCTACTGCTACAGCTGTGACTGTTAGCCGGGCCACCGTGTTAAAAAGAAACCTAGGGTTATTTTTATTTACTTCAATTAATGAAGAGTAGTAATTTGTTTTTGCTTTCCTCCTGGCTTGCAGGCGAGTAGGCAATTTGCGAGTCTTTCGCTTAAGCTTTCTGCGTTGTACCAGGGAGCGACGCACCGAGGCCGAACAACTTTCTGTTTCAGTGGGGCCGCAACATCAAGTGCTGTTTTATTGTAAGCATAACGCGGTCGACAAACTGATCACTTTCATTTAAATCAATAAGCGAGCTATTCTCTGTAGACATAGTATTAAACTGGCTGGATCATTTCTTTAAACCTTAACACAGCTTTTTTGGTTAGTGGCCGTTTTAATTGAATTTTATCCTGTTGATTAGTATAATCTTCGATTAGGAACTTGAATGTACTTAGAAAATGGTCAGACTGTTAAGTGGGCTGGTGGACACACTTCAAATGCAGGTAGAGTAGGGTAGGGTGTAGTAGAATGGATGGAAATGAGCCAAAATGTAGTGTGTTTCCGTGGCGACAGATGAATAAATGGACATTCAAACATGATCAGGCCCAGTCCTTAGAAACCTGACACTGAAGAACAAGCAGCTTCACAAAGACAAACCTGCTGCCTCTGTCCGCTGTTTGCTTTTACAGTAAAAGGGGTTATGAAATACACAAATTATATTATATAAATAATGTACTACAAAACGATAAGCATTAGCATATGGACATACTATATATCTTATGTGTATAATAACACACTTGCACGAGTGCCTGGTAAATTAAAGATGAGCCATTTTTAAGCATTACATGCCATCCCTTTTCTTCAGTTTAGCTGATTTGGTGACATTCAGCCAGACTTCCCGATCTACGCACACCTCCTCCAGCTGTTCTGGGGGGTCCTGAAGCAACACCAGGGCCCCAGCTCAGAGTCCCTCCAGTGTGTCCTGGGTCTTCCACGGGGCCTCGTCCTAAAAGGACATGGCTGGAACACCTCCCGAGGGAAGTGACCAGGAGGCATCCGAAACAGATGCCTGAGCCACCTCAGCTCTTAACGCGAAGGAGCAGCGGCTCTACTCTGAGCTCCTTCCGGATGACTGACCTCCTCACCGTATCTCTAAGGGTATGCCCAGCCACCCTGCAAAGGAAACTAATTTCGGCCGCCTGTATCTGTGATCTTGTCACATGACCACACTGTATGTGTGGGTAGGAACATATCGACCGGTAAATCCAGAGCTTTGCACCCAGACTCTGCTCCCTCTTCACCACAACAGTCCGATACAGACAAGACATCCCGTATTTATATTTTCCATCGTGCCTGCCTGGTCACAGGGCTGTCTTCTCTAGGTCACATGCAATGTGTACTCACATAAAACCGCCAAAAGTCTAGTCCTGGTGCTAAATATTGAAATTATTGTTTGTTTAGTTAGTGGTTGACTCTACACAACTTGGTTGTTTCAGCTCAAATAAATTATACACATTTAAAATAGTCTTTTATTAAATAAATTCACATCATTGTTCTGTTTTACTGTTCTAGATGACAAATATTTTAGTATAGGGATTGAAAAACGTATTGTTCAGGTATTGGTAGCCTATCGTTAAAGTAAGTACCGGTATTGATACAAATGTAGGTACCCAGTCCTACTGTTAGCCTACTGGTTTCCTAAGAAACAGATGGTGTTCATTTGCACAAAAATGTAGGCTACGGCTTTATTTCCAGCAGCGCCGAGATCGAAAAAAGGCAAATAGGTTAACCACTCTTTTTACCACCACAGGGGGCGCTTTGAAGTGGCCAACAGCGTGGCCAACGCTGTTTTGGCCTTTTCACACTGGCTAAATGAGTGGCGAAAATGCTGCTATCCGTTTCCAGAGTGGCAAAAACTGTATTTCCCCGGGTTTAAAGGAAGAAAATCACTGTTTATCTGGACCATTTTAAAAGTAAAGCGACCATCATAAGTGATATAAATAGTATGGCTGTAAGGTTGTTTTTTTTAATGTTGTTTTTGGTCAAGACTGCATACACTACAGAAAGAGTGGTAAACTCTTAGAAAGCGTCTGACCGCTCTGAAATCAATACTTAACATATTTCGGGGTGGCTAAAGGCCATCGGCCACTCTGAAATGGCCATCGGCCACTCTGAAAAGAGTGGTAAAAAGCGTCTGACCGCTCTGAAATCAATACTTAACATATTTTGGAGTGGCTAAAGGCCATCGGCCACTCTGAAATAGTCATCGGCCACTCTGAAAAGAGTGGTAAAAAGCGTCTGACCGCTCTGAAATCAATACTTAACATATTTCGGGGTGGCTAAAGGCCATCGGCCACTCTGAAATAGTCATCGGCCACTCTGAAAAGAGTGGTAAAAAGCGTCTGACCGCTCTGAAAACAATACTTAACATGTTTAGGAGCGGCTAAAGATTAAAAGTTATAGTGACCTTTCTAAACCTACTCTAAACAAGAAATCTTAACAATCTTAACAAATCTTGTTTGGATGCTAATTACGCACTGAAATGTTAATGTTGGTCAATGTCAAATATTAGCCAGCACAGACACTACGAAATAGTAACTTATTTATTAAGTTATCACAACAGGAGTTGCTTCACCGGGCTGCACTAAACATTAAGGCAATAAAACAAAACAGTAAATTGGACCATGTAAAGTCCAGGCAAGTGAAGTATCCAGGCAAACATAAACATAATGTCCAATTAAATTTCAGCAGCAGGTGATGAGGAGCCGCGTGGGTGTCCCTCGTCCTTAGACTCTCCAGCACAGCGAGGAAAAACTCAAAAACCCAGGGGGAGAAAAGAGAAACCTCGGGGAGAACCACAGAAGGAGAGATCCACTCCCATGGACGGACAGGCTATAGAGACCCAGGGCCAAAGGAGTCCCTTCAGCAGACGGACCAAGATCGCAGACTGTTCAGTCCTTGTTGTCAGTAGGCAGGGTTCCTCTGTTCAGCCGGGTTCCTCCGTTCAGCCGGGTTCCTCCGTTCGATCTAGACAGGCACTCCCAAGGGGGAGTGGGACAGGAGACACCATGTGAATAGTAATGAACAGACTACAGATAAGATAAATATTGTATCATAATAAGACAAAGTTTGCAGTAAGAAGAAGAAGAGGATAGCGCTCAGTGTACCGTACTTCCCACAGCAGTAAAAGAACGCTATTATACAGGCCTGGTTTATAGACGCTTTAAAAAGGGAGATCTTGGTCAAACAGAACTTCAAGGTTTTTTACTGTCGAGCTTGTTGATATGCTAACAATAACCAGGGAGATCTGCTCAGATAAATACTCACTCAGTCTTTGAGGGCCTAGTATAATAACCTCTGTTTAACCTCGTAACAATCTTTCCACATCCATCCACGTCACACATCCTGGGGGTCATCCAGACCAGGCGGTGCGCAAGAATGAGAACAATAACCAGGGTGAGGTGGCTCATCATAAATGCCCAGCAGCTCATCTCTCTTTCCAGGGCCAATACACCCTTGAAGAAATAAATGATGTAATTAGGACGATATAAGCAACTCTAACTAAAACATGTCCAAATATATTTAAACCATGAATAATATTTTATACCTCCTGAAAATGCCTTATACAGTTGGCCACATGCATTACATGTACGAATTCTGTACATTTTCTTGAGCTCCTTCTGATACTCTGTGCTAAATGATGTTAAGTTGACCACACCTTTATGAAACAGAAATATAAACTTTATATTTTTTCTTACTTTAATAAGATTCGACAATTATATATCTGATATTTTTGCATACTTACTGTCAAGCCATTCATAATGGACTTCTTTAAGAAAATCTTCATCACAATTGCAATGAATCGTTTGCAGGCTATCTGTAACCTGCAAGGTTACAGATAGCCTTGTCTCCTTCGCACAAAACTACTTTTGAGAAAATCCTCTCCAAAACACAGTCTGGAAGCTGCAGATAAATTACATAAATCAAATCAATTACCGGCTTTACAAAATAATTGTATTACTTACATCCTCCAAGGTCCGAGTGGATAGCTGGCAAACTTCATGCCTGCAGGTAAATTTAAAAATTGTGCATGACAAAAAAATAATTGGCCATGTCTTAGAGATACGTAGAGATACGATTTTTTTAAGCAAATTTTCTGCTTCATAGCGATAAATATCCATTTTGTTTCTCAACCACTGGATTGTCACCTATAATGAATTGTGCCATTTAGTCCTTTAATTACTGTTTTTTTATGATTACTCTTATTTATTTATCACTATTTTACTTTTCTTCACAAATGTAAACAAATCAACAAAATTGTTGATAACATATACAAAAAATAATCTCAATCTGTAACCTACCTCTGGCAAAGTTAACCTTATACCAAATTGTGTTTCTATTCTACTATTAGTCTGCTTCCTAATATGTATTCACATTATTACAATTTTAGGTGTTTAAAAGGTGTATTAATATAAACTTTTGTTCATATTTTTTATTACACCTTAAGTAGGCAGAAGCATACAGCTAATACGCTTTTATTATACAGGTGCTCGTCATATAATTAGAATATCATGAAAAAGTTCATTTATTTCTGTAATTCAACTTAAAACTTAACCATTCCCGCAATAATGGGTGGGCCATTCAAACTACTCAGCCGGGGCATTAAGACCAATGGGTGTGGGGCATTCCGACTAGCACCCAACCATCTTATGTTTTTTGCATTATAAATGGTAAAATAATATAGCGATAGGTATACCCTCTTAATCTACATTTACGCAATTTTAAAAAGACAACAAAAAAGGCCGAATTGTCAGTATTCCATACAATACCCCATATATACCTCGTATAACTTTGAATATGATTTGTGTCCCTTTGAACTAACGGAATAATACAACTCATTCTCACCTGCCATTTGTTTTCCACACAACAACGATATGCTGTACGTCTTCTAACTTCTAACAGTACCTGTACCCTCCTTCCGAATAACGGGGTTTAGATGATTTATATTTCCTCCCCTTGAGCTCAGTTCCAAAATAAATAAATAAAACTGAAGAACCGGAGTTGATCTGATGATCTTTTTGGACTTGCAGAATACAACGTTAGATCAGCAGCACAATCATTACAAAGTGAGAAATAGGCTAAACTTTACTCAAATGTGTTGGCAGGGTCCATCCACAAAATAGGCCAGATACAATCTATGTCACAAATTAACAGGTAAATTCGTGATTAACCACTATAAAACATGGCTAGACGCAGTTTTGGCCACTCGGAACGAGGATAACGGACTTTTGGCCACTCCTTTAGCCAGTGAAATGTGGCCAAAACCGCGTTGGCCACGCGGTTGGCCACTTCAAGGCGCCCCCTGTGGTGGTAAAAAGAATGGTTAACCTATTTGCCTTCTTTCGATCTCGGCGTCTCTCTTTATTTCAGAGCCAGAAACATGAAATGGCTCTGAAATAAAGGCTTGGGAGGGCCTGGACTTTACACACAATTATGTTGGCCCATATTAAAAGAAAATCTATGTTATGATTGTATTCAAGCACCTCATCTGAACCAATTATGGGTTCATTTGGTTCACTTTTTGGTATTTATATTTATGAAAATATTCTTTACTGACCAAACATTTAGGACTACAAACGATTAATTTGGCCTAAAATCGAGTGTAACATCAAGAAATCAATCACAAAATTCATAGAAAATGTATATATTCCTGATTTATTATGATGAAGGGATGTTACCGGAAGTGACTTTCCCGCAGCTGTACGTCTGTGCGTGGAGACGTCAATGTAGCGGATGCACGACAGAAGTAACTTCGTTACCGAGAGGCTGAGGTCCTGAAAACATGTCGCTTTTTTCTGCGGTTCTGCAGGACGGGGCTCTTCCTGCGACATAACCCCACCAGCTCACCCCCCGCCGCGGCCACACTGCGGGACAACACCCGGGCGGTGCAGTGTTTGGTTCGGCCGTTGGAAGATGGCGGAGTTCTCGCCTGTCCTGCCGATGCGCGATGGGGCAGGAGGAGGACGTTTCGGGCAGCCCATCTTCCCTCGCGCTAGGTCCGGGTCTGAGTCGGAGAGCGAGCTGTCCCAAAGCCTGGCCCGAACAAAGATCCGCTCTTACGGCAGCACCGCCAGCGTGTCGGCCTCGCTAGGGGAGAAATACGTCGAGCATCGGGTTACGGACAGTGACACCCTTCAGGGGATAGCGCTCAGATACGGGGTCACGGTAAGAGTAAATGCATAGATAAAGTCCATCGATAGACAGACTACATGCGTAGTGACCCTCACGGTTATCACGCTTGGTTGAACGCAATGGAAAAGCTTTGACTTGCCTTCTTCAATTTGACGCAATGTCGGTTTATGATTAGGAGAATGTGGACTAAAGTTTATTCTTTAGATTTGTTTTGTTTTTGTTTCACTTTGAATAGTTAATTATCTTTAGGGGATTGACAAGATTTGCCAACTTCTAGAGTGGGTCCTAATAAGTGGAAGGCTGGCTGTCCCGATACCAATACCGCGTCCTCAGGCTTGTCAATTGTCTTTGTACATTGGTGTGTGAATGAGACTGAATGGTTCCTTGATTGCTTTGAAGACCCAACAGGCCACAGAGGTGTGAATGTTTACCATTTTAACTTTGGGCTTTTGGCGGGTAGACCATGGACAGATCACAGGGGTTGTCACCAATTCCCAACACTGAATATCTGGAAAATGGGATGAATCTGGTCAAAACTCATAGCAAAGAGTAACATTCATGGTGTTGAATTAATTTCTTTGACATCGGACAAACTTGTGGCAACTAACACATTGTGTCTTAAAGCTGCCCTAAGATATTCCATTGGCCGGCCTGTAATTGTTGCCTTCCCACATTGCATCACTAATAATAATGACTTGCACTTGTATCCTACACTGTAGTACACCTGCCCCTTGCGGTAAACTTAGGGAAGCGAGGCTACCAGTCTGTCCTCTCGGCCCCTCCGACCACAACCAACCAAATACTCACACACTACGTTCATTCTGGCCTACTGTACATGTTTTTAGTGGTAGGGGAAAATGGAGTATCCGGAGGAAACCTACACAGACACAGGGAGAGCAACTCCACACAGGAAGGGCCCCTCCGGCAGGTGAATCTCCGCCCCAGCCTCAATTCTCTTACTGACTCCAGCAGGTTTTCCTCAAAATGTCTCTGTATTTGGCTCCATCCATCTTCCCAACTATTCTTACAATCTTCCCAGTCCCCGCTGAGGAAAAGCAGCCCCATAGCATGATGCTCCCCCTCCATATTTGACACTGGGGATGGTGCACTCAGGACGATGAGCAGTGTTAGGTTTGAGCCAAACATAACGTTTTGCATTTGGGCCACAAAGTTCAATTTTTGTCTCATCTGACCAAAGCACCTTCTTCCACATGGTAGCTGTGTCCTCCATATGACTTCTAGCAAACTTTAAACGGGATTTCTTATGGCCTCCTTTCAATAATGGTTTTCTTCTTGCCACTCGTCCGTGAAGGCCAGATTTGTGTAGAGTACGACTTATAGTTGTCCCATGTACAGATTCCCCCAGCTCAGCGGCAGTACGTCGCAGCGCCTCCAGAGTTATCTTGGGGCACTTGGTTGCATTTCTTACCAGTGCGCTCCTTGTTCGGTCTGTTAGTTTACGTGAATGGCTGTGTCTTGGTAAGTTCGCAGTGGTGCTATACTCTTTCCATTTCCGAATGATGGATTGAACAGTGCTCCGTGAGATGCTCAAATCTTGGGAAATCTTTGTATAACTTAATGCTGCTTTAAACGTCTCCACAGCTTTATCCCTGACCTCTCTGGTGAGCTCCTTGGCCTTCATGATGTTGTTTAGTGACCAATACACTCTGACCATAGCTCTGAGGCCCTCACAGAACAGTTGAAATTATACTGAGAGTAGTTTACACACATGGCGTCTATTTAATGGTTAGGGCAAAGTGTGGACATTCTGCAGTCATTAGGAATGTTATAAAGGCAATTTAATGCACTCCGAAAATGCTGTATGAATACTTATGCACGCCCCACTTTTCTATTTTCTATCTTTGTAAAATAACAGAATCATGTATCATTTTGCTTTCACTTCACAGTTGTCTGTTACTTGTGTGTGAACTTTCAGTAAAAAATTAAAAATAAAATCTTTACGTTTATGGTTGTAAACATAACAAAATGTGCAAAAGTTCAAGGTGTATTAGTACTTTCGAGAGGCACAGTATGAAAAAATTGATTGCTATGTTCCTTTTGCACTCCTGGTTTAAGGAACAAAGGAAATGGAAAGGTTGTGGTCTAACTGTCACTGAATATGTAAAATTCAGTTCAATTTGAGGAACTAGTTCCTCAAACATGACATAAGATCCTAAATTGTTAATGTTACCTGATACAACAACGGCTAACAATTAATTTGATGAAACACTGTAGGCGCATTGAGTTACCGTGTGTATGAAATGTGCGTTTCATACACAAACGCACAAACAGTTCATATTTCAGTCCTCTCTGTAGTTTAATTAAATCTCTTATCAATGCATTTTTGTCTTAAATATGGTGCAGCTGGATTATTTTATTTGCAAACTGCCTTTTTCTCTGCTGTCTACTTGTCCCAGATGGAGCAAATCAAACGGGCCAACAAGCTTTTCAACAACGACTGCATTTTCCTGAAGAGCATCCTGAACATCCCGGTGGTCACTCAGAAACGCTTCATATTTAACGGACTCTCGCTGGAGTCGCCCGATAACGACTCTGCCGGTCAGGACGCGCACTCGCCCTGCGTCATGCTCCAGGACATTGAGGATCCCTCTCCTCCGCCCTCACCGCCCCCCGAGGACCCCGGACCGACCCAGAACCAACAGCAACAGAACCCGGAGGAGCTGTCCGCCAAAGACTTCTTACAGAGACTGGACTTACAGATAAAGCAGTCAAAGCAGGCGGCGCAGAGGCTCAAAGACGAAGAGACGAGGTGAGGAAAGGGGGAATTCATGAATGTAGCAATGCGGGGTTTATGCAGGAAGCCGCGGCTGATGTCGTGCTTTCTGATGCCATTTTAACACTTCGATGTCCGCTGATAAAAGCGATCTTTTATCATTGATTAGCGTTTAACTTTGGTTTCTTTGTTTTATGTAATATCACGTACCTGTTTCTTTTTGCTAGCGTTAATGTCGCTCATACTAAACTCAAGAAAGTAGCCGAGTTTAACTAAAAAAAGCTAACAATGAACAATCCAGCTGATTTCCACAGTCGGGGAGCTCGTTTTGACCCGAGTTCCCCAGTTGAGCTGGCGTTCATGTGCATTTCCCAACTGGGGAAAACATTTCGCCGAGTTCCCAAGGACCTCTGTGATTGGCTAAAACGAGGTGCACTTGATCCAATCTGTAGCAAATACTGCAATTAAAGTCGGTCCTCGTCCCAAACGTTCTTAACCCAAGCGTTTCCAGATTGAAATTTTTGTGCCAACTATATCTGTCGTCTGTACTCTATTGGATGTTTTGCCTGAACTGTTAATGATGATGCGTTCCTTTCAAGTACAGTTTAGTTCTGTTTAGAGCTCGGCCTCAATCTTAGAACAATATCTTGGTAATGTAGGACATCGAGTGTTCTTGTCCAATACGAGGAGGAAAACTAAAATGCTGCTGTTGTTTAACTTGCAGGTTTGTAGCTGTAGATCTGTCGTCAGCTCATTCAGGCCTTGGCTTGCTTTGCTGTTGACTCCACATTTGTCTTTTTATAGAGAAGTGCAGTCCATGCGCAGGGCTGACTCACTGTAGTGGTGTCTACTACTACTATTAATATTACTATAAAACCAAAACAAAAATACTACTTCCTCTGCTGTACCACTAACACTATTTATATCAACTCTTTTACTCCACCACAACCAATTCTAGAGCCAATTTCATGGCTGTTTCTGCAGTAGCTACTAAGCTTCTGGACTGGCTCTTTATGTTTTTACTCGCTCAGAAGTAATGGACCATAAAGAGTTATCATATTTGTGGTCACTGTGATTGGATTAAGACCTCTTTCACCCTTCCCTCTTGGCATTATTTCTAGTCCAGTTCAGCAGATGACCAGGCAGTTATGTCTTACATAATTTAGCAACAATTGATAAAAAAGACTGTTGGGATAATTGACAACATCAAGGACAGCTCCATAATAGATGGAACAACGCAGTCTAAAAAAAAAAGGTTTAAATTATGGCACATGTTGAAAGTGTCAGTAAGTTGTCCGTTTATTATTGCTTAGTATATTCAGATGACAAATACACAACAAAAATGTGACTAAACCAAACTATACTTCCATACTTAATTGGACAAAGACCGACCTAGAATTGACCATGAGTTAAACAAAGGCCTAAACCAGGTCTCGTGTCTGGCACAGTATTTCTGATGCTGTATCATTAACGCTTTGTTCCCAAATTAAACTGTCGTGTCTCTTCAGTCACCTCAAAGTCAGAGCTGACGGAGGAGCTTTAGACAAACAAAGACACGGCCTTTTGTTTTCCCTGAGTAAATAGCTGAGTGTTTTATCAAACGGCTCTAACCACAAACCACAGCTGCGAGATTATAACGTGACACTGCTACTACATAACTGGCTCTGGGCTGAAAACAGATTTACAGTGGTACATTTAAACGGGTACATGTACATGGTACTAGTTAATAAAGTCTCTTGCTTTGGTGGCTATAAGATGCGTATATGATGATACCTGCGACGTTTTGCCAAACCATTTGATTTTTATTTTTTCATGTGTCAAACCAAGTCTTACTGAGACATAAAATCAGTAGCTAAACAAGCCTACAATGGAAGTTAATCATGAGTAAAACTGAACTTAGCCTGGACAGGACTAAACAGTGTCTTAATGAAGGATGAAGAAACAAGACTTTAAGAATAGGAACTAAACTTGGCTTAAACCCGTAATAAAGAATACTGCTGCATTGTATTGTGACGGTGACTAGCTTCTTGAACTCAAGACATTCAGCGTTCCTTTGGTTCTCCTCGTTCATTATTTACAGGCACTGGTCGTGTTACCATGCCAGCACAGTGGGCCTCCTTGCTTGTACTTCCTCCCTCCTTTCAAAATAAAAGTCAAAATGTTTTTGTTTGTTTTTTGCAGAAGCGGTGAGGAAGACTACACAGCTCCCAAGTCGGCCTACCAAGAAATCTAAAGAAAATCTAACGGTTTACTCAAGTCTATCAAACGCAGTTAATGCAGTCGAAAAAATCGGACCCATTTTTTCACGCTTTTACAAAGAAATTAAGTGTCATTTTTCCCTTTTATTTATTAGGATGTTGATGGTTGTGATGGTTTTGTATGGTTTTATTTTTGCCATGTAGAGTTGAGCCTAAAATAATTCAAATCTGCCCCAAATTTTAGGTTAATTTAAGTGAGGTTGGTGGATTTGCTCTGGCTATTACTTTGTTTGATGGGGGTAATGCCAGTTTGAATTAAGAAGCAAAATGATACAAATGTAACTTGAAAAAAAGGTCATAGTTGTGATAACTATTACAAGTCATGAACCAACTGGATTATGTTGATTTAAAACTTGCCTTAAAAGCCAACATTCATTGTTAAACTTCTCGTTCGAGAAAATCTGTGCTGTCCTATGCTTTTTTTAGGCAAATGTTATTGTGTTCGGAAACCATCATTATCCCCCTCCAAAAATACGTTTAATGTCACAATTCAGTAGTTTGTTCTGTTGAGTTGAGCATCGATCTTATTGACCGTGAACATTATCCAAACATGTATCAACACTGATTTTAGACAAATCTTCGTGATCTACTTTTGAGTTTGACCCGCCATCTTGAAACCATATTGTCAAAATTTTAAAGTACTTCATTTTACCATGGCAGGTTTCATGTTCTCACTACTTTGATCTGTACTTTGTTATGTTCATGCACACTTGGTTTTATGGTTTGTATGTAGTGAGTACAATGACCTGCCTCATTCTGTGCAGCTCTGACGGACTTTTATTCATTAGTAGTGTTTGAATTGTTACATAGTCAGGGTGAGGGGCTGTGCTCATAGATTACTGTTTAGAAGCTACCTACTCAATACTCGCACTGATATAAAGGCATTTTCAAAAGCCTCGGCTCGTTGCGCAGCCTTTTTTGAATGTTGACCGAAGGGAAGCTCTATTTTTGAAGTGTGGATGCATTATTTATGTGCGCTATCTGCTGTCTGTGCTTCAACTTTTGTTTGGTTTTTATTTGGTGGAAAATAAATATTTGAACCTGACATGTGGACTTCATTATGTAGCGATGAAACCGTGTACACATAATTATTCCAAAATCACCATCTCGGCCGTTGTGAATCAATGATCCTCTGGGTTTTTGAATCAGGTCTGCAGCTGATCCGGGGGCAGTAACGGCGCCTGGTTTGGAGTTTAAAGGAGACCATGGAAGATGTTTAGGAGTGGAAAGCATTTGTCGATACCCATGAATTCTAGCAAAACCTTTTATAATTTAAATATGAAAAAGTTACATCGAGACGCATATTGAGAAAAGAGAATGGGGAAAATCCTTTACAAAAGCATTCTTTTACTGCTTTTTGTATTTGTTCTGACTGCAGACATAAATGAAGAGCGTCATGTTTCCAGTTAAATTAGTCTTGGGGTTCAATTAAAACATTTCTATTTTAGCTGCAGAAGATTTCCAAGTTCATAAACATGTCAAAATGCATTCATCCGTTTGTAAAATAAACTAAATGAAAACATTGAAGCTGGGCACAAACATTACAATTTGAAATCACAAATGACACCTACTCATAGGCGCCGATTTATGTTTAGGTTTCAGATGAGAGCTGGGACTGGACCCACGAAGAAACTGCCTCCCACAAAGTCCATGGGTGAACGTCCCTCCTTGTCCCGTCCTCGGCCCGGAGGCGTCGCTGGAATACGGCACTGTCTTTTGTGCACGTGTCGCGTCAGATGTCCACTTCGAGTGAACGCTTTTCCACACGCCACACAGGAGTACGGCCGCTCCCCGGTGTGCGAGCGTCTGTGATTCGTCAGCCCGCTGCTGTTGGTGAACGCCTTGCTGCAGACGTCGCAGTGGAACGGCCTCTCCCCCGTGTGCGTGCGCATGTGGGTGCTTAAGTTCCACTTCACGCAGAATCCTTTCCCGCAGATGTCGCAGGAGAACGGCTTCTCCCCCGTGTGCACACGCATGTGGTTCTCCAGATTGCCTCTGATCGTGAATGCTTTCTCGCAGACTTCACACTGATGTAGTTTATCTCCTGTATGGAGGTGTTTATGGGTTGTTAGACTACAGGTGCTTTTAAACCGTTTCCCACAAACATCGCAGCAGAATGGCTTCACCCCAGGCCGTGTCACCTTTTGCTCTTCTATAACGGCTGGCTGCTCAGACGCATTTTTCTTCCGGTCTCTTGAAGGTTTTGCGCCATCGCCATCATCGTCCTCAATATCACCATCATCAGACAACGGTGCAATAAACCCCTCAGGTTCTTCAATAGCATACGTGACTTCTTCCTCTTTTGTCTCCCACAAAGTACAACCCAGTGTCTCGTTACTTTGATCTGCACTTATTCTAAGCACAAGCTCCTCTTTTGGGCTGGCATGACTTTGTGTTGCAGCAGGACGTGTCACTGGCTCATTTGGATCCGTAAAAGTTCTGTCGGCCTCAGAGGCTCCTGTCAACAAGAACAAAAACACATTTTTAAAACTATGAACAATTGGCATATATAATGGAAGGCTGCTGCTTTTCTGACTGTGCCTCTTGCCCCTGTACAGAGGTTATACAAGGATGTGGTCGTTTCTGTGTTGGCTTTCACTCTTAAAGACCATACCTGGGTTTTTTCTAGGTGTAGAAGAAAATAATTTGATTCTTATCACTCATGAACTAGCAGAGTTGTTGTTTACATTGATTCCATTCAATTTTATTCCGGACTCGCGGTCCATTAAATAACAGTATTGCTCACTGAAAGTTGTTGACGTGCTCAAAAACATATCCCTGGCTGTGGAATAAGACGCACACAAAAAAGAGTTTGAAATGTCCTTGTTTGTGAACAAATACTTAGGTTTCTTACGTATCACAGCTTGGTATTCAGTTTCAAATAATACATTTAAATGGAATAAAATGTCTTAATAAAATAGGAAAATAAATAATTATCCCACAGAGCCGTGTACACGTGTTACGGGTAATAAATGAATAATGGCTTTGCGTTTTTGCTGTAGCCATAAATTCGTTCCTCATTTTCTTTTTCTAAGAGTCTATGGACACGAAACGCACGTAGGCAGGATTTGTTCACCAGAATCCAAACATTTCAATAACATGGTGTTCGTAGTTGTTTTAGTGAAAGCTCAAACCTGAAGCAGCGGTGCCCTGAGGTCGCTCTCCGTCCAAAGCTAAAGCCAGAGCCCTCTCCACCTGTCCGAGCATCTCCTGAGCCACTGCCAACAGCCTCTGGTGCAAGAAGGAGCTCAGCTGCTGCATTAAGTTGTCCTTTAGAGACGCCATGGTGGAAGAAAACAAGTTAAACAGGGGATCGACCTGCGGCCCTGGAGGCGCAGCGCCCTCTGCTGTTTGCAGCGAATCTGGGACAGTGTTTTTCGCTTTGAAGAAAGCCTTGCAACTTCTACGTGGGTACATGAGTAATCATGTTGGCCACCTACCCGAACGATACTTTTGCTCGATACCTATGCTAAAATATTTGTCTTCTAGAACCAGAAAACAGAACAATAATGTTCATTTATTTTATGCCACGACAGCCTATTCCTTTTAAATGTGTATCATTTATTGAGCTGAAACAACCATGTAACTCTCTCTAATGCTGTCCCTTTAATGTAGCAAAATGTGGTCTCAAGATATATATTTTTTCGGTTGCCTACCTGCTTTTCAATAGGCTATTTCGATTTTCTTCGATAACTACTTGGTCTACTTACACTTTTTTTCGATACCATAATGGCATTGTTTAAAGTTCATATGACTTTTAGTGCTTTTGAAAATGTGACTTATTTAGATGGATAACATCTGTTGTAAGCAGGCTAATATTGATCATTTTATTTCAGTGAATTTAGCAATTTAATAAAGATTTTTTTATTTTTAAGCTACTGACAGGAAGTAGATAGAGGTAAAGTCTTATAGCAGTTCGACTCATTTCCCATTGATATGATATTGTTGCACGGCAACAGTTTAAAACTAGGCACGTTGCTCTCGTGGGAGCTTCAGGTCCATGATGCCACCACATGAGCCCACCTGGCTCATCTGAAACACCACTGTTTGCCTCTATTTATTTCACTTCCTGTCAGGATGTGAAACTATAAACATAACACACAAGGGATTAAACTAAAGAAAGCTGGGTACATTTAGTAGCTCAATCTTAAATATAATTGGTTTAACTATGATTCAGCAAAGATTGTGTCATTATGCACTTTAACAGCCCTACCTGTCTCTGAACAACAACATCCAAACCTGTTGTAAAATACTTTTCTGACCATGCCGTTAAACACATCTGCAAGCCCTGGCCCTGTGACTGTTTCTCACTTTTGGGCTAGTCTGTTCTTTCCATGGATCTTTTATAATGCTAATAGCCAGAGACAGCGGTGTTCCTCCTGACTTCCAAACATGATTCGGTCTCACTCCTCATTCTCAATCGGTCCACAACACTGTCAAGCTCTAAAAAACTAACATTTTTCAAATTCGTTTTTAATAAATAAAAATTAAATATGACCGTTTCAGACTATACAGCCATCATACAAGAAAAACAACTGTCCTAGATTTGCTGCAAACATCACAGGGCATGTTCTGAATCCGCTGCACCTCCGGGGCTGCGGCCTCGCCCTTCTCCAACTGTCTAGGATTAGTCACGTGACCCAGTTCTTGGATTCCCATTGGTTCTTTCTCAATTAACGACCCGGGTTTGTTTTTTTTGTCTGCAGCTGCAGTGCAGCGTTGATGGATGTTGAGCATTTGGTTTATCTGAAGCTTTATTTTGTTCTTTTTATTTTTTACTTTTACTTGAGTAATAATTTGGAAAGCCAACCGTATCAAAACTCCTCTTTAACACCAAAGACAAGCACAGCAATAAAGAAAAGACAATCCTTTAATTGCTTTTACACTTTAGGAAAATCACACATATTTACACTGAACGTTAAAATACTTTTTAATTTTTGCGTCTAAACAAACTCACTGAAGAAGCACGAGAAACCAATGACAATGTCTCCCTCTAGCGGACAAGAGCGGAACTGAAAAGCACAGGGTTAGGGCAGTGATACACAACAACATACGGCGTTTTTGTCGAATTAAAATGGCATTAGACCTTGGAAAACGGAACTCAACAGGTTGAATAAGACAACTGACGGGGGATGAGTTGATATCGGAAAAATA
Organism: Proterorhinus semilunaris; assembly: GCA_021464625.1. NCBI lineage: Eukaryota > Metazoa > Chordata > Actinopteri > Gobiiformes > Gobiidae > Proterorhinus > Proterorhinus semilunaris. Next base: position 30,202,873 of record CM038346.1, read on the forward strand.
AGTACATACACAGAGAGACAAAGCGTGATACTTCAAGTTCGAACATTCATTTTTGGGGTCATGTCGGTAAATGCTGTAGTGAAACTGCTTTCGCGATGATGATTTCATAGACCGACTATTTGCTTTCTACTGCCGTGTAATGGTCAGCTGTACAAAGATTCAGAATAAAATAAGAAAATGCCAATACTGTGCAAAAGTTTTAAGTGTGAACATTTCAGCTCTAGACATTTTCTTCAAGTAGGGGCTCATTAGGTCGATAAATGCTTCTGGCTTAGCAAATATCTGAAACTTGGTGGATCTAAAAGAGCATATATTAAGCTTTTTTCATATTTATTTTTTAGCGCTTTTATGTTACAATGATCATTCTTTCTCAACACAGACCTGGAGTTGGTGTTTTGTTTGGTTCATGTTCGAGTGATATGGGATAATCAGTCTGTCTCCTTCTCAAGAGCTCAAAACGCTTTGTTCCACCTGCGGATGTCATGAGGTGGCGCCGTGTTTTTAAAGTCCGGACACATTTACTGGACTCATTCTGATCATCTCGGCGCTCAAATGCCTCCACTTCCGAATCATTTCCTTGCTAATGTGAGTTTTATGTGCCAGGGCTGAATCACTTCTACCAGTTTGATGCATACACGTGGTTTTAAGGCGAGACAACGCTGGCGAACAGGGAAAAGTGAACAATTCTAAATATTTCATGTTTTTTGATGATAAACAAATCCTCCTGCGGACCCTAGACTGTGTGAAAACGGTCTCTAAATCTTATAATTAATCCCATATATTCAGTGAAACAATAAAATGTATCAAACCCCAAAAAAATGCAGTGTCTCGCTTTATGTTAATATGTTTAAAATCAAACACCTTTTGCACAGTACTGTTACTGTAGATGCCTATGTACGAGCGTTATTGGTGCAAGTTTTGATTGTACAATGCCAATGCCGTGAAAATATCACCGGTTTTTATTTTTTTAAAGGTTTTGCAGTCAGATTAATCATTCAGTCTCCGCTGGTCAGATTATCGGGGTCACAGGCTGCTGTAGATCCTCTTTATTGTCCCTCCTTCATCCTTGGAAATGATGCCCTTCTCGATGTAGGAATCCACCTGCTGATCCATGAAGTCTTTTAGCTTGGACAAGTCGTAATCTGAAAGAAAAAGTGAAGGAAATGTGTGTTCAGGTTAGGTTCAGGACTGTTTTAAGAGCATTTTTTGTTTGTTTTTAGATCAGGGGGCTTTCACGAGTCTGAAAACCCAAACAAAATCTAATCTTGGGGCAACTAAAGATTAAGGTCAGTTCAGTTGTCTGTGGTTAAGAGGATACCATGAACAAGCAAGAAGAGGCGAGTCTCAAAGTCAATCAGCAAAGTCAATATTTGTTAACGGTCCGGAATACTGTGGTAATGTCATAACGATATTTGACAAAACCATTTCGGGACACAGTATGTTCCTTTAAAAAGGAAAGCAATTAGTTTCATTGTGTTGTGCCAAAACATGAGTAATGGATACATACACAACAAAAATATAAACGCAACACCTTTGTTTCTGCTCCCATTTTTCATGAGATGGACGTAAAGATCTAAAATTCATTCCAGATACACAATATTACCATTTCTCTCAAACATTGTTCACAAATCAGTCTAAATGTGTGATAGTGAGCACTTCTGCTTTGCTGAGATAATCCATCCCACCTCACAGGTGTGCCACATCAAGATGCTGATCTGACATCATGATTAGTGCACAGGTGTACCTTATACTGCCCACAATAAAAGGCCACCCTGAAATGTGCAGTTTTTTGCTTTATTGGGGGTCTGGGGACTCAGAACCAGTCAGTATCTGGTGTGACCACCATTTGCCTCATGCAGTGCAACACATCTTCTTCGCATAGAGTTTATCAGATTGTCAATTGTGGCCTGTGGAATGTTGGTCCACTCCTATTCAATGGCTGTGCGAAGTTGCTGGATATTAGTGGGAACTGGTACACGCTGTCGTATTCGCCGGTCAAGCACATCCCAAACATGCTCAATGGGTGACATGTCCGGTGAGTATGCTGGCCATGCAAGAACTGGGACATTTTCAGCTTCCAAGAATTTTGTACAGATCCTTGCCACATGGGGCCGTGCATTATCTTGCTGAAACATGAGGTGATGTTCACCTAACCCTAACCGAGATTCATCCGTGAAGAGAACACCTCTCCAACGTGCCAGATGCCATTGAATGTGAGCATTTGCCCACTCAAGTCTGTTACGGCGACGAGCTGGAGTCAGGTCAAGACCCCGATGAGGACGACGAGCATGCAGTTGAGCTTCCCTGAGACGGTTTCTGACAGTTTGTGCAGAAATTGTTTGGTTATGCAAACCAATTGTTTCAGCAGCTGTCTGAGTGGCTGGTCTCAGACGATCTTGGAGGTGAACCTGCTGGATGTGGAGGTCCTGGGCTGGTGTGGTTACACGTGGTCTGCGGTTGTGAGGCCGGTTGGATGTACTGCCACATTCTCTGAAACGCCTTTGGAGACGGCTTATGGTGGAGAAATGAACATTTAATGCACGAGCAACAGATCTGGTTGACATTCCTGCTGTCAGCATGCCAAGTGCACGCTCCCTCAATGCTTGTGGCATCTGTGGCATTTTGCTGAGAGACAAAACTGCACACTTCAGGGTGGCCTTTTTATTGTGGGCAGTATAAGGTACACCTGTGCACTAATCATGATGTCAGATCAGCATCTTGATGTGGCACACCTGTGAGGTGGGATGGATTATCTCAGCAAAGCAGAAGTGCTCACTATCACACATTTGGACTGATTTGTGAACAATGTTTGAGAGAAATGGTAATATTGTGTATCTGGAATGAATTTTAGATCCATCTCATGAAAAATGGGAGCAGAAATAAAGGTGTTGCGTTTTTTGTTGAGTGTATAAATACAAAACTGGGACAAAAAACAAGACTAAAATGGAACCTTTGCACATTTTCAAGGCTCTGTGATTTTGTTTGAGGCTGTGTGAGCAAGAAAATAAGTAAAACTCAGTAAGATGGAAAATGTTGCAATACATTCTGGCTTCTTTTGGGGTTTGGATATTGTGTCACAAAAAATGTGGCGACGTCTTATATCCAGGAAACGTGACTAAACATGCTCCAAAAAACTGGCAAGATTGATATAAATATATTGAAATAAAAATAATAAATGAATAATAAACTTTCGACAACTTTGATTTCTCTGTCACCGCATAGTTCAATTTTGCCAACAGACCCTGTGATTAACTGCCTGATGCACCTTAAAAAACCCCATCGTCGGCAGCAGGAGGATGACGGTGCAGTTCGGCTGTGGCTAAATTTAGAAACCGAAGCGTTTAAACTCCAAATATCCGTCATTGTAACTAATGAGGTCCTTGGATCAGAGCGACCAGCAGCTGTGACATCCACCGGTTCTCTGTGATTTAGGGGAGAGTGGAGACAGATGGATGGAGGACGCACAAGGTCGGGCAACTCAAACACGCCGCAAAGTTTGAGGCTGAGTCGGCCAAATAATAGCAACAGCCCATATTTATTCATCTTGTAAAAAAATATTCTGGACGCACACTATTGTAATGTAATCATACCTTTTTACTTCATGAGCCCTTTCCCAAGCTACGCACTTGGCAATTTGAGCGTGGGATCCTTTATGGCTGCGGTTCAATCAAATACCCATGTTAAATTTAATTGGAGCGCTGCACGAACGCTTCCCGTACCAATCATAAAACCCCTTATGAACATTCATTTTCTGCAGGGACACGGGGAACCTCTTCTCTGTTGTCCGGCTGTTCGCAGCGTGAGGCTTTGACACTCACAGCCTCCATCTGTTTGCACACCCACTCAGGGCCTACACGCAGAAACACGGAGGTTTTGGAGTTTAGCCCTGGTTTGTAAAAGGTTCAAATCTGCGTTAGTGCTGATTAAAGGAATAGGCCACCGTTTTTACATACTGAGATATGTTCTTACCTTCGCTTTGAGAGTTCATTTGTACCTGTCTGCTCTCCACGTGGGCCTTCCGCAACGTAAACACAGCACAGACGGCGTTAGCATTTAGCCTCTCTCTTCTCTATAGTTCCAAACGAGGTGAAGATACAAGCTACCAAACTCTTCCACGTTTTCCCTATTTATATTGTAAGGCCTAATAATACCAGGAGTAATTCGGCATCCGCGCAGTGATATCTTCACTTTACTGTGCGAATGCCGAATTACTCCTGGTATTATTACGCCTTACAATATAGTTCCCCCTTTTTATCCGCTTAGAACATCCACATTGTTTAATTTTGTGCAATTATACTTTATAGTGTAACACTTTACGTAACCATATTTAAATAGGGAAAACGTGGAAGAGTTTGGTAGCTTCTATCTTCACCTCGTTTGGAGCTATAGAGGAGAAGAGAGAGGCTAAAATGCTAACGCCGTCTGTGCTGTGTTTACGTTACGGAAGGCACACGTGGAGACCAGACAGGTACAGATGTACTCGTCAAAGCTAAGTTAAGAACATATGGGAGGCACGGTAGTACAGCGGTTAGCGCTCACAGCTAGAAGGTCCGGGGTTCGATTCCCACCGGGCCTTTCTGTGTGAAGTTTGCATGTTCTCCCCGTGTCTGCGTAGGTTTCCTCCGGGTACTCCGGTTTCCCCTACCACTAAAAACATGTACAATAGGCCAGGATGAATGAGAGTGTGTTTGAGAGTGCGCATGGAGGACGACAGATTGAAATTAGCCCAAGGCTACAATCCGGTGTGGCTTGTTTACATGCATGAGACCCGTGTATGTTCATTAACCTGCACTGTCCTGACCAAATAAACCAATAAATAAAATATCTCAGTATGTAAAAACGGTGGCCTTTAAGACCTGGCTTTGGGTTTTTTTTAGCCCTGGGTTAGACAATTTCGGCCTTGTTTTGGTCTCTATTCTTCCACAGTCTCTTCTCTTTGACTCTTTTCAAGTTGAGTTCTGTTTTGGCCTTGTTTAACTACATACATTAAAAAAATGATTCCAAAACACATTCAGTAACATGTACGGTTACAATCTTCAGTAAACTCTATGCCAGCTTTACAAATGTTTGGTCAAAAGTGGCCAGTCTTTGTGCAAATGTCTTTAAATATCCAAATGTACCCGTATCTATTTACATTTCACAAACAAATTAGTTACATTTGTTGGCGGTCAAAATATTGTATGTGGGCATTCTCCAGTCACATTGTCACCGCATTGTTGTCACATTTCTGAAGTGTTTTTTGTCCTGTTTTCGTCTCTTTTTTGTCCTGTTTTCATATTTTAGTTTTTTTGTCGTATTTTTATTGCTTTCTTCATCCTTTTTTCCCTCCCCCTTTGACGCTTTTTTGTCGTGTTATTGTTGCTTTTCAGGCCCTTTTCTTGTTTTTGTTCTTGTCTTTTGATCACTTTCTAATTGCGTTTTTGGCGCTCTTGAGTTGTGTTTTTGTCCCGTTTATTGTGTTTTTCTCGCTCTTTTGTTACTTCTTTGTCACTTTTTTGTTGCATTTTTTTCCTCGTTTTCGTGGGTATAACTGGAGAAAATGTGCCAAAAATGCCATTATTTTCAAAGAAATTCATATTATTATAACAACTGAATCAAGTGGAATGTCTTTGAGTAATAGTATTTGTAGTCTTAATCTTTTTGGCACAAATGATTTTGCTTTACCATGCTGCAAACGTACTATAAAACTACAATATGTCCAGGCTCGTCTTCATAACCGCCTACGCTCATAACAAGTGAAACCGACACCACAGTGGGGCGTCCTATCGGCGCTTCTGCCCGAGTAAACAGGCTAAATGGCCCGCAGCCCGTTACTATGGCGCTGCGATTGGCTCCAAAAGGCTATTGTACGATGTCAGCTGCTCTTCACAGATAAAAGACGGCGAGGAGGCACTAATGGAGAGACCAAACCACGACCGCGCCAGGGCTAAAGAGCAGCTGAACAAAGGAGCGATCAGGGACAGAAGATGGTGATCACGGAATTTATCAAGGGGGAATAAAACTAGCAAAAATCATCATTATAAATATAAAAATTGCTTTCAGTAGATTTTCTGCTACTATAAACATCGCAGGACATGGGTCTGATGGAAAAAGGAATAAACAAAGTATTTTTCTTGACAAGAAAAATATTGACTTAGTTCAATTTTAGTCTTGTTTTGATCATGATGACGTCTTTCTTTAAGTCTTCTTTTGACACAATTTACTGAACATATCGTGTTGAAATGGTTTAGTGAAATGTCACAATAATATCGTTATTGCCATATTGCACTGCCGTATCGCATATCGTTACTTCAATATCGTTCAGCCCTATTTTTAATCATCCCATTTCCCAGGGACAAGTTTACAGGAGCATTTCACAACTTGTAGGGTAACTTCTTTGGGCCACTGTCCCAGAAATGCTAGAAAACTAACCTGCAAGTCCATGAAACTGATACAAATGCTTTACAATGAGATGTACAGTGTTTTTTACAATATACTAAAGGAGAACAAAACTAATTTTGTTCCATTCCAAGGGGGAAAAAACAGGTATAGTGCCTTTAAATCATCAAGCATATAGGGCTAAATGAATAATGTATGTCACCAGTGTTCTTCAACATTGTCCTCATTCAAAACCTGCTGTCAAAGAACTGTCTGTAAACCTTACGATGATTGAGATCAAGCGGAGATTGCGATTTTTATTATTTGCCCAGTTCTGATGACAGATGACGGCGTTTGTGTACGATGGAAAACCCATGTAATCAGAGCATACACTGACATATTTAGCTATCTTTAAACTGGGACTAATTGGGAATTCATAGCGATTAACTTGAGTTGATTAACCATCAACTCAAAACCACTCTGTCCATGAACAGTTAAGCCTCTGAATCGTGTATATTATAATGTCATCAAATAAACAGCTTCTTTCTGTCCTTTCTGTCCAGACCTGTCTCCGCTGTGTTGAATGAGGGACAGGAAGAGGAGGTCTCGGGAGGCCCCTTGTCGTCAAGGGCAACCGTCTCCCTCCCCTGAATCCAAATGAAGCGACACAAATTAAAGAGGGATGAGCTCCCGCTGTGTTGACCCCTCCTCTGTCAGGACGCTCCACAAAAACACACGTCCTGCTTTTCTGTCTCAGCGAGTTTAGAGAAAACCTGCATCAAAGCGTTGACTTCGGATTAGGTTTGTTCAGTAAAAAATGTGCTTGGTCAAAGTACTGAGGAGAAATAAATGTGCTTGTTGGAGGATGTCCAGTACAGTTCACACCTTTTTTGGTACTTAGGCCTCGTCCAGTGGTACTCAATCTGCAATCTTAGCCTTTGCGCATGTTAATTTGATATATTTTAATTGAGGCACTTTTTACTAGCTGGTGTCTGGAAGGTCAAATATGCGAAGTCATTAACATTTGATATTTCGGTGTTAACGAAGCATCGATTTGCCACCTCTGCACCAGCTGCCGGGTCAGAGCACTCACCGCGTTTCCACAATTTTCCAGGTCACCGCTGCTGCCTGTTTACATCTGTTTCGTCAGATGTGAAAGCTCAAAGGGCATTTATTGTATTGTTGAAGAGGGTTTTACTTTGGCACAATGAGAAAAGGCAGCTTTGGAAACTGTGTTGTTTTTATTGAACACAAACAATTAACCTTGAATCCAACAGTCTAAGCCCTGCAAGCTACACTCTTAACCAGTAAACAAAGCTCGGGTCGGAATGTTATAAATTCATTGTTGCCATGGAAATCCCCCAAGTTTGTGGGTACTAGCAAACGTTGCCCATTGACTAACATTAGCTAAAGACAGAATATAAAGTGGTGAAAAGAGCCGTGGTTGGTTGTCGAGTCACTGCTGGTAAATAAAAAGACTTTATTTGTATAGCGCCTTTCACAGACGTGTTCACAAAATGCTTAGACAGTTTTACATGGTGATGAGCTTGACTGATGGAAGCGAAGCTGTCAATCTGCGCCTTAGGTCCCTCTGACCACCACCAGCCAGTCAGTCACTCACACATACACACCATTAGCCTATATCCTACAGGTCTTTTTATTAGTAGGGTAAACCGGAGCGCCCGACAAACATGCAAACCCTACACAGAAAAGCCCCGTGTCTTAGAAATAAAAAGGAGAAGCAGTGATTGTAACATATGCGGACAGTAAGCAAGTCGGCTAGTCCGGGAGACTTTTCAGAGTCTGTTAGCCTGCTCAATGTATATAGCCGTTAGCATTAGCCATCAAACATCATGAATTATAAGATCCAGATGCTTTCAACTGTTGTCAACCCATTGGCCACATTTAGGTCAAAGCCTAGCTAGAAATCATTAATGAATGTACAGACCTTTTGAGATTTGACTTTAGATACAAATTAGCATCTAAAAGTGTCGTCTGAGCTAAAAGCTAATTTGAATCCAGTTAAGTATCTGCTTTTTGTGGGGTCGGATACACATCCAATGGCCACTAAACTTCATATTTTATGTTGTTAATGAGAAAGAAACTTCAGAAATGTTATAAATGCCATGAAAAGGACAAAACATACCTCCCCATATGTCAGTATTGCGCCTGTCTTCCCTATTCATTAATAATGGGATAGAACGTTAATTTAAATCAGGTCCGTAATTCGTCGGCCAAAAAAATTTACTGCCCTGTCCAGCTCGGGGATTGAACCCGGGACCTTGTACCAGTATTTTACCTTTTTAAAATCTGCCATGATTCCATTATGCTTTGCCATATGACATGGCGACAACTCTATACTGTCACTTATTGTAAACCGGAGCTAAAAACCGAGCAAGACAGTGATGTTTTTTGTGCTATTGAGCAACATTATCTGCACATACTCGACTAATCACACGAAGCATTACTTATCCTTCCTCCGCTAGTCACTCCACAGTAAAGAGGAGGGAGGGCACACACATGCTCAGGCCTTTGTGTCCAACCCGAGAAGCTTCAAGTGCAGTAATTAGGACAAGCCCATCAAGGGGGCTCATAAATATTCACGAGACGAGATCCTTGTCTGGTCTTTGCGTCCAAATTTAAATTGCAAATGAAGGTCTGACAAAAGCGCTGTAGCAGTTTATTTATCACAGTAGCGCTTTGATTTACTTGTGACCAATTGAGGACCCTTCCCGAGAGCCCGTAAAACTCTCAAGAAGTTTATAGAAGTAGCTTACCGTCTTTGCCTTCCTCTTTGCTGTGCTTCTTCAGCCACTCGATGTTCTTTCTGATGGCCTCCAGGTAAGTTTCGGATTTGCCCGGCAGACCTAAAAGTAATAAAGAAGAGACATTAACATCTACACACAAAAAAAATCCTTCTTTCCAACTGCAGTAACACTATCCGGTAGCATGGTATTCATTTGTTTTTGTTTTAAATGTTTCTGTTGTATGTTTTTATTGTATGAGTTTTAAATGCGCCGCCAGAAATCTGCTTTTTGAAACACACAATAAAGTTCATTTTCAAACATTAGATATGACAGGACGGCTGCACAAAATGAGAAAAATGGTGGTAAGTTAAAAATATGACTAACTAAAACTGTGAGCATCAAATTTGATCAAATCATAGGCTAAAATTGAACTAAATGAGGGAAATCATGACTAAACTGAACTTTGGCACATTTGTACACTGGCATTGTCATCTTGGAATAGAATTATGTTTTCGCATACACTGTAGCTGTAACCGTCATTTTGCGATATACTGTATTGTGCATCCCTATTTGTGTCGAGTAGTTTAGAATATCAAGAACTCTGTCTAAAGAAAATTGAATAGCTCTAAAACAGTTCAGTTGAGTATAAAGGAGTCCGTTCATGGCTACAATAGTGAATTTGAAGACTATTTTATTTCTATGGGAAGATAACAATGTGGCTTTGCAATTAATGTTGTGGGGAAAATTGCAAATGGTATTAATATTGTATTGGTACTTTTTATTTCTATGTCCAGAGGTTAGGGGAGAGGGAGGGATAAAAGGGTATGATCATATGGTTAATATTTTGAATATGTTTGAGTTCTTCTATTCTAGTATTTACTACTTTATTAAAATTTTGATTACCATAACTCTTTTTGGCTACTTTACCACCTCTAACAATGTCAAAAATGTGATCTAATTTGTAGGTTAATATGTTTAGCCACATAAATACAGTGTTACGAATAGGAATCCCACTAAATTCAGTTCAGTCATAATGAACTCTGCGCGAGGTTATGCTCTTTCACCAATAAATGCAGAAGCTGAAAATAGTGCTGCATATCTTCCTAAGTGTAACACAAATGGAAGTTGGCACGCCTGGATTCGTGTTTCTCTTCTCTGTTTGAACAAAGCTCGCCTGCTAATCCCGCAGTTTGTTTGTGTCTAAATCTGGATTAGTGGGAGCGGGGCTGGACAGAGCTCAGTGTCTCCCGCTGCGAGAGGGATCGGACTGGCCTAGATCCGCTCTGGACGCTGCGGCGGCTGGGCCATTTCCTGTATCCTCATTTGTGGGTTTTTGAAAGCGGTCACTTTATACTCGCTGGTCATTTACTGTATGTGATGAAAAATAATGTTTGGGGACATTGACTTTGTATGGTGTGATATTCATGTTTAAAATGTTTGTGTTTATTGGAGGTTTTGGCAAAGAACAAATAGAATAATAATAAAAAAAAAACAAGAAAATAAAAGAGAAGTTAAAAAAACAAAACAATAAACAAGGCACAATGAAGGGATTTTTTTGAAACACTACGAGTGTTCATTAACAAAAGATTTCAAAGTAAACATTACACCATATAAAGGTAAAGGGCGACAAAGCAAAGTTACACTAGATCCTACAACTACTTAAATGCTTTTATAGAAAACAAAAGGTTTGCTAGAACTATGAAAAACCTTAGTGTAGCTCATACAATTACATTTTGGTCTCTGGGATTGTGTTATGGTTAGAGATTTATCATTACAAGCAAAGCGAGCACTTTCTGAATATTTACAGAAGCTTCCCCTGAGATTAAAAGAGGTTTAAATTAGTTTTGCGGTCTGTGTATCTTGAGGTCGTCAGGGTGTTGCTGTGGACTGACTGGTCTCTGGCGAAGGCTGCTCCTCTTTGGTCGAGTCTTTCAGGTTCTCGTACTCCTTCTGCATCTTCGCCGCCTCTGCCTTCGTGTTGTCGTCCTCATCAAAGCCCCTCACTGTAAAATAAAAAGTCTCAGAATGATTTCAAAATAAATCGATCAAAATGTATGCATATGAGAACGCTATACAAATAGGCTCTTTTCCCGTCCCTAAAATGTGCTCTACAAAAGTGGAATAAATCAACCATACACTAAAGAGGTCCAAGTACCACCGTTTGAGAACCACTGGAGTAGATTGTTTGAGGACATACACTGAACAACACAATGGACTGCCGCAGTTATGTGTATCAGCAGGTGGATGGACATTTGTCTGACGCCTACCCATGAAGTCGGCTGGTCCCAGCGCTTTGCCCAGTTTGTTCTTGGTCTGCAGAGCGATCATAGCATCCAGGTTTTCTGCAAGAGACGCACACACACAAAACACGCTTCATGTTACAATTTTTACTCCGGATGTGGATGAATCATAGGTTTTTAATGGATTGGAAAGCCTCGCAATGTCCCTGTGTGCCTCGCTGCTTTATTATCATCATAATGAGGAAACGGAAAAAGAATTAAAAAGGCGGAGTGAATGGTCATTTCTTATTCATGTACTTGAATACTGTGAACAGTTGGATGTCCTTCAGCTTATGCAGGGAGGACTTATGGGCGAGTGATTACCATACTTTTAAACGGAGAAGGCTTCATAACATTAATGTAGGTTCATCGCTTCAACAAACAGCAGCAGGAAGTGTAGCAAAGCTAGGGCTGGCTACTACTAGGACACAACAACATCTTATGTCATATCATCAGTGCCATCTGTGCCGAGGTTTGCCTACCCAGTTTTAAGGGCACGCGTGTCTTGCTGAGGATTTGCCCGGTCATAGTTTACTCACTGTTTGGTGTTAGAGCCGTATGTACAAATGCAGCAACAGTTGGTCTGAAATCTGGGACGTGACACTGATCTGAGTCATATTACGAAGAGCTTGGGGTGTTTTGCCGCGAGGACAACGATATGCCGTCCAATTTTTTGAGTGCCGTCAATCAATTATCTTAAAAATCAGATTAATCACACTTTTAAAATGGGATTAATCACGATTAATCCCAGTTAATTTTAATGTAATTGTTATATCCCTTCTTAACTAACCTATAACTAACTATTTCATAAATCTATGTAAATCTAATTTTGTCCCTTTACAATAATATGGTTCTATCTGTACTGAAATGTTTTGTTGAAATGTTGTTATTTACATTATTGTTCCTGGATTTAATAGGAATATAATATATTCATATATTAGTAAATGAATGTTTCTCCACACCACATATAATTCAAAACATGCAGATGTGGAGGATTATGATCAGAATCACCTGGTTGGAGGATTCACCTATTGAACATGTTTTTAGTGGTAGGGGAAACCGGAGGAACCTACGCAGACACGGGGAGAACATGCAAACTCCACACAGGCCCCGTCCAGGTGGGAATCGAACCTGGACCTTCTTGCTGCGAAGCGCGAGCGCTGTGTCACTTATTTCAAGATTATTATTTGCAGTGTCACTGAGCTCACTCCATCCTACACATTTTTATCTAAAGTAAAAAAAACATTTTCCTCTTCCACCCATTGCTTATTATTTCTGGCCAAGACCTCCCCCTGCCCCCTACTATACGAGTACCTTTGAACGCGACCCAGTCCCCGCTCCTCACCCTCTCTCTCTCCCCCAGCAGCACGTCTCTCTATCTCCTCAAGCTTGATTGGCTTTGATTGACAGCTCGGAGTGAGTCATCTCAGCGGTGGTGGAGGTAGAGGAGGCGGAGGAGAGAGGGGAAGGACACATTAGCCATTAGCGTTATTAGCGTGTTGCCTGGCGATACACAGGGGTTCCATCTCGTTATCTCCACGACAACACCGATTGATAAGTGTCTGGGAAATGCGTTTCTAAAATAGAGCTGTGTTCCTCTGAGGTCAGTGCTCACGGCCAAATGCAGCGCCAAACCTACGCCGTAAAACAGACATTAAGCTAGAATGAAGACGAAGTAAAACTGCCGTACAACAACTCTAATGTGTAGTTTGCCTCTTGAACTCTCCATATGCTAACTACTTTTATTCAGAAAACATACCAAACCTTTCTGATCTCCTGCTGTATGCTACTGACTATATGGTGGAACTTGCTGGCATGTCAAAATCCAAATGTTTATATCCAAAGGAGTGACAACGAAGAGCTAGAATTTCCATAACGGTTGCCTTTCAATAATGTACCAATGAGAATCAGAGGTTTATATAACAGACTGTCCCTTTTTCTATATATCACTGATGTTCTTGAACAGCCATTCAAAATGTCTAACTCAGCAATTATTGTTTATGTGAATGATGGTGTGGTCCACCTTTGGTCTTTTGATCTTCAGCCACGTGGTACTGGCCCAGATTGAGACACACATCTAATACTACTGCTACCAGGACTACTAAGTTTTGGACCTAATTACTGACAAAATACAGTATGGATGGACTCATTGTTTGTGCGTCATCTTGCTCCAGAACGGAAACCTCTTCCACCCGTTCCTCTAAAACAAAATGGAGCATCGCCATGGGGACGCAGGTGCACGTCCTGTTCTGACCTTATGCGGGGGTGGGGTGACTGTCCAGCACAGGTCATCTGAAGGAGTATTGATTTACGTCTGTATTACTACGACGGAGCGCGGGTCGTGTCATGTGTCATCCAGTAAACGACCCAAAACCACTAAGTCGTTATATATGGACTGTGTTTATAGAAAATCAATGACACAGTAATTAGCTATATGTGTATCTGTAAACCATAAACTGTCTTATATTTGTAAAGGGAAATTATTTTTTTTAGATTTTGCTCAAGGACAAATGTTCTCTTCTCGATGTACAGCTTGGGACTGTGTTGTCAAAACCGTAAAGATTTGTGGGATCATATAATTATTAATTTAAATTTTAAAATGTAAAATACTCTAGTAACAGAGTTTTTCCATGGCTCTTTTTACTGCATTTTAACACCATTTATTTTTAGACATGGACAACGGTGGCTAGTTTTCAGCTAAAATGGCAGATGTCTATGGTTCAGTTCGTGACAATGGATTTGGAACTCTGTTCTCAAAGCAAATCTGAAGAGTAATGTTAAATGTCAAAAAGGTAATATACTCGATTTTAGTTTTACATGCAGCCACATCACTTTAAGGAAGCTACAGTCTCTACCCTGGACTTAATGAACTTAACCACTGGCTGTGATCTATTGGTTTTCCACATTCAAAGTAAAACTCCATTCGACTAATGGAAAAAAAGTGGTTCGCCGCACAAACAAACAAACAAACAAACAAACATAATTTCAAAAAATGTCATTGCTCAAAGTTGACACTCATTTGGCTTCTGTTGCCATGCTGTGACATCAGCTGCATGCCCTATGGGAATTAGGTGTGACATCATACATGACAACCAAGCAGGTGAAACACCATGAAAAAAAAGCATTGCTAGAGAACGTGATATTTCTGTGCAATTGAAAGTTTTAAAACAGCTTTGTAAACAGGGCAGGTTAATATCAGCAGAATCCCATTATAGGGGATTTATACAGTCTGTCCCAGCAGCAAACGCAGAGAACAAAGTGTGATCAACCTGCGCTAAAGAAACTGTAAAAGCAAAAAACAAAACAAAAAACATCACTTTAGTTCTGATTTTTCTCTATCTAGTATTTTCCCTCTACAGAATAAGCCCCTCTTCGAAAGATCAACATGCTGCTCCTAAACAGAGCTGACAGCTGTCCTTTGCAGGTGACTGACCTTTTCCGCACATATTGTAAAGACATAAAAACCAGCGACCCCTTGTTTCCAAAGCACCGTCCTGATCCTAATCTCTCTGAGCAGCCTGTTTTATGCCTCTGGCTCACAGTGATATCTGCACAACTGAAGGAGGAGATCTCACCCAGTACACATCAAAGCGGAGACACATGTTGAAAGGATATGGAAAAAGAGTGTCCCTTTATTTAAAAAGAAAAAAAAAGACTTTGTTATACTCCTTTGTGTCTTACTGACAGATGAATAAATGTGGGTCACTTTCTAAAAATGTTGGCAGTAGTGTTTGGTTTTATATTTATAACATGTCATTTGACAAGAGTGAGAAGAAGCTTATACTGCAAAGAACTATTTGAATTCAACGTGTCCAATTGAGGCTATTCATGTGACCCAACCCGAAAAAGCCTGAACCGAACCGACCTGAGCCCGAGCCTGAAACAAACCTGAAGGCCTGCACAGTGGATTCAGAACACGCCAGTGCGGGGCGAGAGGTGCACCACGAACAGGCAGCAGCACAGGCAAGTGTCCCCCCTCTGTGTAGTCTCTCTTATGTCCTCCTCCCTCGTTGTTCATAAACATCGCGCATCATTTCCAGTACCTTTACTCACTAACAGGAACTAAACTTCTCTATCTAGCCACTGTGAGTTAAACACTGACCACGGACAAAGCGCATATAGCAACGGTCCCGGTGTAGCGCCGATATCAAAGCACTGGCCATGCTTCAGAAACGTGACCAATAGTTCAGTCTGTGTTTGTATACACGCTCCCCCCGCAGCAGTCCCCTCCCCCTACCACAGTCTGGTACCGGTCATAGGAGGGAAACGGCTGAACTACAGGACTACTCTCTTCATTTGTTTTGTCCTGCCCCAAGACATTGTAAAATGATCGTTTTAAATAAAGTGTGATTATTTTCGATTTTTTTTTTTTAATCGCACTTAATCATATGTAATGAATCGAAAATATTGCTGCGGCCTTACTCTAAACACAGCGTAGCAACAGCAGGGCCACAGAATGAGAATGAGTGAAAGCAGTGGCAAGTCTACACTGTTATTGTCGTTTTGCCACACAGATTGTATGTAGTTGTGTGTAGTGCATACCACCTATAGTTTTTCCACGGGTCATATTCACATTCCACATAGGGGGTCATTTACCACGTGTTCGCTCATGGGCAAAGCAGGTAGCACATGTAAAAGTGTAACAGCAGCAGAGTCATTTGTGCATTTTTTTTGGGTAAATTAACATGGCAAGAAAATAGCATGTTTTATTTTTTGTCTTACACCTGCTATTTAGCACCTGCTTTGATAAATGACCCCCAGAATGTTTAATGGACATCTTAGGTTTAATTTCTTCATACGAGTGGATAACTTGGAGTGGAATGCCGTTGATAATTATCATAGTAGAATAATATCTTAAAACAATGCAGCTTGCTATATACGCCTCTGGCTCATAGTGGTATACTGAAAGAAACGCACCTACACAACACATGACATCAAAGGCTGAAATGGTATGGAAAATGTGAGTAAAAATGTAGGAATAGACTTAACTTTTCTTATTTTTCTTTCTTCGTTTATCTCAAAACACTAAGCTGCCTTCATTTACACTTCCATAAATAATAATTATATACAATCTTGGCTGCTCAGTCTTACCCAGGTAAGACACTCCCTCTTCGGGCGTGATGGTGCCGTACTTCACCATCATCTTCACAAAATCGATCAGCGTTTTCATGATGGTGATGAGCGTCTCTCGCTCCTGCGTGTCTTTCTCTGCACCACAAAAGCACAACCAAAGCATCGCATTATTAAGAGAATCATGTTTGCACTACTCTGTTTAGCTACATACTTTTATACAATTGTTTTCTTTAGTTTTACCAGCATATTGTAATTTAATGGCACCACAGATACAGCGGGATTTACAGTGTAACGACAAGTTTATGAATAATAAGTTCTGACCATGTTTGTGTGTGCACTGATCTATAGTTCTTAATGAGTGAGGGAAAAACATCCAGCGACTATAGCAGTGCTCCGCGGGTCAGCTATGAAAATCAATTATGAATGCATGTTATCAGTGTGACAGCGTGACAGAGTGGCACTTATTATTACCCACCCACAGCCTGTGCCAATTTACAAACAGGACACAAGAGACACTGCTGTTTTGAATTAAAGGAGACTTAAGTTTTATCTTCTACAAAATGTGCTTAGGTTATGTAAATCATGCAGTTGTTTTGATAATGTTGAGGGCCCAGATTAGTGCAGTGCAAAATAAAGAAAGGCTTTTAATTGAATACTCTAATGTACTTTATAGGACTACAAAGTAATCTGTTGTTAAAGTACGATAATGGATGTCACATTGAAAAGATAACTGCATTAAAAATAGTCACCAAAAAAAAAAAGTAGCTGTAGGAGCCGTACCTGAGTTGAGGCTCCGGAGCAGACGGTAGAAGTTGGGGAAGTACTGCAGGTCCTGGAGCCCATCGTTAGGGTTGACCTCGTTCTGATTGTCCCTGTCCCAGCGCTGATCTTCTGTGACGTCCCCGCCCTCGGCTCTGTCCGCTGTCTCCACCTCTCCCTCCTCTTCCTCACCCTCGTGTTCATCATCGTCAAAGCGCCGCTGCGGAGAGCTTTCCCTCTGGGGGGCAACAGGCTTCAGTGAGTTATGCCCTTACCAGTGTAAGCATTTGTGACTTACAGTATGATGCATGATCGAAGCTAAAAATGTTCTTTGGAAAACCTCAGCATTGATATTTTATGTTTGGATTTACAGTAATGCCTGTGACACAGGAGACAGGGATGGTCAGGATTTTACCATGAGCCCCTGGAGGTCGCAGTGGGAATGACACAGTGAATGGAAGCTTTCCATTTTGGCTAACAGCTGCTAGCGATACAGATTGGAGCACTCCAGTAGTAAAAGAAGAAGGGAATAACTATTGACCTTGTTATTAATCCCATTGAACTTTTAAAAGTTGAACTAATGCTTGAGAGCAGATGCTCTACTGTAGACTACTTTATGGTTTCATGTTGCAGTGTGACATGGCTTTCTAATTTACAAATAAGACTCAAACATTATTTGGTTCCATACCGTTTTTGCGTCAGCGTCCTTCTCCCCTCTCGCGTCCTCATCGCCTTCAGTTTCCTCCACTTCGTTTTTCTGGGCGTTTTTGGTGATGAGATCCTGTAGCGCCTCCGCTACCTGGTACTCCAGAGAATCCGCCTCGCTCTCTGTAATCTGCACAAACACACAAAACAGGGCCGCTCTTAATCTAGTAGCGCTCTAAGGTGGATCAAAAGGAAAATGTTCAGCCTGATCAAGTGGGTACTTTGCTTTATTACAAAACAAATCTGCATTTTATCATTATTCATTTTACTATCCAGGTGAAATCCAACCAGACTGCATTTTTGTCAGACCATCATTTTTTGCCATTTCAAACTAAGCAATTAAAAACAAGGGGTAAAGCTCACATCATGTACTGACACATACAGGACTCTGGAAATGACTTATTGAGTGGCTGGAAACTCATTTACAACCGAGATCTTTTCGTTCTGCTGAAACAAATCCCATTCACACTCTGCATTTCCCCTGGAGCACGCCCAGAGGTCGTTCCACACGCGACGCCTGACTCCGCTGCACTCACCAGCCCCAGTTTGAGCAGCCGGGACACGATGCGGTCGAACACTCCTCTGTCGTCCTCCTCGTAGATTTTGTTGGCGATCTTCTGCACGATGTCCTCAGCCGTCAGCGGAGTGCCATCCACCTGACGGAAACTCTCCGGGACATCTGCTGGAAGATAATAATAAATAAAAACATGGTATACATTATATCTGGCAGCAGCAGGTATAGCTACTTTCGAATTGTAACATGTATAGCTCAGGTTTGTTTCATATAAGAATATAATTATTTTGGAGTCTACTGCCTCTCTTTAACATGGTTGGTGCCTGGATTCGAACTGCTGACCTTTGGAAACCTAGACAAACGCTGTAAACGACTGAGCTACTGTCGCCCGAGTTGCAAGGAATAACAAGTCAGTATAGTCTATGGATACTTCGAGAAGATTGTATCAGACGAATGGAAGGGCACACATTGATGCAGATGATTCATGAAGCATTGAACTTTTATAACTTTGCTTCCACATTACATTTCTCAGCATTTAAGTTTTAGTCTAACATTTCAAAAGACCGAGATGGAAATCCCGTAGAGTAAGAATCATGTTCCAGATGGACTCTTATGTAACAGTCCTCGTCTCTAAAGGTCCACACACCATCATCAAAGTAAGAAACTCCAAATTCAGAAAGTGCCGGGAGTGAATCATCCACACATTTGTACAGTTTCAGTGAGCGTAAGAAGAACAAACAAATGTCCTGAACTGTTCCTGCCGCTTTTAGACAACGTGGAACCGGATACGTTTGACATTGCCCAAAGTGGATCGATTGAAAAGTGCTATTCAGCGCTTTGCGTTCCGGTCATTGCGGGTCACAGGGCTGGTCTAGGGTTACAATTACAGTGAATAGAAAAGCACAAGCGTCACAAGCTCCTATTTGGTCATTTGTTCTGGTACATTTCGTTCACATATGAAATTGGATATGTCTGTAATTGAGCCCTAAAACGACCTCAGCCGTAAAGAGCAAAGAGCGAGAAATTGGGCTGGCCAGAATTTCAAATGGGCCCTCTACAGGTAGTAGTGAGAATGACACATACTAAAACTGAAAAATCTAGCTTTCACCTCTAACGGCATGCTGACAAATTGATGGCATCACGATTACAATACTTGTAAAATACAGGTTGAAGTGCAAATTACTACTTTCATTTGTATAAAATAATAAAATGTAACTTAACTTATTCAAGAGTGCATAAATGAACATGAGACCAGGCATGGTGTTTTTTTAGTTTAGTTTTTTTTAATAAAGGAATTACATAGGAAGATCAAAAGTTGTTTCTATAACAATAAAAGCCTTTTGAAATGCAGAGAAACTGCTTTGAAACAAACATAAAAGACTACATTGCCCCTGTGTTTGCCTCCCTGTACCGCCTCATGTATTACTGAAGCTGTTTGAAGCTCGGTTTCCGGCCTAATCTAATGCATTTTGCAACATAATATAATACACACAGAGAAAAGTAAAGGATGAGTCAAGGCCATAAAGCCTAGCAACCTTTCTTTTTTAAATGGATGTTCAGAAGATTGCAAAGTAAACACACATAACAAGCAGCAAATGTAGAGCCCGCAGAGACCTCCGCCAAGGCACTGGAACTTATCACAAACGGCAAACATAAAGTGACCAGATTAAAATTTAAAGGATTAATTTGGGGTAAATGCTCTTCCCATTGAGCCACGCGTTTACATTACAAAATCTAATAGAGACAGAAAGTATTATTTGTACAGATTGATCCTTATATTTAATGAAACAGAATCTCTACAACTAACAATATACAGCCTTACAAAAACGTTGTACATGGCCAACAGACCTTTCCAACAACATTGACCAAATATAATTAGGAGCACTATTACAGCATATTGTCTATGCTGTTACCTCCCTAAAACTTTAGCAGAGTCATTGTACTGTATGTCGCCTAGCTTTAGCTTTAGCCTGGGTCATGTCAGAGGTTAATCTTTAGTGCTCTCTGACTCCTGGTCTTAACTCAGCCGCTCACACGTGTATTTTCGTGCCAGCGCTGACTTAAAGTGACTTCCTGCTGTGATATGAAGACACGCAGCATACGACGGGTCGAGACAGACCAGAGAAAACCTGACAGCAGCCCATTATACCAAGCTACTGCCTGTTAGAGCAAGCAACATGACAGTGGGGCTGCACAATATCATCACATTGTTGTTGTTATCTTCAACACAGTCTTATATTGTTGTGTGACATCAAGTAACTAAATGTAAAGTAAAGAACACATCGGTGTTTAGCTTCAATACATTTTGAACAGTCCTGCTTTAGTGTAGGTTGAAAACAATGTCGCCTTGTTTTCAACCGTGACAGTGAATAAATAAATATATTATGTCATAGACCTTTTGTTTAGGACTTTTTGTCTAGATTTAGCCACAGTTTGGTTCTAAATGTTCTTTCAGTCTTGTGTATCAAACAACAAACTTAAATTGCTTCTTTAGTTGAATTATATTGTCTCGTGCAGGGGTCACTGTTTCCCCCCAGAGCTTCTACATGTTAAAATTAGGAACGACAGAAAGTTCGTTTCAGTGTAGCTATGGGATTCTGGTGGAATACACCATGAACACTATAGGAAATAAGACATACTGAAATGTCTTATTTTCTACTTGGTGTTCATGGTCTACACATAATAAAACTAAATAAAATTTGCCATACTGCATTTGCTATGCCTGATTCTGTCAGATCTTTGGTTTGTACCTGGATGGGAAAACTGTGAGTGAATACCAGGCAGCCTGGGTGAATGTTGTGTGAGTGTGAGTGTTTGGTGGTGTTAGCACCGTGTATGCAGCAGCCATACCCAAGGGCAGCCGTGGCTACATACGTAGATGAATGAATAAAATCCCCTTTCCCTGTGTGAAGCGCTCTGGGTAACTGGTATTATGTGAAAAGCGCTATACAAATAATATTTCCTTCCCTAGTTTCCTATTAACCCTTTAATTTATTTAGGTAATTACAGTTTTTGTATATTGTTTTCTACAATCTATATTGGTGTTTGGTGGTTCCCAGAGTCACCACCAAACACGGTGAGGCTGCGTTTCAGTTCCACGCAGCAAAAGTCGGGAACAGTCTCCGTGAAGATGTGAGACAGGCCTCAACTCTGACAATGTTTAAGTCCAGGCTGAAAGGACACCTTTTTACTGCTGCCTATGGCAATTTTTGCTTTGATAATAACCACTGTTTGGTCAGGCGGGTTGATGTACTATAGTTTGCGCAAGATCATTATTGAGTTTGGAAGAGTGTTCCAAAGGCTCGCTGCTTTATAAGAGAACAATTGTTGACCAAACACGGTTCCGCGTCTTGGAAACCCTGCACTCTCCTCTGACCGTCGACCGCGTCGCTCTAGAAATTCTCTCAGAATTCAGTGTGACCAATTTTCTCAAACGGGGAGCAGCAATGTTAGAATAGAATAGAATGCTTTATTTATCATTACACACAAGCATAATGAAACGTGTTTGGCTTTCAAACTCTCAATAAATAATAATAATAATAAAAACATTCGCAGACAAAAACAGCAAAAACAGTAGTAGCTACAATGTGGTGCTAAAGTGCTTTTAAGGCGCAATGTTATGGATTATTTTAAACACAGCAGAAATTTGATTAAATTTGATGAGCTTTTCAAAATGTTATATTTACTTTGTACCTTTCAGTGATGGTCCTGACAAGGCTTTTTATCGTGAATTTTTATGGCTCTTTTATACAGTGATTCATGGGGTCAGATCTTGTGCCTGGCGCAGTCCGTGCGCAACTCTAAACGCAACGTGGTACACGCGTTATCTCGCATGTGGCGCAGGTTTTGCGCTAAAGGCTGCGCCACCAGGGAGAGGGCGTTATTTCAGAAAAAGAGGCTGCCTGAGGCGTGGTTCATTAGAAGCAGCACTTGGGAGCGCTGCTCTTCTGTGGGAACCTTCACATTATGTTCCTCTTTACATCCCGCTGCTTTGTATACCTCCTTAGAATCGACGTCAAACTGAAAACAAAAGCCTTGAAAGCAAATTACCTTGAAAAGTCTGCTTGAGCGTACGCACGGGCTTACTTGGGTACAGTAGATCAACACCAAAACAACAACAGTTTCCCATAAATAAACCACACACTCAAGTGCCACAACATCACGTCTAATCTGCGTTTTAAAGTGACGTTTACATCGTGTGTCAGTGTTTACCTCCTGATGAATGAAGAGCATCAGCGGTGGTCGTTGTAATAAGCCTCATGTTTCCTTTTTACATTGTTGAAAGAAGCGCATTTCAAACTTTTTTCTTTCTTTTTTTCCCCAATTCATCCGCTCCAAGAATCCTGCATAACTCTGCAACTCCTCCGCAGCACGTGCATATTATTAAGTGTTTACAGGACAAACTACACCCCCCGCAACCCACCGCCTTCCGCAGTAGCGGTCTGGGGAAACCATAGGGAGGGGGCGGCACCATAACATCGCAATGCGAGTCTGTCCACCCCCTGTCCTGCCCACTTTTTGCGCCAGGTATGACACTGAAGATTGCAAGGAGCGCCACTCGTCTGCTCTACAGCCTGCGCTATGAACCACAAGATCTGGCCCATGTGGCTTTAACAATGTTTTACATGCCTGGGACCAACTAGACATGCAATACAAAAGATGTGAAACTATCATAGTATTGAGGTGTGTATTTGAGGCTTCTGTAGTTAATGAATTTCTAATATGTTTATAATTCATCAAGTTAAATTTCAATTTGTTACCAAGTTTTATGTCACTTTTAAAACCAAGGTTTGAATAATCAAGTATTAGACCTAAATACTTTGTTTCATTTTTTATTATTTGCCCATTTACATTTCTTGAGTTTGTTGCAATTTACATTTATTGTATTATAAAATTGAGACAGTCAGGCAGGATGTCTGCAACCATTCTGCAACTTTTTGCATCTCTTTTGATAATTTGTCAGCAACCGATCGTTTTCCCCAAAAGTGAAGATCACCGTATCATCAGCGTACATTATTACATCGACGTCAGGAACACACTCTAGGGAGGTCATTTATATAGATACTAAAAAGCAAGGATCCCAAAACAGACCCTTGCGGCACTCCCATCGAGGTGGCTCTAAACGCAGATTGGATGTTGCTCACTCGTACACACTGATGTTGGTCGCTCAAATAAGATCTTATCCAGTTTGGGGACTGCTCAGAGAGACTATATTGATTTAATTTACTATAGTTTATCTGGTGAAAAGCTTTACGCAGATCAAGGAAGACTGCTCCCACCCTTCCCTGATCCACAAATGCCCTGATAGTTTTCAGGAAGTAACGACAGGCCCAGTTTGTTGAGTATTTCCGTCTGAAACCAAATTGCATTAGAGAGCTTGTGATTCAAAGATTCAAAGTGTTCTGTAGCACTTTTGGAGAAATGCAGAAAGCCTTTGTGGAACTAAAATAGGGGGAGAGATGGTTGACGATCCTGACTCTGAAGTATCTGTGATAGTGCAATATTCAGCACAGTAACTGCATGCTCATCAGACATTATGCCGTCAGGAGATAGTGTAGGTGCCTACCTTGGTACTTTCCATCGTCCATCCCAGTCTTGGTGGAATCGTAGTCCTCTGCCAAGCGCCGGCTCTTGGTTGAATCTGACTCATCGGGCACAAACTGATTGCTCTTTTCCATGGTCTTTTCTGACACATCTTTGGACTCCGTCTTGGATTTCTGGGCCTCAGCCAACGACTTAAGCTCGCTGAAGTCATCACTGTCCGCTGGTGCGTCCTTGGAGGCTGCGTGTTTGCTCTCTGCCCGGAAAAAAGACATTTACTCAGACCTAAAGCTAAAAACGATTGATAATGATTACAGTAAGAGCTGCAATATGACGCCATTCAGCAAGAGAAACAAATACTCATTCATTGATTGCCGATGCGGTTTCCACTTACCAGCTGACAGGACGGCTGCTTTCACGCTGTCTTGCTCTGCAATCTGGCAAAAATGACAGATATTAGACAACTCATTTCCACCCAGGAGATAGGATCCGATTAATAATGTTTGCCTGTCCAATATCTACAATGTTTGACAAGTTGTGATAAAGACAGGACAGGAAATTAAACGGTTGCTTACGCACCTGTTCTATTACTGGCTTTTCCTCTGTCAGCTGGCTGTTGTACACTGTTTTTTCTGAAACACAAGAAATACAAATGGGTTATAAAAAAAAGATGTACACAGAATATGCTGTAAATTGATATCTGCAAAGATAATAGGCGATTTTGAGAACAATACCATAATGTCTTTGCTATCTAACGTCGGGACACTGCAGGTGAATTTGAAAAAGACTACATTTAGAGATATCTGTTGACATAAAGACAGTATCCCTGTAGTCTAGAGAGAGAGAGAAAAGAGAGACCAGCCTTTGAAGTTATAATTTCCCATACCATTTCATAAAGGAATGTTAACACAGTGAAATAATAGAGATTACTGTGTAATTTGGCCCATTTCTTTGTCTCCAGATGAACTCTCTGTCTTGCCTTAATATTATGCGTTGGGACTCGCCCTACTCTCTCCCTAACCACACAGCAAAGGCAGAGCTAAATCGGATTAGCCAACAAAAGATTAAACCAGGGGATAAAATAGACCACAGTCCGAAACATGCGACCGGGCAGGCGGCGTGAGATGTGCATCAGTTTTGACACTCCAATTCCGCTTTTGTTTTGATATCCTTGTGTGTGCGTTGATTAAAAGTATTGGTTATTTGAACACTGAATAGAGTTTCCATCTATCCAATAGCTTGCTAGTTAATTGTGTTGGCGCACAGCTTAAGCAATTAATGAGGGAACTCTTTAAATATTTGGCATTTCGTCCGGGGACGGGGCTAAGTCAAAAAGTGGTTTTGTTTATGTATTTAAGAATCAGAAATGAATATCGTGTCTTAAAACCACGCTTGAAATAGATTTTAACCATTCTGCTATAACAACCACATAAACTCCAAACTCCTTTATGGCCCATCCCTATTCCTATCCTAATACCTTAATTTAACTGGTTTAACAGCATGTACTCATATCTATTATCATCATAATCAGCACTTGAAAGTTACATCAAAGATTCCGTGAAAACTTTGCTAAACCTCCCGACTAGGAGGACGAAATGCCAAGAGGTTAATGAGCCCCAGACACATAGCGCGTGCTTGTTATGATTGAGTGATGGGGAATATTAACCAAATGCAATCTTTAGCGCGTTAATCTTTGTAATGCTGTGAATGCATGTTATTGGGATCTATATTTTGAGACGAGTTTGCAATCCAATAAAGATAACTTTTGCAAGGCTATCTCTTTTTATAGTGTTTATAATATAGAGAAAGTAATGTTATACATGTGACGTTACCGTGGAAACCCGCCGTGTTAGGAAGGTTCTGTCCATAGACATAAATATTACGCAAAATATTACGCAAAATAAACTTGAGAAAACAGCCGTGGGACAAGTCACTGTCGGATCATAACTGGTAAGTATCACACTTAGAATCACAATCGCTTTATAGCCTAGCCTAAGCCATATCGTATTTTGCGTTTGAAAATGCCCATTGGTTTATTAGGTATTATGTACTCTTCCCCCCCCCCCCCCCCCCCCCCCCCCAGCGCGTTGTAAACTCACCTTCCGTGGATGATGCTGGTGTGGGAAAGGCAAGAGTCTGTGTCACCGCATTCAGAGCGAAAAGGTGAAAAAATACGAAAAAAGCAATATATTTGACCGCCATCCTGGAGCCAAGCGAACGCCTGCGTCTGTGTGTTTTCCAGCTGAACGAGTGGACAGCTCCAGCCGGTGCTGCTGCTGAGGCGGCTCGCGCTCTCTCTCTCCGGCCGCCCAGTGGGTCGCAGAGGACGAAGAAGGAAGGTGCAAATGTCCGCCGTGCCGTGGTGCTGTGGGAGGAAAGCGGGTCAGTCTGTGTAATTATATCCCGACCCGCTGGTGGTGATGGAGGTGATCAGGGAGGCTCGACTGGCCCCGTGTGTGTGAGCCCCAGCAGGACAGCATCATCAGTAAAGCAGAGCCCGGCCAAAAGCCCGGCCCACTCAGGGTTTACACCGGAGGAGGAGGAGCACTGCAAAATGACACGGGCCTACCTGTAAATGACGGTATTCAATTACTTATGTCTTACTTTTTATTTATATATTCGGCAGTTCATTTGACAGGGATCACAGTGATAGACTGCGAAAAGTAATGTAGAGATCCGTTTTCTGGGGGAAAGTAAATTTGTCCTAGATTTGAGTGACTCATTTCAAGAAATCTGTCCATGGGGTAAGATTATTACAAAACAAAATGTCAATAACAATCTTATGGACCTTGAAATGTGTTAGGGACACATTTAGTTATTTGAAGTAAATTATATTTATTTCTAGATTACCTTTTGCATGTGTCAGTATTCAATTAACCTATAAAAGTTTAGAGAAGAGAAGATTACATGCACAGATAACATAGCATTAGTTGACATAGTTCAAGGTATCAGTAACATTTAAATATACATTTTGTTACATGCACAAGGATAAAGACGTTGGTGCATGGACAGGCAGGTTGCCATATTCTCTAAATAATGTAAAACAGTTATTCCTAAAGTGGCCCCAAAGTTTCACGGTGGGTCTCAGTGCATCTGAAAAAAGAGGTATAAACTTGATGTTGTTCTAGATTGTTTTTATTAACTTAACAAAAGACTAAACTGTCATTAAGATACAGTTGATCAAATTAGAAGAGGGTGTTTGTGTCACCATGTGGTAAAAGACACTGAGAGAAAAATAATGGGAGCAGCAGATTGTAACTCCACAATGTGGTAGATTAACCTTACCCCTACCTTTAGATAGATCTACATGAATACATTATAACAGCAAATATGTGCTTACAACCAAACCAAAATACTTCAGTTGATTTAAAAAGTCTGCGAATAAGAGTTGCTCATTGTCATAAGAATGAATGAAAGCCTTTATTGTCATGACTTGACAATTGTTGAAACAAAACAAAACAAAAATGGATGCGATGTAACTACTTCTTGCATCCACCACATCCAAGCCTGCAAAGTCATATTTGTATACAACACAATGTATATGTATGTAAGGGATAATGCATGAAGAGGTGTCAGAAATAACTGGACGAAGCGGAGTCCAGTTATTTCTGATAATGGACACCTCGGAGTGCATATCTCGCCTATACCATGGTCCGGCTAACTGAAACGGTTCATTGGGGCCTGTTTGCTTATTATTTCAAGTCCTGGGCAGGAGTTATTTCACTTTTTAATCAGTTTGGCCTGAAACTAGTTCCAGCTCAATTGTTTACCGTTACTATGGGAACAGCGGCAGTGGAGTGATATAGAACGTGATTTAACTGTTATGTAACTGTTTCCGGGCTAGGTGTACATTATCACTATTTAACGGACACCTTCCAGCCAATCAGAATCAAGTATTCACCCAGACCATGGTGTATATATATAAAGTTTGTCTTAACCTTTACCCAAATATCAATTCCACAAATAGCATAGTTAATTGTGACCGAAAGGGTTGCGGTTGTGAACACACAAATGTACACAGTTCTGAGTTTACTCTGTTATACACCACAATGTTGTTATGCTTTCAGGGTTTGGTCCAAATACAAAAGCTTAAAGGATTCACTCACTCATTGCAGTTTTTAGTGATGGCCTGCACTTTTATTAGGACTTTAGGTGCAGAGATTTTGGTTGAGCCTTTATGTTTATTGCAAACTGGTTTAGGCCAGGGCCACGCATCCTGCCGTCTGATTGGCAGAATGAACAAAACAAATGAGCAAAACAAAACAAAAAAAGACTTCAACACTTTCCACTGGTAAAACCCTTGTGTTTCACTTTCTTACAGAGACAGTTTTGAAACCTGGCCTTCAAGATCAAGACACCAGAGGATATTATTTCAGACTTCAGACAACCTCGCATTAGCCATTTTGCAGTGCAACAGCAGCGGACACACCTCCTCCGTGCGTCACTCCCAGTCTGCGTCACCGTTGTATATCTTCCACTGTCCTGTCAATAGCAACCTTTATTAAAAACGGCCCGCAATTAGGCACATGGACAAAGGGGGAGATGTATTGGGTTCGCTTTTATGGTCTCCTGTTTTCATAAGCTACATAATGCTATACTGTGGGCAGTCCCCTGGTGACGACAGGGCCACTCTTATCAGATCACTAAAGCCTCTTCCCAGCTCTCCAGATAATTTAATTTAGCACACGTTGTATCAGTAAAGGCACTGGTGGGCACTAGACCGGCGAGTTGTTTGTTGTTGCCGAGCTGTAAATGAATCTCCGGTGAACAAAGCCAATTAATATTAGAGTTTCTGAAGAAACTATTGGATTTGTTGTGTCCATCGAGCATCCTTCCAGTGTATGACCAACATCCTTCTGCGGCTTTAAAGTGTTTGAAGTACAACTCGTTTTCTTTGGAGTTATCCATCTGTGGTACTGAAATGCTCCAAAACACAGTCAGGTTCCCTTCCTAGTAGACTGCAGTGGAAAAGCAACATGCCATGATATGAAGAACTCTATTGCCTATGATGTGCTCTTGGTAAAATCAGCTATAGAATTGGCTGATGACGCTATAATAGCAACCTTTTGGATTCTATGTCATTTTTTCCCTGACATTTTTACTACTACTACTATTTGTAAATAATACGTATAATGATGATAATAATAGTAAACCAAAACCCATTGCAACCAACATTCTCTGTGAATGCACAAACAAATAATAGTATGTTCTGGCAGAAATAGCCTGTGCTGTGGTTCATTTAGCAAGTTGAATTCTTCTTCTTCATTGACTTATTAAACAACAGTATATCTCCTCAGTATTAACCCGCATGGATGTTGTTCATGTCTTTTGATGCTTAAAACTCTACTACCGCAACATATTTGTGCAGAAATGGAGTAATGATATAATGCTTTCTACTTTCTCCCACCCACTCACTGTGTAGGCAAAGACTGGCTCGGAGATAGCTACTCTCTGTTCTTGTGTAATGTTACAACGGGGTGAGAGACGAGCCGCCGGCTGTGGAGAGAAATACTAAGAAATGCTCCGTGGTGTCAAATCTTGAAGTATTTTACACGCTTGAGTGCCCAATGTTGTTGTAGCATCACTCAAGGTGAGGCCAGGTAGTCCTTATCATGGGATATTTGTCCCAATAGCGCCTCAGGGCAGCCTGTCAGGAGCAGTGCCCGGGGACCCCTCTTCAGATCTCGTGCCAGGATCCTGGTCAGGCGTATAGCTAGTGGTTTTTAGCCTACTGTACATGTTTTGCAACCCTCTCAGACACAGAGACAACATGCAAACGCTACACTGAGAGGCCACAGCTGGCCCAGAGATGCGAGATTATGAACCATCATGGAGAAAATTATTTTAAATTGGAAGCTGGTGCAAAGAGTAGGCCCCCCCTTTGTGTCAGCAGATAAAATGCAGAGGATTTATAAGCTGAAATTGGTATACATCTGGATCAACTGGATCAGAGCATCTCCAAAACTGTTGTTCATGATATTGCTCAAATATAATGTTCAGGTTAGACTAATGTGTTATGTTTATGAATATGTATGTTCACTTGGCTAGTGGAACATAGCTTTATGAATAGAACATATGAGTGAAACATGTAGGCTACTGGTACTGTAGGTTAAATCCCAGGACTTAATATTATAGGCTAGGAAGACTCCACTTTTCTAGAACGGGGACTGGAGTTACCAATTCAGCATTATTTTCAAACGAATATCCCAAACGCAAAATCTTCACTGAATAATACCAATTTCTAACAAAGCATGAAGCACCATGAGCACAGATTTTAGGCACAGATGATGCTGCAGGAGTTGGCAATGCGGTAAGAAACTGGTTGTAACGCTAATGAATGTCACCAAAGCCAAAATGTTTGTGATGATTGAATAAAGTGTGAAGGTTTGCCCCAGCCAATAGAGGTTTTGTACGATCAAAACAATAATTTAGCCTATATGGCTGTGCTTCGGTTATTGTTAATATGAAACGAGTAACCGTTGAAGCAATCTTTATTCATGACATTATTGACTTATTTAAAGGATTTACAAATAGGACGAAGTGGACTTAACACATTGACGTTATTATAGCCTAAATGCACGAGTAATTCTCCTGAACAGCGTCCAGTTTATGGTGATGCTTCTCTCTCTTGTGCCCAGTGAAATGGATGACTCTGCTTCCTGTTCTCAGCACTCTCCCGTTGGACTCAATCCAAACAAACACTCTACTGCCCACTCTCTTTTGAAAAGCTGAGGGGTGGATAAATCCCTTTACAAATAACACATCATCTCAAACGTCCAAGGCACGTGGTTCATCAGAGCGAGGTTATTTTTTCTGAAAGTAATCCCCCATTTCCATTGATGTTTCCAACCTTCTTTCGAGGCTGTGCTAAGTTACAGAAGACTGACCTCTAGTGGCCAATGTAAGTAAATGCTGCTTCCAAAGAAACGTTCTCCCACCCCATTTGATTAAACTACATTTTTTTCACGTACAAATTTGAACTGCAATTTCAACGTTTTTATACCAATGTTTGTTTATTGATAACTTCGTTTGTACCGTAGACGTAGAGGGCAATTCATCCATTGCAGTGACACCACATGAGACATGAGGAGGACAAATGTGTGTGTGAACTCTTTTGGCTGTTTGTATGAATTATGTTTTTATATGAATACATTTTTATTAATTAGCTCAATGTTTACTCCCATAAACAGAAATAAGGAAATATATGGTTACATGTCATTTGTCATAATTCCTGGAGCAATACGTGATTGCTAGACATTTTACCTTATTGCATCACTGTAGTGTGTGATGAAATGACATTCATTACACCTCTGAGTTAGCCTGGCCTTTGCCATCCGTAAACTCCGGTCAAATATTTTTCCCTGCATGTACGTCTGGGTTTGATCTCAATGGCTGCGATTCAATCGGTTGAATTTCATCCTACCATTCAGCGAGCGGGGGGGGGGGGGGGGGGGGGGGGGGGGGGGGGGGGGGGGGGGGGGGGGGGGGGGGGGGTTGTAGGTGACGTCAAGCATAGCTTGACTCGGCCGGGCGCATTACTTCACAACCAAACGCTAGCGATTGGGTAAAATCAGACCCAATCGTTTCAAACTTTAAACAGAGTTCACCCCTCCCACTTGTAAACGGAGCTCAATTGAGAAAGTCCAGACCCTCTGTACGAAACAAGTACGAGGGTATGGTAAAACCAGGCTACCTCTGAGTATATGTCTCTAGCTTTTTGTATTGGCTACCTATTCTCATAAGAGTCCTCTAGAGGGCGCCATGCAAACAAAGTTTTAGTGGGATACAGCTCAAGGAAGTGCATCTAGGGGATTAGGATACCAGCATCTTCAATTTGTCTCAGTTTTCCCGTGTCTGTTCTCACCTTAAAGAACAACAATGGGCCTGCGCATCCCCAAGTCACGGATCCAAGTTTTTTAAAATTGTGAAAGGGTTCTGTTTGAACCGTGGGTTTAAGAGTTATATGTAATATGTGTATGTGGTGACATTGACAATAAAGCTGACTTTGACTTAAATATGTTTCTTTGTTTAGGCTTGAATTCTGATTTTATTCTGCTGTCATTGAGTCTTAAGCGTGTTCTTAGAGCTCCCACATTGTGCAAAAAACAAAACAAAAAGTGTGGTATGTCCACACTCATATTTGCTGCTTACACTCAATGCACCTGTACATCTGGAAATACACTCACGCTGTTATTCTACGTCAAATTGGTGTTGTCTTTATCATAGTTTAAATGTAATCTTCTTATGCATGCCCTTATAGCCTTATAGTTTAAAGTCTTTATAGTTTATTATTTATCTTAAGTTATATGTTATATGTTTTACAGTATGTTTCATGTTGCATGATCCACTGAAAAATATTCCGAGTATTGAACCTGTTCATAACCATGGCAATAAAACCATTTCTGTCTCTGATTCCCGTACCTTTGAATCCGTCAAAACACTTGCCCCACCTCCTTGAGATGAGGCTCTTCCTGCTTCACTCAACTCAGCGCTCAAATTGCCTTCTTTACACAAAATGTCTGGCTAATAAACATTTGGATTTTTTATTTTTTTTAAGTTTCTGCAATGTCACAGAATTAATTTTCACCAAGATCTTGTATTGAGGATGAAGATGGGAGATTCGGGCCAATGTGCAAACGCCTTCCCCAGCACATTCCAAAGCTTTTTAATGGGGTTATGTTTCTTTACTCTGTGGTTACATGGGCCACCAGGAAAGAAAAACTCCATTGTTGGAATAACCTAATTCAGGTAGTCAGCATGACCTCATTCTTTGAGCACATAATGTTGCTGATGTTGAACCCAGACGCGACGCACTGCAGCAAACCCAGATCCAGGTGGAGACTTTTTTTTTCTCTCTTCGCCCAGGTCGTGTTTTTTCTTCTTCTTTTTTTTAAGAAGGGTGTGAATTTCTCTGACTCATTCAGTCGTCACATAATGCTTTCTGACAGTTCTTTCTCAATGTACTGGTAATCCCCCTCAGAGAGAGAAATGCCAAGGCGTGAGATAGAGACTGAAGTGGAGACTGGAGCACAAATGTCCCTTTGATGGCTGCTAAGAGCTCACGGGCACACAAGATCAAGTAGGAGCTGTGAGGATGAAATCGACTGTATATCGTTTTTGTTTGATTGTAAACTCACTTTTGGCTCTGAAACAACTTGTGGTTCTACAAAACAAGAAGGGCTTTGTACTGCATTTTGTACGGTGTGATTGGTGTCTAATGGTCAACCACTCCATGTTTAAAAGCAAACAGTGAAAGCTCATTTGAACATGTCACAAGGCTGACACTGTGGGGAAGCAGCTTGTTTTCAATGAGCAACACTGGTTTTGTTGAGTGGCTGGCAGCTGAATGTACCTATTCCAAATGTGCACTAATGTCAAAACCGGCCACTAGAGGGCAGTGTTTCCATCTCAAGCAGGACTGTCAATGGTAATTACACACACAAAAGCTTGCCACCTGGATTTGACAAACTGTTAAGATTTGGAAGTCCTTGCTTTTGGTCAAGTGTCGGTTCAGCAACACCATGAGCCCAAAGAATGAGATCAGCAGCTGACGACCTGAACATCATGAATTAACAGGTTATTTTATAAAAACCTCTTAACCCCCACCTGAGCCGAGCACATTTTATGGCTTTAACCAAATAAAAAAAAACAAGGATGAAAACGCAACAAAAAAGCAACAGAAAAACACAGCAAAAACACGACAAAAAGTAAATGCGATGAAAATGTGACAAAAGAGCAACAAAAACGTGCTGGAAAAGCAACAAAAGTCAAAGTTACAGAAACGTGATGAAAACATGACAAAAAGCAACAAAAAAGCAATGAAAAAGTAATAAAAAACAATGAAAACACTTCAAAATTGTGACTGGGGGGTATAGGGGTTAATGCATTTCTTCTTCCCTGACGGGCATATTCCAAAATGACAATGCCAGGATTCACCGGGCTCACACTGTGGTGAAAAGAGTGGTTCTGGGAACGTGAGACATCATTTTCACACATGGATCGGCCACCACAGAGTCCAGATCTTAACCCCCGTCGAGAATGTTTGGGATGTGTTGGAGAAGGCTTTTGCACAGTGGTCACACTCTCCCATCGTCAATACAAGGTCAAGTCTTGAAAGAGAAAAAAGAAGAAAAAAAACATTCTCGACTCATAAGTGACCTTTTACTGAAAATAAAAGATCTGATCTGGGTATTTACATGCGTTACATTGTAAACAAAACCCGTAACATTCCAGACATCACATCAGACTGAAGCTCAATAATGAAAATAAACCAAAACTTGAGCTTCTAGAAAATTACAATAAACCTTAGCTGATGACCTCTAACAAGACTTATGTGATTCATGTTTGATGGTAATATATACTAATGTGTGTAAGCAAAAAAAAAAAAGACTTACCTTTTTTAAATAAAATTGATGCAACTCTAAGCTAGTAAAAGTAAGGTAAGGCAGTTTTAAATTAGAGTATAAGGTTAGTTGGTAGGTAATAGAATAGGTATCTAAGGTAATATGTATCCCAGGTTATGTTTGTGTTTTTACTATTATGTATCGTCTTGGGCCCCATATATAAGCTAAATGTTGCTTCAAGGGTGTCCCGTTTATGAATATGCACTATTATCTATGAATGAATGTTAAAATGCATTTACCGAATATTTGTAATAAAAACTGAAACTGAAAAACTGAAAAAAGTAATCTCATAGAACATTAATGTCAGCTTATGATAAAAGTCTGCTTAAAAATAGTTGTATTTATTTTTTTTATTTTTATTTTTTAAAGTTTGTGGCCCCAAGCATGTTCTGAAAACGAAGCTGCAGTTTTCAGTATTACGCACACAGATTCACAAAGATCACATGTCCCGTAGGAACAAAAGGAGCTCATGTGTTGCCCAAATCTCTAGTGATAACGTATGATATGTATCTAGGCACACGCGCTAAAAAGGCTATTCTCAATTTGTATTGGCTTTTACTTTGTCCTGAGTGAGATTTTCCGCCACTAAACCTTTGGCACTATTGGGCTATGAATGAGAATGATGTGCTGCGAGATCGTTGCCAATGCCTAAATAGGATCTTCAACCGCTTCAGTCGGTGAGGGTCTTTTAAGGCAATACAAATTAGGCTGGAGTAGTAAATTAAGCTCTTGAATATACTGCCGTAGACCACCCTTTTCCCGAATGTAACAGACTGCGCGCTTATAATTTACAAGTGGCACTGGCAGGGTCTTGTGACTGAGTGAGGGAGTGGGTGGTCTGCCGGCTTTGGTGCTGCTCTGAGAGTGGCCACATAAAACTGGACATCTTCAACACTTCCTGCCAAAAGAAGTCATGTGGCCCAAGCACCAAGCCACCGGCGAGATACTTTCCAGCGGAGTTTAATGGGCCGTAAATGACAAATCACCGATGGCAAAGTCCTCAGTGGTTAAGTGTGCAGGTTTGGAGGAGTTTGGAGCGCGGGTTTGTGTGGTAAATGGTCTGCTGTGCTCATTGGGGCTGACGGGGAATACCACCAACGGCTAAATTTACGACCAGAAACTTGAGCTGCTTCTTCAGGATTTCTTTTGCATGGGCGAGATCTGAATATTCTTTCCTTACAGCCTTTTACGTCTGACAAGCCAGTCTCTGAATAGAAACATGCAGAAACCACTTTAAAATACTGCAAAACTGACCTACCTGGTTTCTATAACCCTTTGCATTGGAGGGGGTTTGAAAAGCATAATATATCTTGTCAATGAAGGTACTTGATTCATCTTCTGTACTCAGTAGTTGAAATCAAGTACCTTCATTGAAGATGGACAACTCCTGTATGACTGAGAACTTACACAGGAATAATATATATAGATTTTTTTCCGCATAAACTGTCCAATCATTAAAGGAACGAGGCCACAGTTTTTCCATCTGTTCTGACCTGAGCGTAGACGGGTTGATGCGTACCTGTCTGGTCTGGATGTCTCACGCTCCCTAAACCACTCTCAATGTGAGCCCGATGAATCCTGGCTTTGTCATCTTGAAATACGCCCGTGCCATCAGGGGAGAAGAAATTCACTGATGGAATAACCTGGTCATTCAGGATGTTCAGGTCGTCAGCTGATCTCATTTTTGGGGCACTTTACATTCACTATTATTTTCTTTTTAATGCTATGGCGCTGTGTCCTTAATAAAGCTTGAATGAATTAGTGTTTCGGAACCTAGAACTGACCAACTGCAGCAACCCCTGATCAGAACAGTTAAATCCAGGTGTCAGGCAGTGTATAAACTATAAACTTATACTGACCCGATTATATGATTAAAGTAAAAATAATATATATTGTGAACCCATTATTTTACATATTATGACAGAATCAATGTTTGAGTATTTTGTCATACTGGGATCCATAGTGGGATCCAATGCTATATCAGGTGATAACTCAACAAGCTTATAATCCAAAAGTACCATAAAAGTCCTCAAAATACAATTAGGTCAGTCATTTCTCAGATTCATTCAGAGAAATCAAGCGAGAGCGTTTCAGAAAGACCTTCATTCCACTGTTCAAAGCACAGTGGTAATGATGTCCACTTCTATATGTGTGAGTGACTGATTACTTCATGTTTTGTTGCACGAGCTGCTGCAACAGTGCAATGTTCTGTAAAGGATCAATACAGTATCGATCAGTCTGTCTATCATTTGCAGTTCAACTGTAGTGAAAGGTCACATCTCTCCATCTTGTGTTGCTTCTGCACAGAACAGTAGATAATAAGGTCTCAGTCTTGCCCTCGAATGCCTTGGGCGCTCGCACAACAAAGGCCATGCGTGTTTCCGTGGCAACCACCAGTGTCAAATTGAAAATAACGGGATCGAAAATTCAAAAGTCAAACTGGATACAGCTGCATAACTTCTCCCGTAAGTCATAATTTGAGCTTTTGTAGCTGTAAATAATTTTGCACTTACCGCATGATCCAAGTCACATTTTACGGCTTATGATTAAATTATTCATTTGATATCAATAAAAGTAGACAGGATTATAAATTATCATTATGTTTTGAATCTACTGCGTGACAGTCAAGAGACCCAAAACAATCAGACATGGATTCAAAATACCTCCTCATAGTTTGTGATTTATTCTGTTGACTTAACCCAAACTTTGAGGCACAAGGGCTACACTGTTTTTTTAACTGGCTAGTTAAGGCTTTTTAAACAAGTACAAATAAAAAGTAATAGACGGTTAGCACCTAAACGCAACAGGCAACAGTCATGCATTGCCTTTCTTAATGTCGGTGACAACATTAGGGTTGTTAATCCTTTTTCGTTAATGCATTTAGGGCTGGGTTATGTTTGTGGGCGTGGCTGGAAGGGCATTTGGCCCATGAGCCTTAGTTTTCCCACATCTGATGGAATGGATTTAAAGCTCATATTTGGTTGTCAAAGTAAAGAAGCATGAACTCCATAGAAAGAGCAAGTCCCGCTCCCAAGAAAGTTACGAGTCAGCTCATTATTTGAAGTCATTTTCACCAATAACAAAAGTAAACATTTCCATAATCAACAAAAGCCAAATGAAGGCGTCGTCATCTCTAACATTTATTACTGAAAAGACATTTCATATACTCCGGGCGAGTTTGGTTTACCACAGATCTTTTAATAAAAGTGTTACATCCTCGTAAAGACTGACACAGCAGGAGACACACACCATGTCGATATGTACAAGAAAGATGCACACTATTCAAGCTTTATCCACACAGCGCACGCACAAAACAAACGCACACGTTTTTTGGCCATTGGTACAGTACACTTGTGCACGGAAAAAAGGGAAAGAAAGACTTGGCTATAATCAGACGTGAGACAGGTCCCAGTGCGCAGCAAAAGTCCACCGAGTTTAAGGAGAGCTCGGACAGTTGTTTTTCCCCTCATTGAACAGTTTATGGTTTTGATATAGGTCCAGGAGGAAAGAGCGAGTGGGCAAAAACACAGGAGGTTTTACAGAAGGGGAGACCAACCAAGGAGGGCATATGCTGTTGACGTGACTAGATTACCAACATTTAGAGCTACCGGATATGAACTGCAGATATTATATACACGTATATAAAAATATATTATAATGTTGCTTACTGTGATTTCAGGACAACACATATTTTATTTTATGCAGAAATGGCAATTATGGACTAGAGGAGTTGAATTACTGTTCTGTGTAAGTAACTAAAGGAAAGCACATCCATTTTGAAATAGGCACTTCAATCAACTATAATTATCACAAACAAAAACAAAAGACAATTATGTGCTTCATCAGTTTTCTTACCAGTGTTGTGGGAGCTACGCCGGAGCATTGACCTGGCCTGAACATGTTTGTTTGTTGTTTGTTTGTTTTTACTTTATTGTGCCCGTAGGGAAATGTGTCCTCTGCATTTAACCCATCCTTCGATGCCACTGTGGAGCAGTGGGCGACGGCAGGGACCCATCTCCATGATGTGGAGTCAGGCTGATGGTCAGAATCACCTGGCTGGAGGATATACCTATTGCACATGTTTTTAGTGGTAGGGGAAACCGGAGTACCCGGAGGAAACCTACGCAGACACGAGAGAACATGCAAACTCCACACAGAAAGGCCCCGTCCTGGTGGGAATCGAACCCGGACCTTCTAGCTGTGAAGTGGAGGCGCTAACCGCTGTGCTACCGTGCTGCCATCTCGAACTCAATGCAATGTTGAGAGCAGGGAGTTCTGGACATTTATTTATTTATTGATTTCACTTATTCCACTACCTGGTCATATCCACCTCTATCTTCCAATTGCAACTGGACTTACATTTTTGGACAGCACATTCTCCAGTTGCACAAGACTATGGCAACTATAGGGCTATGCTCAATATATCGCCTCTATGTTTTTATTCAGAACGTACCACAACATGCCCTCTAGCTATTCCAATAAAAGGCTTAAATTGCACACTGAGCTTATTCAGCGTAATAAAAAAATATAAGATCATTTTTTCTTAAAATTCTGAATATATCTTGTATTATAGACACTCTTCCACAATACCCTTGAATTATGAGACGTATCATGAACTCATTCGGGATACATATTGTATAGTGAAGTTGTTGGCAATACAGCCCTAATTACCATTGTCACTGATCAATTTGCACCACTATACCAAAGAAAAGTCCTGGTTTGTGAATGCTTTTGGAGTTTGATTCTTTGTAAACATGAAATGCCCACCTCCCAATGTTGAAATCTTTCCAGATCATCCAAATAATGTTCAAAATTTAATATATACACAATATAAACAAGAATTTGAGTGAGTCATACACATAGCAAAATACTGTATGGCTGATTGGCACATATTTTTTGAAGAATTTACAGCAGAATTAAGTAACTCATGCCCCTAGAGGCCATAAGTGCCACTGCAGGTGTCGTAGCATTTTTTTGTTTTACTCATATTGTCCGTGAGGGTAAATACTACGCTGACAAGACAA
This sequence comes from Proterorhinus semilunaris, assembly GCA_021464625.1. Lineage (NCBI taxonomy): Eukaryota > Metazoa > Chordata > Actinopteri > Gobiiformes > Gobiidae > Proterorhinus > Proterorhinus semilunaris. Next base: position 30,242,275 of record CM038346.1, read on the forward strand.
AGGGAGAGAGGGATATTGTACATTGTGCCGTAACCCATTTACACAATGGAGATCATTTGTGTCTCTCAAACTTGGCTGTAAACACTGCTAAAGTGGCATTAGCCCGCAGTTAGCTTTGCCCGTTAGCTTCTTCGTCGTAATTCCATTAGTGTGTATTGCGCCTCCGGGTCGGAGCAGGGAAAGTTGCAAGTATGGTTTTCTGGCCAGAGACACCAGGGGGAGATAAAAGACCCCCCAATCCACCAAACAACACTTGTATTACCCCCAGAGGGACTACCAAAAGGGATTTATTAAAGCTAAACAAGTTACTTAGTACTGGTTTAAATCTCCCCTTCTGTAAATTAACCTCTGTAATTTCTTCTCTATTTTTCTGCAGTGGAATCCCAAATCAGAATGGTGTTGCGGGGGTTTGGGAGAGCGGGACAGGGTCCGGAGAAGAAGCTCAAAGGGAGGTTCAAAGTTCAAAAGGTTAAAGTGTTCCTTCGTCCAGCAGTTTGTTGATGCCGTTGCAGATTTTCCTCAGGGACAGTCTGTACTCCTCCTGGTCGCCGTACAGCTCGGCGAGATACTCCACGTGGGCGAAGTGGTTAAACACGTGATCGATCCGCGCGTGCGATCTGGCCGTGAGATGCTGCTCCACGATGGCATGCAGCAGGTCCCTACACTCCAAAAGCAGCTCCGAGAGGATATTCCTGTCGAACGTGTACTCCACCTCGTAAAAAGACACCGCCGTCATGGCCGCCTGGTTCATTTTCTTCTTGAACCGCTCCACCGTGTCCAGCTCGTCGGGGCTGAACTGGTGGTTCCGGTACAGGATGCCGAGTTTCAGGGCGATCTTGATGACGTCCTTGATGATTTTGTGCGCCTCCTTCTTGCTCTTGGTGAACTCGCGGCTCGTCTTGTAGAGCTCGTCCAGGATCTCGCTGCTGGTGTCGTCCGTCAGCATGTTCGCCACCACCATCGTCGCCATCTTGCTCAGGATCTTCTTCTGGGCTTGTAAGGCCAGGGAGCGGGAGTTGAAGCTCTCCTGTCCTGCAACAAAAAACAGCACAACAAATTGAGAAAAGCGTGATTGAAGCGATCACTGACTGTGCTAGCTTGAGTCTTATCGACTGATCTCTAGGGCTGGATAAAAAAAAATAAAAAAGGTCAATACCAGACCGGCATTTTAACAATAGCTGGTTTATGAGACTGATATCTGAACAATATTGTGGAATATTTGTATCTGTATCTAGAACCATAAAGCAAAACAATAATGATTTGATCCATAAAAGACTATTTCTTAAGGCGAGACACTGCAGGTGAATATTTTGTATTTATTCATTTATAGATATCGATTTGAAACCTTTGTTGTGGATAACTGCCATAAATGAGAAAAAAAAATGTATCGCAAGTTTTTGGTCATTTTATGTTTTCATTTAAAAAATAAGGCCTTTTATGCCTAATAACGCCCAAAATTCCACATATTTTTGGCGACGAAAGGATGGAGCCTGGTATAAGTTCATAGTTTTATTTTGTTGACATATTGGTTACAAAGACTTTTTCAGAGGGGATTGTGGATATCTTTTTTTTTAAGTTTGTTTTTGTTTAGTATTAAAATAAGATGGGGTTTTTTTGTGTGAAAAAATCTGTAAAAATTGAAATTTCAACCTCGTTTTTTGAAATTCAACATTCAATAAATCAGATTTTAAATTAGATATATTAAAAAAAAATAATCCCTCCGAAAAAACCGAAAAAATATTATTAAGTCTATAGGTGCTACTGATGTGGAGATACTGTCGCCACAATGTGAGAAGAATGTTTTATGGAGAAAATGGCCCTTGAAATGACAATATTCCAAATAAACCTATGGAGAAACATTGAGTCAGTGCAATAATTAAACATGTTATTGTGACGATGAGGTATTTTGTTTGTTTCCAGGTGAAAGTTTATATGTTAAGAGAACAAAATTGAAAAAACCTGAAAATGAAAAAAAAAAAAACATGAAACAAATTAAAAAGTGCAGTACGTCTCCCCTTAAATTTGGATCATTTATTTGAGCTTACACCACAATGTAAGTTTTGTATTGGGTGTCCCTGCACACAACAGGCATGTTGTACCAGTAGTATCTTAACTTTTATTTTGATGCCATAGTGGTATTGTTTAACGGTCAATCCTGTAGCAGGGACAACTCATTCTTTGGAGTGGAGTTCAACGTTTTTGCCTTAGAAAGTTGAACACCGCATAGAATTTTACCCAATAAATAAAATGTAAATACAAGCATTTATTTTATCACAGATATTTTCATCATTGAAAAATACCTCATGTTTGTACATACATGTAGGCTATGTGCTTTTGCTGAGCGGTTCACCGCTCCTAAGACATGACTAACTTTACCGGGAATGGGTACATCAGCTCAAGTCAATTTGAGATTTAAATAGTTAGGTTCTTATCCAAAATCCATTCATTGATTACCCACTGCAGTAATAGCATATTCTGTGTCGAGCTGATCATTGGGAGCATGTGTTGTGATGGCAACAGTATAGTCCAAAATGTTATGCAGTGTGCCTTTAAATGATACTGGAGCTTAGGCTTATTCATTGTGTCTGTTTGTAAATCATGTCAAGTTGAAACATATTTATTGATAAGAAAAAATAGTATTCCCTCAAAATAGAGCGCAATGATTTATTTTTTGTCATGTCAACCGGAGGCAAATCCATTTATTGTCATGGTATTACACGTGGTTGAGAGAATATGGGTTAACCAATTCAAGCGACGTGGTAGACAGTAAAGAGTACCATCACTGCTGCCGAGACAATTAAGCAGGGAAACAATGCAGAATGGTTTGGTTCATCTGAGGTTTTCGGGTAATTTTCATGCGCGAGTTTCCAACCTTCTAAAAGGACAAGCGGAAGAGTAATAGAGATATTTGCAGACTGACCTTTAGAGTAACTTCATGATGATAAATACACATCCTGACACAGCCGCTACACACAGCAAGCAAACTTCAACTGAGCTTTCTAAATACTGTAGCAAAAAATTCACAGTAGAAGAAATATTCAATTAGACAGAAGAGTTTGGCAGCAGTGCAATAGTTTTAAATCAGTGCGGGAATGTGAACTATTTGTACAAAATGAAGTGTTGCTTTGGGAGCAAGATGTGCCTTCAGCAAACAACACAGCTGTCGATGTCAAAGAATTACACACAACCTCTAAACAATACCTCCACATTATTAAAAAGGAAGAGACCTCAAAAACAAAAAAACTACGGATCGAACTTAACGTCAAATTGTTGAAGCTAAAATATAGAACATCTTCATACAACAGTTTAAATTGCACATTCAAAGTACGGTATGTCTTAACAAATGTGACTCCAGAAAGGTCGTAGCAATGGATTTTCTCATAGTAATGGTTTTGTCCTGTGTCCACATCCTTACTTTTCGTCCAGGCTGGATTTTTTCCCCAGCAGAAAATCTTGAATAATGACGACAAAATGGAAAGTTACAAACAAATAATGAACATCTGCGTTCTCCCAAACCATTATCGATATTCTACATGTCCGCTGGGAAATCTCAAGATTAAAAACACACAGGATTTTTGAAGAGACTTTTAAGTAACAACAACACAGTACAAATGAGATAAGGCTGTTTCATCTGTGTTAGTGTTATGAGCGCTGGCTTCGATCCGCAAACCTTGTATGTTTACACTGAACAGCTGAGACCCTTCTACTTTGGACTGGGGGTTACATCTCTCTCTGACCCAGTCTAATAAACAAGGACACCTCCCCAAACGGTTTTCTGAATGCATCTGTCGCTTTGTGTTCGCCTGTAGCTGGTGCAATGAAGTATCATTGCACCAGCTACAGTCTCTAAGCCGTACAGCGATGTTGGCTAATCACAGGTGGCACTTCAAGATATTTAGGTTTGAATGTGAGCTCAGTTATAGTTTAGTCCCGGTGTGACAGATCGACGTAGGGATCAGATCAACAAACCAGGAAAACTAATAATTGCCTTGGAATCCACCCTTCGGAGTAACGCCTGTGGTTCTTAGACCAAGGCATCATCATCCACATCACACCGATGATGGACAAAGGACCTCGCTGTTAAGAGTTCCTCCACGCTCAAATCTTTGGCCACCCAGACGAATTTTCCATAATTACCCATTTTTGTTTGTTTGTTTGTTTTTTAAATCCATGTTGAGATCGGTAGTGTCACGGTTTAAACGAATTGAATCCAAATGCAGAACAGCCAACAAGCCTAAGCAAAAATAGATTTAATGACCAAAGATGAAATACAAAAATGCAACAAAAAAATATTAAGAAGAAAAAAACTCACGCAGGATGGACAGGAGCAGAACGAACACAGACAATGAACCAACAAAGACAAGGGAAAACCAGGGAACAGGTGAAATACATTAGGGCGGGGCAGGTAATCAACACAGGGGAAGTAGCAAAACCACAAGGACAGAAAAGACATGTCAAAATAAAAGGACATGAACAATTCCTCAAATAATACCTCCTATGTCCTGATCCATAACCTTTCATGGGGTCAACTGTTAGATCTCTAAAGCCTGGTTCACACGGCAGGATAATTAGGCCGATTTTAGCCCCGATTCACCCCTTCCGACAATTTTAGAAACGCTCCAATTATCGCAAAATAATCTGATCAGATATTCCTGCCGTGTGTGGTGTGTTAAGACGGCTCTCGTCTGCTCGGAAGGACGTCGGGACCGCTCCGATCTCAAGTCGGGGATATCCAACATGTTGTATTTTTTTGGCCCGATTTCTCCTTGTGTGTGGCGTCCCCTGGGGGCAAACGAACACGCGACCTGTAGACTGTGGCGTGTAGCCAATCAGAAAGTGAGGCGACGAGGCGGCGAAGAAACACCGGGAAGGAAAATCAAAACAGCCGGCAGCACTTCTTTGACCATTGCCTTTTCTTTTGGTAAGGCTTTTTTCTGTTCAAAACAAACTATCGCCTCTGCATCCTCTTCGTCCGCCATGATTGTTTACTCTGAAGTCACGCTTGATCTCGAGGGGTTTTGCGAGATTTCCCGTCTGATCTGGGAATGCTCGGTAGTCAAATCGGTCCGTGTGTGATGTGTTGATTTTGCCTTGTGGCTGCGCACCACACACTGTACGACCAAAACTGTTAGACCCGTGATTTTTTATCTCCATGTGTGGGGTCTCTCAGGTTTGGAAAATCGTCCGACAATTTTAAAATCGTCCCGTGTGAACCAGGCTTAAGCAGTTAGTGAACTAGAGCTTCAGCTGTGCTCCATCCGAAATCAGTAAAGTGGTAAGAGGTCTTACGCCAAACCGGATGTGCGTCAGCGTCCGCCATGATAAGAACAGTCCAAATTGGGTTGTCGGTTAGGAAGGAGTTAGGGAAGTATGTGAAGATGGGGGAGTTTACATCAGGTTATTTGGACATTGGTTGTGGGGTCCCACAGGGATCTGTCTTAGGCCCAAAGTTGTTCAATTTATATATTAATTACATTTTTAATGTGTCTAAATTATTCAAATTAGTGATTTTCGCAGATGACACAAACGTCTTCTATTCCAATGACAATTATAGTACTTTAGTAACTAACATAAACTGTGAATTAAGGAAATTAAAAACATGGATGGACATTAACAAATTGTCCCTCAACCTAAATAAAACAAAAGTAATGTTTTTCGGTAATTATAATAGAAAACCAGACTCAGTAAATATAGACGGTGTGGTTTTAGATACAGTATTGGAAATTAAATTCTTAGGAGTCACCATTGACAGTAAATTAAGCTGGAAACCACACATAAGACATATACAAGGTAATGTCTCCAAAAGTATCTCAATCATTAACAAAGCAAAGTTTTTCTTAAATTACAATGCATTATTTTTGTTATATGGTTCATTAGTTTTGCCATATCTAAACTACTGTGTAGAAGTTTGGGGCAATAACTATAAAAGCTCATTACACCCCCTTGTTATGCTCCAAAAACGGGCTGTAAGATTTATACATAAAGTAGGATATTGTGATCACACTAATATATTATTTCTGCAGTCTAAACTATTAAAAATGCATGACTTAGTTGATTTCTCTACTGCCCAACTTCTGTTTAAAGCCAACAAAAATGTGCTACCGGCAAGGATACAAATGCCTTTTGCACGCAGAGAAGGGGGATATAACCTGAGGGGGTGTGATAACTTTAAGGTTCAAGCAGTGTCTTCCACTAGGAAAAGTATGTGTGTGTCTGTATGTGGAGTTAAACTCTGGAACAAACTGGGGGCAGAATATAAACAATGTACAAATATTCATAATTTCAAATCAAGATATAAAAAAATGGTATGGTCAAAGTACCAGAAGGAGGAAATGGGTACTTGATTGCTAATGGGTGTTACAAAGTGCTGTGTACTTTAAAGGTCAGATGTAATTAATAATGAAGTATATTGTGGTTGTTACTACCACTGTTATTGCTATTGCTGTTGTGTTGTTATCATCACTATTTTAACTTTAAACTTCAAATGTAACAGTCTAGGATCAATACCTAATAATCTGTGGATTATTCTTAGAATCAAACTCAATCAATTCAGACAGCGGTATTGCTATTGATGCTGATGGTAATATAAAAGAATTAAAATCTTAGAAGGAAAACATGCACATATCTATGTACTCCGCATTCAACATAACCCGTAGTATAGGGCAGACATGTGGGGACCTGCAGCTCGAGGAAACCCTCTTCTGGCAGCAGACTCCTAAAATGTGTCTCTTTTAATGCATAGTATAGGACACTTAATAAATGATGGTCCGGTTGCTCGGGGGCTGCTCCCCTCTGGCAGCAGGTCCAGTCACAGAAAAGAAGTAAAAGCCCTGAACCCCTTTTAACACATCTCATTAAGACTATTCTTGTTATCATGAGCATCAATCAGTCTGCGAATACTGTACCTCTCATGAATAAAAGTAGATTATTTTATGTATCATTCAAATACTGTGATACAGAGTAATGCTATATGGGTCATAATGGTGATGATGTATAATGGCAATGCCAACACGGTAATGAATTATTTATTTTATTTGGGTTTATGAACAGGGGTGGGAGTCAATAAGCTTGTCTTCTTCCCACTCCTTTTCGAGCTGTAATGTAAATTAATGTCATTTTATTTTTTATTTGTTTTCTCTTTTATTATGTATATATATATTTCTGTTTTTCTCTTCTTTAGCTCGAAATAAAGTATTCAAATCAAAATCAAAGTGGCCTGTATGCTAACTATCATAGCCACTTTAGCATAGGGACCTCTGATGCTAACTCACTGGCAATTAGGAGCCATGTGCCATCCCATAAGCCACTGTGCCAATCCGCCTTAAATGTCTTTATTTGGACACTATGTTGTTGTTGGACACTATACAGTAGGTGGCGGTATGCGCTTTTGTTTGGCCTGAACGTTAAAGGAGAAGAAAAACAGCTGTTGGTCACTTCCCCTTTCCCTGGGTAAGGACTGTCGAATTGGCCAAAAGTTCACAAACTGCATAGAGATCTAACAGTTGACCCCATGAAAGGTTAAGGATTAGTTGCTAGTGTTAGTACTTAAAGGCTACAATTTAATGGTTTCAGATGCAGCCCAGCATTTGCCCAATCTCCTCACCCAGGGGGGAAAAAACACAGGGGAAGTGACATCACCAACAGATGTTTCTTTACTTCTTCTTCTCTAGGATTATTGGCGGACTGCAGGCCAAACCAAAGCGCATGCCACCACCTACTGTATTGCGTATGCAACAACATAGTGTACAAATAAAGACATTCAAGGAGAAAAGAAAAGAAAAATCAAACATTTGGATTTTTCTTAATGATCCATCACATTTCCATTCAGGGTTATTTTAACTCAACAGCTCTTTCATAAAGCTACATCACGTAGGATTGGACTCCAAAATATACTACAGCCACTGACTTTAATGACTCAAACATGAACCACAAAAACGAAGCCACACTGAAAACAGACGATGATAACAAGCTGTTTCAGATTTACCTTACACAGCTCCAGCTTCATCACAGAAATAAAAAATACTCTGGTCAAATATTCCACCAAATCCTGTCCTTTGGTTCATCCTCAGAGAAAGCTGCCGTATTAACAGGTCTGCTCCTCCACTGCACAATGCATGCAAATTAGCCATGTGGCTTTACGTTTCCTCTGAATGAAAGCAAAAGCACAAAAACACAAACTGCCTTCTAACATGTGTTTTGTCACATTTATAAAGTTTTTATTAAATGTGCGCCTGTTAATCAACAGTTGTTGCCATAAATCACTCGAGGGCGAGGGGGATGGGGGGATTGGCGGCGCTGTGGTTTATGGAATGGCACATAGCTCCTAATTGCCGGTGAGGTTCCACTAGAGGTCCCTATGTTCATAGTCCGGGAGCCAGACCCCCTCCCCAGGCACATTTTTGCTACCTTTCCCAAACCACTATCTTTCATTAGAGTAAACCTTGGGCCATTACCAGTGGGGACCCCCCATTGCAACTCGGCCCCGTTTGGCGGCGGGACCCCAAAAACCACTTCTACAGGACAGGCTTCAGACGGAAATTTGTGGTTTTGTTCAAAGTAGTGCTGTGGTCGCATAAAAAGTCACAGATTAATGAAATTTAGAATAAAGAAAGCTGACATGATGATGAACAAAGTAATATAATGGTGTAGGGCTTTAGCAAATTCTATTTCCAACACTTAAAGTATATATCTCTCAAAATGCAAAATAAACGTCATACAAATGAGAAAAACACTTTACAAATGTTCACATTATTTACCATTTCAAATGTGAATAGAAAACTGCCCCAACTCATTAGCTTCACATTGAGTCCACGATGAGCTCAGTACCTCAAACAGATCCCCAGCTTTAACAGAGAATGTGTTCAGGCTCCCTCTCCGAGGTGTGGAATTCTCATGCATTTGTCCATATGGGCCTGTGAGACCATTCGTGGTCGAAACGCGTAGGCTGGTCCATGTTTCAATAAAGGACTTTTACATTTTGCTATAGACTCGTGTGCCTCGGCTCGGCCCTTTTTTCCTATTTTCCTAAAACACTGTGCGTCTAATTACAGTGTAAAGCCCTTTGACTGCCTAATGTAGGTGGAAAAGCACCGATTATGTATAATTTACCATTTAACAATTTCATGAACTTACAGACTATTTTTCCGGCATTTCAGAGTAAAGGGATCCTGAAAGTTGTACAGGATGCTTAGAAATGCGTCCTTGTGAATAATTGTAATCCAAATATGTTAGGAAAGTTAGAAATAAGTTTGGCCACAACTAACATTTTAATTTGTTTAATGGTTTCATTGCTTGTAAAAATAATGATAATAAAAAATTAGGTAGGGCCTTTAAAATTCACGCTTTGTTAGACCTGGTTTAGTTTCATTTAGGTTCTTGTTTGGGGCTGAAGCACATGGGCGGCATGTGCAGCGCTTTGTCTTTAAAGTCTGTCCAATCAATTACTCAACGATAAAGAACTCGTCTTACATCACTATCTCACATCATGCTCATAGCTGTGAATAAACATCGAACTGTACAAACCGCATATTTTCAAACCAATCACGCGTTCATAGCAGACCAATGACCAATGAGCGTCTAAAACGGAACAAGCCAAAATGGAAAAGCACCATCTGGATTGCTGAAAAGACACCTACAACTCCTCAAATTTCGCCAAGCGTCCAAATAAAGCAGGAGACTTTCATGTGCCAATGGGCAACGCTCCAATAAAAATAAACGCCAGCCGGTTACGACTGTCCTCCGTGACCCGACAAATTAACTCAAAATCAACTATGACGAGTGAGAAAGTAACAGAAATGTCTCAAAATGCTGCACACAGATGATGATAGAAATGGCAGATTACACGTTGAAGTAAGTCGGCGCTAAAGCCACATGAAGCTGCAGAGTGGATCTAAAAGTGTTACAGGGCGCGTCTCTCCCTGCGGTGGACAGCGTGTGGCGGGACAGAGGGAGGACCAGCTGCTGTGGATAACATCGAACATGTGCTTTAGATAAGGACCTGATTCTCGAGAAAAGTCCATGACTTTGTTACTGTAATAATACCTCAATGACCTGGGCCCTTACCAGTCTCATTTTCTCCACACCGAAAAAACAAAACAAAAACAACTAAGCATCATGATTAGATTGTAAATTAATAGTTGATGGAACACTTTGCTTTATTTTGTATGCTAACGATATTTCTATATATTCACACTGTCCTCTGGTCCTTCTGACTGCCCCTATTGTCTTTGTTTACTGTTACAATATTTGCTTTGACTGAAGGATGCCGTCCAAAAGTTGGCCACTAGCTTCAGTTACAGATGCCTGGTTCCAGTGATGACTGACCTGCCTGGATACATCCCTCACCCTTACCCCTGCTTAAATTACACCCAAAAAAGAGAGGTATAGAGGTGTGGAAAGCATATCCTGGATAAGTACCTGCAGGAGGAGCTGTTCGGGAGCTGCCGCTGCGTTGCTAAGAATAACCACCAGTAGAGATTCAAAGATTTCTCCAGATATGTTTTTGAGGAGAGAACATTGTAAAAAAATAATAATAATCCATGATTGAATGCTGTCCTCTTTACTACTTTAGACTTGGTGTGGGTGAACTTGAAGATAGATTAGTCCTTAAGTCCCGGATAAGTCCATAGTCCTGGTTTCAGTTCAGTTTTACCCCTTATTTGACACTCAATTCCCATTATCTCTTTATTTCCTGCAGAATCTCGCATTTGTGGGAGACAAGACAGACATGGTTGGCACCCTGAATGAGACATATGTGATAAAATAGCAATATTCTCCCGCCTGCGTGCCTTTCCCGGGGCGTCCTGTCATAGCTGTCCCTCCTCCGCTGTCAGGGCCGGGAGTCCGGGGGCGAACGGGACCCACTGGGCGCCTGCAGATGAGGCCAGACCCAAAAAAGAACACCTCCTTTGTTTGTCATTGTAATTCAATGAAAGCAGACAGTGACGACACAGAGTAACAGCTCACTTCCAAAGGGAATAATAGTGATGCATTTTTTGATGTGTTAAGGTGTCATTTTAAGCAGTAGATTGAAGCTGCATAATCATAATCCAGTTTGTTGATGTTTATTTGTCAAAACGAGCAATAACACGATGGCTCTTCACTGAATAGATTAACATTACTAGCTCCCTCTTTATGTGAGTACATTTATTGTAAACCAAATTTTTTTTATACCTGTTAAGGAAAAAATTAAATTTGAGTTCTTGAATCCAATTTACTCTGAATTTCAGCAGTAAAAGTTAATGATCTTTTGCATAGTGGTATCCATCCATTTTCTTCCACTTGTCCATTGCCGGGTCGTGGGGGCAGCTGTTGGAGCTGCCCAAATCACATAGCACCAGCCCCTATGGCTCCTCCTGCAGGTGGTGGGCCCACAGAGGGATGGCTTCATGGTTCTAACCGGGCCTGTTGGTCTCTCATAAGGGGCTTCTATTGTACATGTTTTTAGTGGTAGGGGAAACCGGAGTACCTGGAGGAAACCTACGCAGACACAGGGAGAACATGCAAACTCCACACAGTGGGAATCGAACCCGGACCTTCTAGCTGTGAAGCACAAGCGCTAACCGCTGTACTACCGTGCCGCTCTTGCATAGTGGTAGTGTATCAAAATGAGGCCACGACTACAATGACAATTTAATTTACTCATACTTTCTGTCAACCAAGCCACACCTGCCTGGTGTGACTACTGAGGCTACACCAACGAAGTACTGTGATGAGGAATACGTCTAGAAATGGTGGAATTATTGAACGTGTAATTAAAACCCCATGCATTGCGTATAATATCACGCACAGCCAGTGCCAGAGCAGTGTTGCGTTCCACACCAGGAAGTTGGAGACTGCTTTTCATTTGGCGCATCAACAGACTGCTCTTTGTGGCTGTCATTTCCTGTTGGTCTGAAACAGCTCTTTGTTGCTGCAGCCTCTGATATACCCAAACAAGCCGGGATAGATTTCTGAAACGCTGGCAAACTGATAAAGATGACTCTTAGCTCCATAAAGCCTGCCTTGTCCTAGTCATGACTGGGCAGAAACAAGGTCTACTGCAAGTCCAAATGCGTACCTGACCACACAACTGCACAGGGGCCTCTTAGAAATGGACCTGGCAATGAAACTACACCGTTTTTAACTGTGCCTGAAATGGCATTATTTGATTATGCCAATCAATCAATCAATCAATCAATCAATGGGCGGCACAGTAGCACAGCGGTTAGCGCTTGTGCTTCACAGCTAGAAGGTCCTGGGTTTGATTCCCATCTGGATGGGGCCTTTTTGTGTGGTGTTTGTATGTTCTCCCCGTGTGTTGTACATGTTTTTAGTGGTAGGGGAAACGGGTACTCCGGTTTCCCCTACCACTAAAAACATGTACAATAGGCCAGGATAAATGAGAGTGTGTTTGAACGCATGGGGGACGACGGATGGAAATAAGCCCAAGGCTGCAATCTGGAGTGGCGTGTTTACATGCATGAGACCCATGTATGTTCATTAACATGCACTGTGCCGACCAAACAAACCAAATCAATCAGTCAGTCCATCCATCTATCCATCTATCTAATAAAAGCATCTTAATCCCCCTTTACTGCATGTCATATAAGTCTGCTAATGCCATTGTTTCCAGCACAAATGCAAAAAATATCCACAAAACCTACAGGGTTCAAAAGTTCAACCCATGTATCTCTGTAAGAAAATGGTCTCTCTTGGTTTTTTTCATGTGCAATAGTTTGACACTTTAGTCGAGGTTTGCTCTGGTGAAGACAATAAAATGTCCAAAGTTTCCACAAATTGATAGCAGGAAAGTTTTCAGGACCAAGATAACAAGTAGTGTATTGCATAGGTGATGTTTTCCAGGTGGTGTTGTTGAAAACAGTAAATGTGTCTATAGAGATACACAGTATTGTTTCAAACTTGTCAATGTACAGTTCCATTATATGTATATAGTTAATAATGCCATTATTACATTATACAGTCCTGGAAAATTACATCGTTTGACTTAAGCGACGCATTTTTTCCTCAAGGTTAATGCAGTCTTTTATGTATTTTATATTATAAAATATAAAAAGCCTCTTTAGTTCTTCAGTGGGTGTAAAAGTAACACATTAACAAAAAGTGTTTGCCATTTAATGGTCTTTTGTGGGAAATATAAAACTTTATCTCATTATGCTGCTCGTATTCCCAGTTCAACATTAACTTTTCCTTATGACAGTGCCATTCCGCTGACCTAAACAGACAATGCAGCATCCTTATGGAAATACTTGAAGCTTGCATTTCGTTTTAGCCTGTCCCAATCCTGGGCAGTTTCCAGGAAGGTCATCTGGTTTAGATGACTTTGGGTTTTGATGTAACCAAAGCTACTTGCTACAGAGTTGTTCTTTTGACCTTATCTTAGAAATGAATTCATTGGCAGGGAGGTTAGCAATTTGCAGAGTAATTTGCAGCACCCAAATTGGTCTTTTGAAATCTACTTTATGCGTAAAAGCCAAGTGGGAAACGTTTGATGTAAAAAAATATACTCCAAGCTATCTATTTTCTATTGCAGAGTGTTGTAGCCTGGTGTGCCAGACGACACACTATTCCTATTCCCTAATCTTTACAAAGACGTGTAGTCCAGGACCGTGTGTGATATCTTCGAGTTTTTGACAAGCATATTGGCCGGATATGACGGAAGCTGCATGGCGCATGTTTTGTAAACAAAGATTTGAGTGATTTTACGATGGCATCGGCCATCAACAAATGTGAATGATCTTTGATGTTTTTACCACTAAAACGTAATCGTTAATACAGTGTAGTTTCAGCTATTGGTAAGGAAATGTACAGGTTTAAATGTAAATTCCTGTCTGATTAAATGGTTCTACTCTCTCCAACAGATGGATCCCAGCAGGTCAGGCTAAATGGTACCAAGAAATGTAGCACGGGAGCACCACAGGGCACAGTGAGCTCCCCAGTGTTATTTACACTGTAGGAGCTACACCAATGATTGTAAGAGCAGCCACCCTAAAAACAGCTACCCTGGTGAGACCAGAATGATTCTCTATTTTTTAAGGGGGATCAGTCTGGAACCCCCGCTCCCGTTTGCAGCAACAGAAAAATCCAAACGAGCCTGTGCAATCAGATTTGTTTATTTACATCACGTGTTGTTCACGAGCAGCGTCACTGCGCAAGTCCCCTAAATACCAAACTTTTCTGATGATTCCATTATTATAGTCCCTCCATTTATCGCAAGAAAGTCAAATCTTTTAAGGCATGTGTGAGAATGAGAGGTTAAAATTGAATCCGGAAAAATCAAGGAGATGATCTTCACAAGAGGGTAACAGCACATGAGTCTGGTGTAATCGATGGAAGTCATTGGCTTGGTCTTTGATCATAACTTCAAGTGGAGTGACCGTGTGGACTTTTTGTTCTAGCAAACCAGTCCAATCCAACTTCATATATTCAGCACAAACAAATAACAACAGTCAACCAAAGTGCTGTACACAATGCAAAATACAAATGAGTGCATGAGCAAAAACAAGACAAGGAGTATGGTATAGAAGAAGTCTAGAAGAAGATTGCATGAAATAGTCTAATCTAAGTTTTAGAAGGAGCTCATTCTTCAGTTTAGGTGTGATCACCTGTCAATCATCTGGCCTTTATTTATTATTAAATAATTGTATTATTTAAATTATATAAAATAAAAAAAATCACATACGATGTATCGAAACTTCACACTTTTGAAAAGTTCTAACACCCAGCTGTACAAGTATCTGGTTTGTTGCCACTAGCTGCTGTGGCCCCGCTCTGAGCTAAAGCTGCAGGGCAATAGTGAGACAGAAGGTCACGTACGCAGGTAATTTGTCCCAAAGTAGACAACCAAAATGTTTAATGTTTGTTTCCGATATATGATCCTTATTGTCCCAACCTGACAGCCTTATTTTGCTACACATTTTACCCACAAAACAAACCCACGAAATTTACAAAACCAACAAATGAAAACAACAAATAATTTTAATTCAGTTGCACTTCCAAAGCACCTCCCAGTAAGTGTTTGCGTGTCCCCAGGGTTCTAAGTATCCAATGGTTTGAACACACTACACCAATGGCTAAAGCCGCACATTAACAGGTCCAGTGTGTCCTGAGACTTCATCACTCTCAGTTAGACTCGGTGACAGTGAAGAGTCCCGTTACAGACTGTCAAACTGTAAAGACTGACAGGACTGAGCACGTCACACAGAGTTAGAGAGAGATGACTAAAACAAGCTCACGGCCTGTCACTGAGCGAGAGGAAGGGAGAGACGACGAGGGGAGAGAATAGAGAGGAGTTCATTATCGAAGCAAACTTTCCCCCGTAAGTGTGCATCGTTGTGGGCAGAAAACTTAGAACTCTAGCTTGTTCCACAGATATCCTTTCTTTTCTTTATAAATATAGATATTACCCCATGTGTTTTATTTATTACTTACCCGGAATCTCAAACTCAGAGTCTTTTTGTTTGTTGCATTCCTTTCCTGAAAGGCTTCAATCTCTTATTCCTTGTTCTGCGGTCTACTTATCTTCTCCCCTGATTCCATTCACTTATGTAAGGTCTGCACTTGCTTCTCTTATATCATCTTGCAGAAAACATCCTTGTATTTCATTGTATCTTTGTAAGCTTTGTAAGAAAGACGCTTGTTAGCCTTTGTGCTTTGTCACAAGAGCAGCAACAGCCTCAATAAAATTACAAACAAAGACAAACAAGCCAAGGATACCAAAAGATTCTCGTAATGATAAGCCAGACACCAACAAAACCTCAACTCACACAAAAACAATGCTTTCCTCCAGCATAATTTAAAGCCAAGTGGGCACTTTTGCAGACTTTTGGATGTCACATTGCAAGATGCGAGAATTGTAAAATCGTCAGCCTGCACTGAGAGAATCGTAGCTATGACGAGGTTTATGATCACAGGTTTTTGGCTCCAGACGTTGTGTATTAGGCAAGTGCTGCATGCTGGTGGGGTTTATTTACAAAGAAAGTGCAAGGAAAGTCAAATCTGGAGCCCATTCATGCCTGGCCTGTGCTTGTGACTAGCGAAGCGCCAATGTTGTATTTTCTTGACGAGACTCTTGACAGCGAGAGGATCCACAATAGAAGTAAAAATAAACAGTTTTTTATTTATTATTCAGCCCAGTCTCATGCAGTCCGTTATAAAAGGATGTTGTGTCGGTCGACTGTAAGCTTCGGGATTAGCGCTGTGTTTGGTGCAGTCTGGTCCCAGCTGTGAACGGGACAGGACCCTCTTTGTCCAGACTCGTGTTTTCAGAGCCCTGAGTCAACATTTCCAGTCTGAGCTTATACTGCATAAAGTCCAGTGCCCTCAAAAGGTGGCACAAAGTACTTTGCTATTGGCCAAGTCTTTGCAAGCCGCTAAAAATAAATCTCTCTCACGTCAAACAAATGAAGATGCAAGTTTGGCTGCATCTGTGCAAACACTTTGCATAGTAGATCTTAGGGCACATTTCAGTAAAGTTTATTTTCCAACAGCGCTTTTCTGGACTTGCAAATTCTGTCATAAATGTCATAAAAGCAAAGTGAGTGAAGTGTCTTGTCAAGGGCATGCTGACAATAATCAGAGAGCCAAAAACATGCAGAATAGGGCCCTGTAGCTCCGCCAACCAGACACACAACCAATTATAAATCCCTGCCTAGATAAGGAGTTGGCCCTGGTGTCGCCCACTCATCCCGACAGGTTGCCGGTGAAGGATGACTTATTAATATCATTAAAGGGACTTGATGCAAGTTGGTCATTTTTATACTCACTACTGCCACCTCAGGTCGTGTGCGTAACTGCAGTGTCTATGCATGACGGCAATTCGGACCTGAAGTAACACCTCATTGAGTGACAGTGCAGGATTTTAGAGGCAGTTGTGGTGAACAGGTCTGGGCTCATTCTACTACACATTGCTGGAACATGTAGGGGGAGGAAAATACTTTATTTTAACATTTTTAAACTCTGTATAGTCCCTTTTAAGTTACGTTGTTGATGTATTTTTCACTGTTGACTAACTTTTCTTATTTTTGTCTCGCTTTCATTCATTATTGCAGACATGTTTTGGTTTGTGCCAGACAGTGGGCTCACTCACACAGACACCAGGGGCATGTGTTGGTCCGGGTCCAGAGAAAGCACTGGGACTGTCCCATTACAGCAGACAGCAGCGGGACGGGGATGAACTGAAACAGGGCTTAAAGGCACCGGAGGCATGTCCGCCCTATTGACAGATGTGTGAAGCTGTCAGTGTGAATGTGCGAACATGGAGCTGAGGACATGCAGCGTAAATGTGTTCAAATCATTCATTTATGATTCGGACATAAAGGGCTTGACATGAACTCGGTGGCTACTTAATATAATATTCAAATGCACTCAGTATGGGGGTCACAGGGTGGTGGTTGTCTTCATTTGGATCATTTAAAACAGGTTTTTAAACCATTTCTATATTTAGGTTTGGTACCTTAACGCCAGCTCTGTCTCTCAAGAAAAGATTTGTTTTTGAGGTTTTAACTTGCAATAAAAAGCCAGAGGGCCACCAACATTTTGTCTGAGGGCATTTGGCTTCCGGGCTGCACTTCGTTCACCCCAGTTTCTCGTCTACAGATTATGATGACATAGCTATGAAGACCTTAAAAAGTGGTGTAACTGAAGGCATCTTTAACATACTTATCATTGCAAATTGGCCAATTTCCTCATAATACTGTATGCGATTAGTATTTATTATCATTTGAGGAGCATCATTTTACAGCACATGATCTTCCAGTATGATACGACCGGTTACGCAAAGCACTGTCTATTTAACTTTTTCCTCTTTCAGGTCAATGGAAATGTTTTCTTCTTTTTTTTCCATTGGCGCCTCTGAAACTCGATGTCCCTGTCCCTCACTGCTCTGTACGTCAAATCCTGCTCCTCTCACGTTACCAAAACAACCTCTTTCAGGGCTCCATTGTTTGCGGCCCGTAATGAGGTTCATCATCGGCGCTTGGTCTTTGCACAGGTGTGTCTGCAGGTGTCATTTCCACAGACGGATGAATGGGGGGATTCGGAGAAGTGCGTATAATTTGCAGCTGCCACTTGTCCCCACCGGGTTATGGAAGTTCGATGAGATTTTAGTGCAAATACAGACAGGAGTCAACGATTATCCAAAGATCAGAGGGAGCAGCGGTGGCAGTAATGGCGGTAGTTGTTGTGGGGCCGGGCTTGCCGCCATAGATCTACATGGTAAACGCAGCATTTATGAAAGGGTCTGTGAGAGCTGGAAATGCGTTTGGGCATTAGCGGAGAGATGTGACCCAACTACCTCCAACTTACACAGCTTGAAAACCGGATGATTCAGGTATAGAGCACCTTTAAACAACAAATGAATGCTTTCCACTCACACCGTCACGCTCGAATTCAGGTGCGGAAAAAAAAACACTTCATGTAGAAAAAAAAAAAAAAACGTTCCTGCCGCACTGTCTCACACTGTTAAATCAAATACGGTTTCTACGTTTCGGTCAAACTTACCTTCAACAGGCTAATAACAATAATCCTTTAACCCTTTCATGAAACTATATGGGCCGCTCACAGGCCATGACCTTCCAACAACATATGCATGCACCTCAGTCAAGATGCCGGACAAGATGTCTATCAAAATAAATAGGAGTCACGTCTTTTCGATGCAGTACACACATTTTTGACCCGCAATATTTTTATTTTTTTTATAGATATTGTCATTTTTGAAACATGAGTTTAATTTTTTTTATTGGCACAGAATGTGTTTTAGTTCCCACCTACCTAATGCAAATGTGTGGACATTTATTTTCCATCCAAATCATGTATTATCTGTCTGTTATGAAGTGGATCGTTTTTTTTTATTAATAGAACCTGGAGTGATTCTGATTGCTGTGATTAAAACTAGAGGCATTACCTTCACAAAATGCTAAAAATATTGATATAACTTTAATAAGGGTCATTAACAGTATTCATTTTGATTTGGAGAGGTCATTTTACAGGCAGGAGCGCCAAAATCACCTGTTTCCGGAAAGGACGGATAATTCAGTTAATGAGCTAAAAGTTCCCAAGTTGTTGAGAGGCAAAAAAATAAATGAATTGGTTGTGATGAAGAGTCTTGCCCCGGGACCCAACAACAGTGAGCATTGGGTGGATGGAGCTGCCACTACAGGTCATCATTAAAACTGCACTTTTACCAGAAGCCTGCAGCTCTGTGGGAAAAACTACCAAATAAATTCACGTCAGCCATAATTTACCAACGTTAGATTTATCTTTAGGTGGCTCACAGTAAATAAGAGGCTACAAAATGACGCATTTGCTACTTTTACTTAGCCTATACTGTACTCTGATGGCCAAAATCATCAGCCCAATATACGTGTATAATCCTGGGACAATTGGACTGTTAGAGCTTCAAAGCCTCTTTCCAAACCCCATAAATATAAAAGTATAATCTTTATCCTCAAGTCTCTTTTGTGATGATGGTTTTGGGGGAACTTTTCAAAGCAGGGTAAACAGACACCACAGTCAACTTTCCATCTGAAGCCATGACACGATACAATAGTTAGTAAACGTATAGACCCCTTTGTTCGTAGTCACATAGTTAACCTTAACATGTTTAGTAGAACACATGTGGCGTGACTCGTGACAGTAAAAGAAGTAACAGCAGTAGAAGCTGCAGTGGTGAGCGGGTGGACAACAGGACAAGGTTTTGCAAGTTTTACGTGATTCAAATCCTTCACAGAGTGGTCCACTGCATGTTCCGTGTTTACTTGCCCGTTTATCGTGAGCTTGCTGGCTTATTCAAACTTACTTTAGGAAATCCCACTAAATCCCTGACTTCATGGTCCATCAACAAAGCGCCATTTACCATGTGCACAATGCAACAAATGCAGTGACGGTCCAACAGGCCTCAGAGGAAATATGTACAATTTAGACATTGGTGGCATTGCCCAAATCTACCAAGATTATTACTAACTGATTGCAAACAAAATCACATTGCATAATCATAAAATGGTAATCATACACTTAAACTTATACAGTGAGTAGCCAAAGCGCCTTACATTGCTCATCATTTGCTGTCCTGGGGATAGTAAAACACTGAATTAGCCACAGCTGCCCTGAGGTAGAATTGAAAAGCCAATCCGCGCCAGCAGAACCCCGATCTCCAGAATCACACTACATTCATAAATAGTGAGTGTGGGTGAAGTGTCTTGACCAAGGACATGCTGCTTGGTTTGATCCATAGACTGCATATTTATAGACGGTCATTCCTCACTCTTCCCCATTTAGCCTGAATTACTCAATTCGAAAGAGAATCCATGATGGCAGCTCAGTCTCCACAGAGTTCAGAAAAATGACAAAAAAGCGAAAAAAACCTCTGCCTCTACAGTGGTCCACAGCCTGTCAATCAAAGCAAGTAAGACTTAAGATCTAACATGAAACTAATGTGGTTAAAAATATTATACTCTTCTTAGCGTTGCCATGGGAATAAACTATATTTTTTAGAAACGATAAAAGTCTTTGGACGTTGTTTTCGACGCTTGTAAAGTCCCCATAGGTTTCTGGAGTCCTCCCTAGCCACTAGGGGGTGGTATCGCAGCAAAGTCAGCCCTCCCGCCATGAAGACAGAAGAGCAGCACTTTCCTCGCCCATTGGTTTGATCCACCAACCTTTCGGTCCATGAATGAATGCTCTAACCACTGAGCCACTGTCGCCCCACTAATTATAAAAAAACGAAACATTTCGATGCTACATTCCCAAGCTACGCTGTCTGAAAAAAAAACAAAAAAAACGTTATGATCTGGTCTAAGTTCAGCAACACTAATACGAGCCTAAAATAAAGAGATCAGACTGAACATCCTAAATGACCCGGTTATTTAGGATGTTCAGTCTAAATAAGGAGAAATCATTGGATTTCTCCTTCCCTGGTGACAATGCTGGGATTCATCGGGCTCACATTCAGAGACACATGGATTGGCCACTACAGAGTCCAGATCTTTGCCCACATTGACAATCTTAGGGGCATGTGCTGGAGAGGGCTTTGCACAGTTGGTCACACTCTCCAATCATCAATACAAGATCTTGGTGGTGACATTGTGGAAGCTTGTTAAAACAATGCTACAGCGAATGTGTGCTGTAATGAAAGCTAACGGTGGTCCAACCAATTATTGGAGCATGTTTTTGTTGTGGCAGTGTATTATGCAGGTGTCAAGTACAAGTCTTAAAATGCAGTTAAGTTAATTTTAGTTTTCAAATTGACAATCAAATAGAATAGTGTGCATGTAAACTCGTCGGCTTCCCCCTCTCACACGATCATTTCCACAATGATAGACACAAAGGATCAGGGGTCCACAGAGACAGACCCAAGTTTACAAGTTTAAAGTATTTATGTTTTATTAGACTGTCCGGACTCTATTTTCTGCTCCATTCAGCTATAAAAAAACTCTTCAAACATTAACAGATGTGCGTCGTAAAAGAAAACAGAGATGGACAACGCATCAGGAAACAACAAAACGAGATAGTTTACTTGAGTTCAAGCTACAGTGGCCATATGTCTGTCTCGAAGCGGCGCAATTATTTTTTTATCAAAAGTCGGCCAAACTTGTACAAGCTTTGATTGGCTACAACGACATAAGAAAATGCTTCAAACTTTAGAAATGCACTCAATGCCCATGTCAGAATCAAAAGGCAGTTGGGCCGTATAATTGGTCATTTTTTCTGCTTTTGTCCTTTGCCACATGTTTTATGGATTTGATTCATGCTGATATGAGTTGGGGGGTTCATAGACATGGTTTAGACCAGTTTAGAGACAATTTAGTCGAGTTTAGTTGAATTTTAGACACGTTTTAGTCTTAGAGCCCGAGACTGTAGATGGTCGGAAATCCCTCACAAATGCACTATTGCTTAATATCAAAAATTCAACCAAGAAATGTTAAGTGGGCAGTTCTATATAAAACATCGACAGTGATTACATTTCCTGTTTTATTTAAAAATACAGACAAGAACTTCCTGACACATGTAATGAGAAAGCAGAAGTTACTGGCCGGGAGTTAATATCCACGTAAACCACAGCTCCTGTCAGTCGAAAGAGGTCAGAGGTGGGCTCATTTACAGCTGAGGATCCACATGAGATATCTTTGGTGGTAATGAGTAACTCGTATAAAGGCTTAAAAGGCTGTCAAGCGCTGGGCGGCTTGAGGTTATGGGGGGTAAAGGTCAATGTGGAATGTGACTACACGACTGTACAGTGATAAATAAGTTATATCATCTTTACTCTGTCTGGAGTTTTCTTCACTCTTACAGACTTATTAAACACAAACTGAGCCAATGGATTATGAAGGCAAAGCTATGGCATGTTAGTTAAAAGGAAAAGATCGCTTTTTAGTGGGCCGACAGGTATGAATTCCTTTGGGGTTTTTGCTCTTTTTAGACATTTTCTGGCAGACAATGAGCACATTTAGCACACACAAATAAAGTTGACTCAAAATGGGGTCCCTGTGAATGTGCTTTTTCCTCATTATTGCATTAGAAGATTAAGTAAATTGTCTAGAAAAGAAACACGGCACTCGAAGCTAACTGTTAGCGTGTAGCATGAAGCTATAGGGTTAAGAATGTGCATAATACAAATATTATTATTTGTTTATTTGATATGGACACAACAACTGCATTGGACAAACCAGATACATTGTTTTTAGTGTTATAGCAAAACTGCTAATTTGCAACACTTGTCCACGTGTGTTGTTATATATAATTCAAATATGTGGAGCTAATAAAGTGTAAGATAAGTTCTCCATACACACTCAGATACTCCCTTTGACTGTAATTTCAAACCAAGACCAGCAAGAACAGGCTAAACTGAGAAATGTGACTCATTTCCTTCACTATGAGCGGAGAGATTTGCACATTACCTCCACGCGACCTGGCCAAAAACAAGCCAAAAAACGTCCAAACCCGTCAATATTAGAAGAAAAGCTGCCAAAACAGAACCAAAACCCTTATCTTATGCACAAGAAGAAAATGTGAACTTGACGACCCACAGTGCCTTGTGTCACTGTGAACCAATTGTTCCCATTTCAAACTTCCCTTTACATTTTTGACAAAAGATTCGGATTCAGTTTATTTGCCATTTGCAGTATAAAACCACATTGGAAAGAAAGTGCAAGTAGCTCAAAGAATGTTTTATTCATTCATAAAACATAAAAAGACAGTCTTAAAAAACAAACAAGCCACATAGTTGAATAAGTTAAAAAAGGTTACAATACAGCTTAAGAATTACAATTTGTGAAACGCAATTAAAAGATAGAAAGTAATGGTAATGAAGCCTGATCAAAGTGTACCATTCAAAGACATCACAGCTAGTGGAAGGAAACTTTTACTGTGGCAGCATTTATCACATTTAATAGCACGATAATGCCCGAGACATAAGTCTTTGTTTGTAAATGTCTTCAAGGACAGAAAGTTCCACACCGATGGTCCATCTGGCAGAGTGGACAACACGATTTAAAGCTTTCTTTTCTTTCACAGAAGCGTTTCCAAACCACACAGAAGTAAGAAGGCTTTCTGTACCACAGCGGTAGAAATGTAAAAGAATCTGCTTATTGAGAGTAGATTCTTTCAATTTACGCAAGAAGAAAAGCCGCTGGCGAGACTTTTTCACAACAGCACTAATATTTGAACTCCAACTGAGATCGTTTGACAAGGTCACATCAAGAAATTAAAAATGTTGAACAATTTTGACCTCCGCACCATTTACAAAAACAGGTACAAAATCAAAGACCAACTCAAAGGTTTTAGAGGTGTTCAGAGTCAAAAGGGAAGATGATCCATAAAAGCTAAAATAAATAAATAAATAATCGTCCTCTGAGTGCTGGCTAAATTCTCTTGTGTAAGGCCTGGCTCTAACTGTATTTCCTGAATGACTGGGCTGTGTCCTCTGAGTGCATTTGTCAAAGTGAAGCACTCCGGAGCTGGAGGGACCGCTGAGAGTGACTATAGTGCGCATGTTACAGCGTTACTTAATGCTCCTCCACTGTTTCACTTTCAGCCTACCTACTCTGTGGGTTTGAGCGACCGTCCACTTGGGAAGGCCGGACGGAAGACCTCTCCTTCATCTGCTATTCAGGGCACAAAATAATGAAGAGGTCTTAACGGTCCCTGCTCCGAGCCTTGATAAACAGACAGAGTCACATGGAAGGGGGCACATGTGAAACTTATTTTGTGTCACAAAAACTGAAAACATGCACAATGAAGGCAGTTGATGAAAAAGGAAACAGGAAAAAGCCACAGAGCAGAAAAGGGAAAAGGTAATGAATGTGAATAAAGTGTTCCCATTATGATTTGAGTCTCTTCTTTTTCCACATTTGGATAATCTTTAACCTCCTGCCCTCAAATGTCGCCACTCGACATTAAGCTGAGGACACTGAGGACACTTCCTGTTGTGTTGGTTTTGATGTCGTCCCTGTGAGCTCCGTGACCTCTGGCCTCTTGCTGTAAAGTTAATGCGTTTGCCAGCGCGGGGTCTGCCGCTCGATCTGGAGTTTGGGCCAGGGGAGCGCTTGGGGCCCGTGGCAGTGGTCTGGGCATGGGAACTGGCCGCAGGTTGACTCTCTTCACTCTCTCTTCTCTCACTCTGTTGAGCGAATTAACTCCTACCACTGTCTCTCCCTCCTCTTTTCCCTCCTGCTCATCCCGCTTCCTCCTCCCCGTCTCATCTATGGAGATTACAGACACTCTTTTCTTTTCAAAAAGTTACATTTACATATAGAAAAAGATCCAAACAATGCTTCACCAAGCACGTTTTCTCCAATTTGGCATTACCCAAATCTTTAAGCTTCTTGAAAAAAGCGTCAGAAAAGCAACAATAACTCAATAAAAAAAAAAAAAAAAAAAAACACACCCAAAAAAAGTGATTAAAAAAGCAAAAAACAAAAAGAGCCACAAAGAAGCAACAAAAACGTGCTGGTGAAGAAACGACAACACACTAAAAAAAAAAGCAACTAGAACTCGACTAAAAAGTGACAACATGCAAGAAAATACGAGCAATGAAGAAAGCAGCAAAAAGTGACAAAAACAAAACCAACGAAAAACGGATAATTACCCCCGATTTGAGCATGGAAAATTTGATAATAAATCTCGATGTTTGTGTATATTTCATATAGTTTAAAAATACTTAATCGAGTGAAGGGTTTTTTACACTGCTTGTAAAAAATACTCAAATAAAGGTCAAATATTCTTAATTTGAGTTATTTTGACATCTTCGTTTGGGGGAGGGATTAAACAGCAAATATAATGATCCCATTATAGATACAGTCTTTATCTATTGTTTCCGTCTCTGTAATCCAGCCCACCATGTCCTGACACATTATCCCTCCACTTTTACTACATTTTGAGGCGGTCACTCACACACGTCGCTCTGTATATCTTCTTCCCAATCTCTCTCTTCTTTTGTCCCCCCCCTTTTTTTATGATCCACTGGAGACAGCCACGACTGTTGGCTCAAACATCTCTAGAAATAGCTTATGACACATAGTAGTTTGATTCATTGGTGCTGCTGGATTTCATGTGCAAGCTGTGGAAGCACTAGTTTTGGGGCCCCCTCTTTCCAAACCTTTCTAATGCATATATCATCCCAATTCTTCACAGGGATGAGTTTGTAAACACAATTCACAACTTTGTCACTGAAACTACGGCAACAATGGTCTGACTCACAATGGATAAACAGGCTTTATGATTACAGCACACAACTGTATCTTTATACATAAATGTCTGCCTTTTCAATAACATTATTATTCAACTACTAGAAGCCATAATATTTACTCAAGTAAGACTGACTGACTTTTTGAGTAAATAAAGAGTATATAAATAGAGTAACACTGCAAAAAACAGACGTTGTTGCATTGTCCTCCAAGTGTAATCTAAATGAGTGCAGTGTATTTTGGGGATGGTCACCCCTGCGTGAAACGGGCATATAATTAATTTGCTTGAACAGTTCGGATGTGCAGGAGGGATTGTGACAGCTGGAAATGAGTTTGGACCAAAACTAAAAATGTCACACTTTGAACAGGAACAATCAGGTCAGGCCAGCTTTAAGTTACTTACTGTAATTCTGCTCAAGTGGAAGTAAAAAGGAGTAAAAATGAAAGTACTTGGAGAAAATGTTTCTTGAGTTCTGAGTAACTGTCAGGGCGTAAAAACCTGATCTATGATTTAGTGGTGACATAAATTATGAGAAACAAAAAGTAAAATAATGTGATAATCGAAATGTTTCCAAAGAAATTACCATAAAATATATATGTATAAAGAAATCATTTTGGAAAACAAAACATAGGCCACATCTATATGTCGACATGAGCTTTTGGCACATTTACTCACAGTGGTAAAACTACACAAGGAAGTACAGTTTAGTTACTCACGTATTTTAAGTGTTCCATTCTCAATGAACCTGAACCTGTTTCTCCCATAAGTAACAAAGTCCCTTCCTGCTTTGTGTCGGCCTCAAGCTTGTTTATGTAGCTTTTTCCCAAGAAAGGACATCTGACATTGAACAGGTGCCACATACAGGGAAGGTGGATTGCATAAAGTCACAGTGAACAAGGTTACACTATCCACATTTTCAAAGGAATTGTCGATGGCTTTCCTATATTGGACCAAAGATGTTTTTTTTTTTTTTTATATTTTTTCCCCCAGGATAATTGGCATACATTATGATTCCATTCATAAAGCCACTTTTTGTGTGAGAGCTTTAATGCCGGAGCCATTTCAACTTAATGAAAAACAGAATAAGGCACTTGGGTTTTCCTCAAACAGCCGCAAAGTCTCAGCTCAGAGCGGGGAATAATGAGCTATTTTTAGAGGGAAAGAAGTTTCAGTTTTAGTTTTGTCACCATCCCAAAGTGTTGAGGACACAGTGAGACGTGACAATTTTTGTGCGGAGGAGACACACACAAAAAACAGAGCATTTACCCGGCAGAGATTCAGTGGTTATCCCTGACACTAATGAGGAGAAATACATCTTTAGGCAGTGGCGGTCTGAACGAATAGATTTGTTTAGTAATTTAAACATCAAACTGGGCACAGTGCATTGCCTCAAACGGACATGATTGTGCAGGGTTGTCCACATGAGGATTTGGCAGATCTCTTTGGTCAATTATGCACAGTTTATAGTTTATATAGTGGATAAGGCTTCAGTGCAAATGGACACTGTTCTAGGCTCAGTGTCATGAGATTGCCCTGTCTCTGTCGATTTGCTCAAAGTCTTATAACACATGTTATACTGTGTTGTCTAATAAAGCCTGTGTGCTTTGAAACAATGAGCATTATTCATTCACTTAGAGGTGATGAACTATTCTAGCCATAGAATGTGAAAAACATGGACGTCTGAGGCCTAATAGGAAATGGGGGCAGGCTTCGGAAGTTCCTTGCTCTAATGACTTTCCATTCAACCTTTTTTGCCTCTTTCAGTCATTAAGGCTCGTCATCCTTACCTCCATGTGTTTGTCTTTACACTCGCAAAATCCTCCTATTTCTCACCTACTCTAATTATATGGTTCTGGCTAAACGAAACAAACAAAAAACTGTCAAATTGCTAGCATGAACGAGCAACTTAGTCCATCGCTATTCTACAGTATTTGTACTACACCAGCTCACTTTAAAATTACTGTAATTCCTGGACTAAAAGGCGCTAATTTTTCCCCACGCTTTGAACCTTGTGGCTTATGCAACGGTGCGACTAATTTAGGCCTATAGATTTTTATGGTCATACTGAATATTGTGTCAGGTTATCAATAACAATGCACCTACATTGAATACGAGTTGGTCCCAAAACACTCGGTTATTTCTAATAAAAGAAACTCTGTCGTGAGAAAGACGCAATAACAGCTCAAAATCCAAACATAACTCAAATAAATAATAATAATAATAAAACTCAAATTAAATTATATTGAGGATGGTAATGACAGCTGGGAAGTAGGAAATAGTAATGCTTTTTAATGCATTAGACTATGTAGGGCTTTCATAATACATTATACATGAAAAAATAAAAACAATTAAAAATAAAAAGAGGAAATTGTACACAGATTGATATCATACTGAGGATGGTAATGACAACTGGGAAGTAGCAAGATCACGCAGTATAATATATACTGCTGCATAGTAATGTGCCTTTATAACATTAAAATAGTGACTTCCGGTAATGTTACACTAGTGATTTTAGTGATAATACAAAATCTTTATACATGTTGTTGGTGAGACTTATATTAAGGTGCCCTCAATAGTCCGGAATTCACGGTACAAGGAAAAGGTTTTCCAATGTTGAAACCATTGTACAGAAATACACATGCCTAATCTGACACTTAAACATGGTAAAAGAGGAAGTATACCCAACATGAATGCACAGAGCCACAGCTAATCCTCCTCCACCCTCAATGATATAACATAATGACAATAAACAAGTATTTAAACAGGACGGAGATGCAGAATATCTGTAACCACTGTGACACTGCTGGGAAAAAGTGAAGCTATTTGGTTGATGCATATTAACATGCGTAAGTAACATGTTTTTTTTTTTGTCCCTTAACTCACAACAAAAACGTCCCAGGTTAGAATCCGGGACTGTGAGGCTTTCAGTGAAGTTTGCCTGTTCTTACTGTGTCTGAGTGCGTTTTCTCATTCACCTAAAATAGGCTAAAATAGGTCTACATTGTGAGATGGTCTACTGCTGACAGGGACCTGAAGGACCTGAAGGATGAATCAAATGGGAAAATGTCCTTACAGGCGCAGTAAGGTACATCATTCCTCACTTTGCCTCAACTCTTCTTCTTTTGCCTTCTAAAATCACAATTTCACATGTGATCCCCAGTTCCTGTTGAAGGGAGTGGGATGTTTCTACAGATGTGTCAGTTCATTTAAAGGCAGCGCGAGAGAAAATCCAGAGCTGATGACGTGAGAGGACACAATCATCTGTGGCTGTTTGTGTTTGTGTCAAAACCTGTTTTACACCGAACCATGTCGGCCCACTTCACCTCCCACTCCACGTCGCACTGCTCCCACTGGCACCGGGATTGCACTCATTTTTATGCATCACGCCGTACACTATCTTTAGAGTGTTTATTACACCATGATGCACCTCTATAAACAAAACAAGAGCCCAGAAAATGTTTTAAGTTGTGGTTAAAACTAAAATTTTCTAACAACCCAATTCCTCATTGTCTATAAGCACGTTTCACATTGTCCGCGCTGCAGAGACAGGTTCATATTCTCTCTTTGTAAACGTTCAGAGTTGCTGTTGAGCGCCTGGATCTTGGACAAAACCTGGCCCACACATAGCAGTGCATATGGTTCCTTTTGACATTTTAGTGTTGTTATATGTGAGCGTCTGTGATTGGATCAACACCAAACTTTGGGAGTAATGAGTTGTTCTGGGCTTGGTCCCAGACACTGCTTTCGAACAGAAGAAAAGGGAGACAAGTAAGTAATGTTCTCTTTATCACAAGATTGATTTATGTTGCACAAGCGTAGGTGCATCTTTTGACAGTATTCTCCCAGCCTTTTGTCGCCCCGTTTGAACATACTGAGATCTGTTGCAAAAGTCTAATGTATTTGGTTGTGACAGTCAATAATGCATGTGCTTTATTCCTGCAGGTTTAGCTCTTGCAAAGTCCTGATTTGAACCAATGGGTTTATAAGATTCAGATTAATCCTGCTTTAAATCAGTTTGCTCTAATCTGGTCTGTCTTTAGATCCTAAATATTCAAAGGAATTATAGATTATTCATTTGGTCGGTGCATGTTAATGAACGCATGGGACTCATGATTGTTGCTAATGATAATGAGCTCATTTCTAATTTGATAACATGAGCTAATTCTCATCCGTTGTCCGGCACTCGCATTCTCAAACAAATTTTCACTCGTCCTGGCCTATTGTATGTTTTAGTGGTATTGGAAATCAGAGGTGAAAATGCAAACTCCACAGAGAAAGGCCCTGTCTGGCCCAGGGATCAAACCTGGCTAGCTTAAAGGTGCATTATGCAACTTTTAATGTGGAAAAAAAAGTTGATATTTGTGCGTATTTGACCTTGTAGTGGCTGTATGAGTGGTCAGCATGGCGCCTTTACTTTCCATCACAGTGGTCTCTAGGACGCTCCAGGATTAATTGTTAGGAAGGTTTTCACTGCTGACCAGAAAACCTACAAAACAATTGATCCTGGAGCGTTGTAGAAACCACCGTGATCGAAAGTAAAGGCGCTACGCTAACCCCATACAGCCGATGGGTCACTACAGGGTCAAATACGCACAAATATCAACTTTCGATTTTTTTTCATTTCATAAAAAGTTGCATAATGCATCTTTAAGTGGAAGATGACTAGATTCTGATTCTGAAAGCCAGATTGTCTTAAAAATGAACAGAACCACGTTGCCACATCCTTACGTAACTGAAGCCTCTTTCCTCCTCTTCCTCTCACGGACCTCCAGAGTGTAGTACCAGGAAGTGTTTTTGTGTCCCATTTCTTTTTGGGGAGTATCTCGTCCGATTGATCCGTTCCAAATCTCAGCATGCAGCGTGGCATCATTTACAATGATGCTGCGGCCCTGCCAGCCCCCTCCAACTGCCCTGGCCTCCCGGTTTGTTTACTAGTTCTTCAGCCCCAAAGGAAGGTTAAGTAAAAACTAGACTTAGGAAAGTGCTCAAGAGCTCAGTGTCTTTCCAAATCCTGCAAACAGTCTGGCAAGTGTCATCTGTATTTACTTCGAATTGTGCTCTATGTTTAGATTTGCAGAAAATTTGCCAAACAAGGATTTTAAGACACACGAGTTG
This sequence comes from Proterorhinus semilunaris, assembly GCA_021464625.1. NCBI lineage: Eukaryota > Metazoa > Chordata > Actinopteri > Gobiiformes > Gobiidae > Proterorhinus > Proterorhinus semilunaris. The sequence continues at coordinate 30,273,070 of CM038346.1, forward strand.
CACTAAAAAAAGAGTCGTCAGCTGGAGATTTCCTGTACAGTGATTCTCAAACCTCTGTCATAAAGCACCACATCATAAAGTGTTTCTTTCCCAGCGCCGTTCAACAGACAACAATTATGACTAAACCGGGCCTAATAAGGGTCTGAAATAGACCTAAACAGGGTGTAAACCATGTCTAAATCAGATAAACGCCAACTTAAATACATTTATGATTTGAACGGACTGGTTTTGGCCAGTTGCTTGTTGTAGATCAGCTGTCCAATCCCTTTTACAGCCCGAAAATCCGCGGAAGTCAGCACTTGCAGCGACTGCTTACACGGCAAAAAGAGAAAAACAGAAATGAGGAAAAGGTGAAGTGAAACTTGCATAAATGCATTTATGGTGTGGGTACAATCAAAGCAAAAATATGATCAGTCGCTGCTCTCAAGTTTGGAGTTGCCGTTGAAAAAACACACCCTGCCCTTGTCATTGGTCATTTTGATCAGAAATTGGTGTTACACTGTCCAAAATATACTCACTACCCGAATCAAGTCACGATACGAGCTGGTAACTAAACTCTGGAGGTATTACTTCTGAGCTATACAAAGTCTTAAAGGCAACCCAGATGGAGTTATGACCGTGAAGCTGCTGTAAATCATTAAGTGCACACGCCACATACCTGCAGCGACTCTAATTATACCAAAACACTTCAATCCCGACCCTTTAAAAGTCGCAGTAGTAAACTCGTGCCCCCTACCCCTGCATCACCCTCCCTCTCCCTCGCCGCTGGTGTGTGAACTGATTTCCAGCTGCTTGACATTGGCATTAACACACGCTGTGGATCTAAACGGGCCCGTCCCGTGATGGTCACAAGACCAAAGTCCCGTGGACGTTGTAATGTTTTAAGGTAATAAAGCCACTCGCCCGACTGTAAACCTTTAACAACTTCAAACAGGCAACCGATGATTGATGACCAGTCAATGAAGAAGCAAAAATCCAACGTATGAATCAAGCGGTTTCTTAGCCAGTGTGTTTCTTGAAGAGTTTGTTCATTACAAAGAATGTTTATTTGTTAAAAATAATGAGTGGCCCAATTGTATAGCGGGAATATCTGATCATTTTGACAAACTAACTAACAAAAATGAAGGTGGCTGGGACTATGGGTCTAAGGTGAGGTACATCTTAAACAATAGCGATTTACAGGATTGAATTGACAGTGGCTCAATGGTAGAGCGGGTCGTCTCATGATCGGGGGTTCGAATCCCACTGTCTGTGGGCAAGACACTTCACCCACCTTGTCTCCAGTACATTGGTGTATGAATGAGAGCGTGAATGGATGAGAGGTTCCTTGCTGTAGGTGGAAAAGCGCACAAACTGTATTGAATGAAGCAAAACACAACTCTGGGTATGTTTTTTGACGAGGGAACAACATAACATGGCTAAAGGTGCATTGTGTAGCTTTTTATGAGGAACAAAAAAGTAAAAGGTCCAATACGCACTAATAAACTTTTTTTGTTTTCTCATAAAAAGTTCAATAATGCATCTTTAAAAGCTCAAATAACAAATGAAAAGAGAGAAAAAAAATCACTTCTGCTTTACACTGATAAACTCCCTGTATAGTGTGAAAAATTGTTAGTGAACAGGTTCACAATTTTCTTCTGTGCAATCGTGCAACATTAAACATAAAAAAAAAAGAAATTAAAACTTGGTTGAGATAAATAATAAACTGTAAAAACTGTAAAAAAACTATAAACTATAAAACTATAAGGGCATGCACAAAGTAGTAAAATAAATCATGATAAAAAAATGATAATAACAGCAGTTTGACACAGAACAACAGCATGAATGTGTTGACAGATGCATTGCAATTGAAGCCGGAGGGACATTCCCCGCTCTCAGTGGATACAAAAACCCATTGTACCGCGTCGTCAGTTTTGTATACACTTATTCAAAATTTCTCATGTCCATTGACACATGGAAAACATCTCATTTACAAAACACTGCACTCACAGTAGCAGTGCGTTTGCTGTCGTTGTCTTTGGCTCCTGGTGATGTTTATCTTTCGGCAGCCACTGCTCACTAATTGTGGTAAAGCGAGTGTAAGATTCAACGCATGAACTCCAGAACAGCTGTCGTCCTGAAACAGGGGGCGGGCTTTCGGTGACGCCTCAATTAAAGGTTTTCGCGCTGGGACGTGAACCCGAGGACTAATGCCGCTGCTGGTTTGAGTTTGAGCTGTCACCGCTGAATCATGATCCAGGAATAACTGTGGGAATCTCGAATTTCCTTTAATCTCGACGGTGGTGCGGGTGGTTTAGGGTGGGAAGTTCAGATCTCTGAGCGAGACATTACCCGCCTTGCCTTTATGAATGTCGTGCAGGTCTGTTGAGGTGGTTGTGTCAAGGCGTAGGACATGTAACTAACTATTCACCTACTCAGCAGAAGTTATAGAGTAGTTAGTGCAAGCACATAGGTCACCTAATTTAACATTTATCTTTCATTACACGTACAAATAACTTCTTCCAACAAGATAAATAAATGAGGCCAAAACAAGAACAAAGAACAAGAACAGAAAAACGCAATAACAGCAGAAAGACAGTTATTGCTGCCACTTCCCCAGCTAAAACATACACATCGTCGTACTAAATAAACATAATAAAACAAGTCGTAATACACTTGAACATAGGGCAAACCAACGTGAGCCCATAATGTGTATTTAAGGTCTGTTTTAGTTAGTGAGACCTGCAATGCTTTCTCCATATGTCATCCCTGTGCGCTGCAGTGACAGAGTTGACACTAAAAACACTGATAGATCAATGCAGCACGTTAAAAGCATCTCTCTCTCAAGGTGACTTTGAGCAGTTCAGAATGAAGTCTGGTAAATGATTCACACGCTGCTGTTGCATTTTTTATTATTAATACCCCACACTGCAGTTCAGAGCAAACGCTTCACTTTTATATTTTGGGACGTTCAAATTGGATAAACTCAATAATAACCCTGAGTCATGAGGGACATTTTGTTTTCATGTTTGCTGTTCAGAGACGCTAGCGGATTTACAATCATATTCTTTGTTATTGCAAGCCCACGTACATTTTAAAAGGAGACTTTCTTTGACCAGTCTGATGTAAACACTTCACTGCTTTAATTGGTCTGACAGAGTGAGGTCGTGGGAATTGTACCAAAGAGGACCTAAAAATGATCAAGTTAGCAATTCACTTGTTGCTTCCAATATCATCCAATTTCAGGTAGGTCTTTCGAGCTACTCCTTTCCTTAATAATGATTCACTTTTACGTTCAGATTCATTTTGAATAAATATGTATCAAATTAGCTTATCCTTTCAGTGTTTGTTTCTTTCAACATATCTCTCTCTAAAAAGCTATGCAGAAAGTTCCTATCTGTCTATAGCAGTGGCAGAGACGTGTAGTATTCAATTGCAGTTACTCAAGTACTTGATTACTTGAGTGAGTACATATACTTTAGTAACTTTTGAGATTAAACTGAATACTGTGGCCTTATTAGTAATGAGACAAAAAAAGCATTTTTCACCACTCTCTTTGGCCCTGCACTTTTACTCCCGCCCATTAGATGGCAGCGCACCGCGCAGCCCGCTTGAGTAACACTAGAATCTAGTGAGAGTTAGAGAAACACAGGAAGAGTTTACCATGGAGCTATGAGACGCTCCGGGGCTCTTTTAAAACTCTACATTTGGCCTCACTTTGGCATTTACAGCAAAGACAGAGACCTGGATTATTACGAGAGCCACAGCTGTGTGCATAATTTGCTGAGTGTGTCGCCGCTGCGTTCGGAGAGGATTTATCTTTGTAGCAAATATAGCATGCTCATGGTAAATCTGTGTCTCGCCACTGCACTACTACGACACAGGTTTAAAAAGAGCCTGCTGTATTTAGTTTCCCCTCTGCTTCGTTCGTGTGCTACTGCTAACAAAAAGATTTCGAAGAGATCTTTTTTGGAGTAGATAAGATTTTAAATGCCCCGTCTGAGTTATTGTATATTTTAATGTATGAAACCCATAGTTATTACTGATCGCTAAGAACTCTATACACTAAAGAAATACTAGAAAACGTGCATCCCCAGTAATTGGTTTCATTACTAGGTTTCCAAGAAATCTGTTTTCCGTTACATAATCACCATACAACACAGTCACAAGCACATTAGTGAAAAGCATTTATATCATAAGATAGATAGATAGATCAAATGTATTTGATACAAATCTAATGAAGGTGGACTAGTTTACTCAATAGTAATAGTAAAAAACATATATCGCAATAATCGTCTTCAATATTGGGATATATCGTATTGTATTGTATCGTGACCCTTGTATCGTGATACATATCGCATCGCCTGAGACTAGGCGATACACACCCCTACCCTTTAGCTAGTTTGTTTGTTTTTTTATTTGGGACAGTGCATGGTAATGAACACACATGGACACATGCATGTAAACGCGCTACACCGGACTGTGGCCGTGGGCTAATTTACATCCGTTGTCTTTTTAAAGTTTTAGCTTTGGGCTTTGATTTATAGGCCCTGTGTAGAACTATGTAGACTTGTTGCTGCCCTGCCCGTCCTGCGGGGGTGGACTTTCTCCCCATTTTGCGCTTTTTAGGAACATGCTCTGTGGGAGGACACTGACCTGCCATCATGGATTGTCTCTCGACTGGAGTAATTCATTTGAATGGAAAGGAGTGAGGAATCACGTCTACTAATAATAATGTCTGGTGCCATTTTAGAGCAACTACTTACACAAGTCTAATGTCGGGCTCACTCAGTTCTGCATGTGGTTGCACAGGGCAATAGTTACGGAAATTCTACCTCTTTGTAATGTATTTCACATTCTCTGGCCATGTCCAAGTTTCTTTTTTCTTTCTTTCCTTTCCTTCTGTTTCGGTGAAACATTTGTGTCACTCATAATAAAGTCATAACACTCTATACAGTTTTGCACACCTCTAGAACCTCCCTCCTCCTCCACTCTCGGTCGGCGCCGCTGCGGTCCGTTTGCTTTGCCTTGGACTTAACCACAGTCCTCTCCAGCTCCTCTCCGAGCCCATGTGCTCCTGACAAACTTCTCTGCGGTCTGACTACGTGTTTTAGTCATTGGTCTGGCATTTAGGCAACAATTCTCTTTAAAATCCCACACCCCACTAACACTATAGGCCCAGTTAATTGGTCGAACGTATAGAATGTACATTGGTCTGGGGGAAAATGTTTGGAGTAGTCTTTTCCATTCCTGGTTTTAGTCTCTTTTTTTTGGGTGAGTTTTCCTGAGGCAGCGTTTAGTGGCTATGTGCATATCCCATCTGTGAGCCAGATCAGGGCAGGAGAGGCGAGGAAAGAAAGAGCGAGTGGCGAGAGAGAGAGAGAGAGAGAGAGAGAGGGAGACGGTCTTGGAGCGTGAGTTGGCAGCTCTGACTCAGACTGGGTTTTTTTTTTGGAAAAGGGAGAGCTTGGACCTGACAGACTTTTCACAACTGTACTTACTGTATATACGGCCTCAAAATGAACAACAAGGCTCTGTATTCTCACGGAAATATGTATGCAAGTTGGTATAGAAGTACACGCTCATGGGACTGGGGGGAAAAATGACCCGCCATAGAAAGGACTTTTTACTGCTGGATAAAACAGCTTTGAAGAGGGAAAAATTACAAGAGATACAGTACGTGTGGTGATGATCCAACCGGCATGTGAGGGGCATTGTCAGGGGCTAAATCCAGAAAGACAAGCTGCTTTGCTTTTGGAAAGCTAATGCCGCGGTTCCATATCACACTTCTATTCAGTACAGCTCGGTCGAAGGACTCGGCTTCTCACGTATCTACTCAAGTGGGTTAAGTGGGTTTCCACCACAGTTGTGGCCGGAGAGGCTAGAAAACACATTACTGAAACATGTCTGTGTAAGCTCTCAGTCGTACAGGAGTTATCCATTTTCAGTGAAGGTACTTGAGTCATCTTCTACTCTACTTCTTCTACTCTGTAGTTAAAGTCTTAAACGTTTCGCCTCCAATCCAAAAGGCTTTGTCAGCGAACTAGGGTTCAGCTCAGCCATAGGGAGGGGTTGAGCCTGGCCCGGCCAACTCAACTCCTCCCCATGGTCTTTATCTGGACTTGGATGAGAGGCGAAACGTTCGAGACTTTAACTACAGAGTACAGAAGATGACTCAAGTACCTTCATTGAAGATTACTGAAGGAATAACAGAACAGTGGTGCAGAGTTTTGTGAGCCGCGACGAGAACAATGTTGACAAATGCTGCCTTTTGGTGGGGTTTATGGAATTATTCCGAGGTGCCAAGGCAAATACTACAAGAAAGAAGCAGCTAAAATACAAACTATGAATGTAAGCTACATGCTAATGCTATGCTAACACCAGCTAAGAGCGGCTAAATGCTATCATCAGCGAAATCCCCTTTTTCAACATCATTTTTGATGATGTGAAATATTATATGCGTATGACCTGCCTGTTTTAGTGAGTGCCTGATGTTAGGCCTGGTCAGCCTGGATTAGTCAGGCTGACCAGGCACTGGGCTGGAAACGGGGCTTAACGTGGCCCCAAAACAAAGCATGTGGCGCACACTATCACTAATAACAGGTCTTCGGCATGTATTTAGGACATAAGCTTTCCATATTTTTTGAGCACAGAAAGGGTACGGTGATGGATTATGAGCTTTAATAACATGGAAGACAGTTTTGTGTTCCCTCTCTGGAGCAGTAAAATCCACGAAATACGACCGGAGCACCCCAGCAGTAGAACAAAACATTACCAAAGGATTTCTCGAATGAATGAAGTGAAAATGCAAATCCTTGCATTTCTTGCAAGAGGATACACAATGGCAAAACATTTCGAAGCAGCTATATTTTATAAAAGAAGAATTGTAACACGGCCAAATTGAAATGTATACACAGCGTCATCTCTCTGCCGGAACATATGTTGGCTGCTGAAAGTCTGCCTCTGAATATGAGTGAGAGTACAGCAAACATAGCGAATAGCGGACTGTATTTGAGCAGCAGCTGTGAGAGAGAGGCAGAGGAGGTATGGGGGGGTAGAGGGGATATGGAGGTGAATCTTTCCTTGACAAAGCGTGTGGATAAGCAGGTTCAGCCCACGCACAAGACACTGCTCCTCCTGTGCGCACACTGTGGAAGTCTGAGAAAGAGTGGAGGGAATGTGGAGTGTTTCGCTGTAGATTTCTTACAAATCAGCAGCCGAACACTGAGAGCAGTTATCGAGAAGTTCAGTTGTAGAGCTGGCGTCTTGGAATGAGATTTAACAGTTTCAGTGAGTCATTTTATACAGCCTACTTTCCGAATTGTGCTGTGCAAATAAGCTTGCCTTGTTAGGCCCGAGCCGGACGCAGTCCCTGGAAAGGGACTGTTGTTTTTGGGTGTTTTTTTGTTTTGTTTTTTCCGTTAACGATCTAATTTTTGACCCGCCTAACGTCGCCGAAAACTCACCGGATTTGGCGGAGTCATTCGGATGGCGTGAAAATGGAGGAATTGGCCACGTCCGAAGCTAAATGGCTCGACAGCGCCCCCTCAAAGTGGACCCCTATTCAAATCGGGACACGCGTTTTCCAGCGCAGGCCAAAACCATTCGGTACGGTGAAAGGGGACATCAGGACAATCCAAAAACTGCATTGGAGCGCCACGCCCCGATGCACAGGAAGTCTAGCCTGGTGAGACCAGAATGATTCCCCTCTGTATTTTTTTATCCAGCGGGGGATCAGTCTGGTCACCCAGTCAACGCTCGCCCCTTCCGCAAAATTAATCCGTTCACGTCCAATCTGAATCGTTTATTTGCCGTGACGTGTTGTTAGCGAGCAACGTCACTCACGGGACGCGGAAGTCCCCTCAATAACAATCTACGAACGATGCACGAAAGAGAGAAAGCGTGTCTCCAGTCGGCGGTAAATGACCAGAAAACACATGGACAGTAGGTGAGTTTCGTGATTCATAATCCTGCGCAAATATTAACGCAAAACCGCTAATAACACCACATCAACAGCAGACGCCCGCCCTTCGCTGATTGGTTTACTCCGCTTCCTGTTTGCTTGCGTATCTACCGCTGTGGAAAATGGATTCGACGCAACGGTGACCAGACTCACCGGCTGGTACAGCAGTGAGTCTGGATTTTTCCAGGCTACAGGAAGTCTGCCATTTTGGATTGAAAACCAGAATCCATTTCGACTAATCTTATGTTTAAATGAACTATAGTCCCTGGTGTTTCATCCAAATCAGATCCCACTTGGCACGGTGCGTCTAGACAGACTGAGATTCAAGATTTGGCCACGGTTTGTAAAACTGTTACACCGTCTCCTCATAACGCCGCGGCGAAGAACATGTAGATTTTGTGTATTTTCATGGACAGCTCACGCTGAACAGAATGCAGCCAATTCTGATGGTAATAACATATAGCCTGCTCCCAGGATAGCGCCCCCTACCTATACCTTGAAAAACTGCAGTTTGGAAAAAGGTTTATACAACGTTGCCAGTTTGTTCTAAACACTTACTCAAACAAAAACATATATTACAGTGATATCATATTGTATAAGATGTGGGCGTGGCCAAGGTAAATGTCTCAAATAAGTCACGTTAATCTTTATAATTCGGACATGCACTAAAATATTGAGCTCAAACTTGTGTCTCTAATGCACGACCCCAAGGTGAACAAAACAAACTCATTAACAGACCAACTTTAAAATTGCAGTTTGTACCATTTATATGAAACATTGCAGGTATATTCTGCACAATAAAACAAAACGAAAAATTTTAGTTTTATATTTTTTATATATATTTTTTTATATTTTGTGGGACGGTGGCGCAGATGGTAGAGCGGGTCGTCTCATGATCGGAAGGTTGGGGGTTCGAATCCCGCCTCCTGAAGGCGCATGCTGTCGTTGTGTCCTTGGGCAAGACACTTCACCCTCCTTGCCTCCAGTGTCTGCGTACACTGGTGGATGAATGAGAGAGTGAATGGGCCCCCTATGAGAGACTAACAGGCCCGTTTGGAACCATGAGGCCGTCCTTCCGTGGACCCACCACCTGCAGGAGGAGCCATAGGGGACTGGTGCTATGTGATTTGGGCAGCTCCAACAGCTGCCCCCACGACCCGGCAACGGACAAGTGGGAGAAAATGGATGGATGGATGGTTTTATATTTTCTAAGATGTGGGCGTGGCCAATGCAAATGTCACTCCAATGGTATATTTTCCTGTATAATTTGAAAAGCTAATGATCTACTGAGCTCATATTTGAGTCATTTAGGTACTATCCCAAACTGAACAGAACAAGCAGGTCCACTTCAGACAATACAGTACCACCTACCTATACCCTGTTTGAGCGATTTGTAAGAAACGTAGCAGATATATTGTACATAATAAAAATAATTAAAAAAAGGTGCTGTCCAACATATCGCGTTATTAACGCAAATATATTTTAACACTATAAATTTTTTCAATCGCGCAATTTATTTGTCTCAATTTTCGGAAGCCGCATGAGCCCAATGCACTCTGCTGCACCTCCGTGAACCTGGCCCCTCATCATGCTCAATGTGTAAGTCAATCGAAATACATTCACATTTAAAAGGGGGCCAGCTTCACACAGCTCTCTGCAGCAGCTGTGGGAACGCGTCATGTGACCGCAAGTTTACAGGAAGAGAGGAGCACGTTGGTTTGTTTTGCTACTGCACGCCGAGGAAAGCTTTGAAATCGTGTATGGACTTATTAGGAAACAAGGAGCAGACACTTTCCCCATGAGGCTTTACTTTTACCACGTCATGGACAGCTCAAACGAAGTTTGGAACTAAAGTGAAGCAGTCCTGACGCTACGAAGGTCAGTAAGAAGAGGTCCCCTCGTTATTCAAGTCTACTGCTGCATTATTTTCATCACATGTGCATGTCATGTACAGTATGTGCTTGAGCGCATTGCTGCGTTCTCCAAGAAGTCTGCATTTGGAACCGAAGAGCTAAACTCTTTTCTCTAAACTCCAGAAAACAAAACATGCTAATGATACGTTTCCCCCATAAAACTGAACATTCAACAATACATTGTCTACTCTGAGGGGCATTTATGGATAAGAATGAACTTAATGTTGTAAACCAACAATGTAAGGACAAAATAAACAAAATCAGTTTCAAACCCGACCTGCCCGCTCCCCAAATTGGTGCTGTAGATTTGAGGGACCCAATAGGAGTATTAAAGTATTAAAATGATCATTCAAGGGACATTAAGAATAGATAAAAATGTGTGATTAATTTGCAATTAATCGCGAGTATGACATTCATGCAAATAATCGCGAGTAAATATTTTAATCATTGGACAGCACTAAAAAAAATATATATTACAGTTGAATTATATTTTATAAAAATGTGGGCGTGGCCATGCTAAATGTTTCCACAATTGCACATCCAATTATCCTTTTTAATTCGAATGTGCCTTGTGAGTTTGAGTTGGAAATTGTATCACTTATAAACGGGATGAGAAAGAATCCCTAGCTATGACAACACTTATGGTCCTATGCTATAGCGCGCCCTACAGAAAAAGAGGATTCTTAATTTGGTACAAAAAAAATGTAGTCTGCCGAAATAGCTGACACTTAGCAGACAATTGTTTTTGCTGTAACATGTACAGGGTTGCTGGTCCAAGGTCATATGTATCTCCTTATAGTCTAATGGATGACTTCACTTTTTCGCACCCCAAATATTTTGACAAAAAGGCAAAAAAAAAAAAAAAAAACTCAAACTTGGTTATTATCACCAAGAGAGATAGGGCTGCAATGATTATCCAATTGGATGAGGATGAAAATGATATCATTTTGGGCAAGGGAAACTTTCTTGTTGATGAAAGTCAGATAGGCCAGTGTGAATTGTGAGGCTGTGTTTCGGCGGGCGCAATGCTGAGTGCCTCCAACCCGGGGAAGAAAGCGAGACGGGGCGGTCGCATGGGAGGGAGTTGTCCAAATGGTGAGGGCCCCTATCGCCGCTTGCGGCTTTAATATTACATATTGAGCCCCTGTAGCACGTCACGAAGCATGTGCTTACTGTATTTGCTCTATACAATGCAACATAAACTTTAACACTTTAACAATAGTTTTTAGTTTACTTTTAGTGCAGTACAATCACCTTCTAAGTGCTACCGGGACTAAATCATGATCAAATACCAGGTTTAAAAGGCTGTAAAATAGACCTAAGTTGGACAAAATAATGATATCTAGAATCTACAATAGCAGATGACCATTAGCACCACTTGACAAAGCACCAAAAACTACTGGTTTCGTGGACAAACTGCAAGAAGAGCATTTGCATCTTTTATATTTCTGCTGATGAAGAGAAAGACAGACAAATCCATTTGCTTTGAAAGCAGGCTTCAATGCGGCTCCACGTGTGTCGTCAAACAACATCGGCAATTTGTTTTGAGAACAGACAAAGACCCCTATACGCCCCTCAGCCCAATTCACCTTTAAGGCTTTGTCACAGCTGCTCTTTCTCAAAAGACGACTGAAGCCGGAGCAAAAAAAAACCACAGAGCCCAGATGGAGGAGCAGGGTATTTCATGATTCACTCCAGCTATTAGTCAGCACGGAACACACCAGAAAGACCACAGACCAGGAATGAGGAGAATTTGTGTTTGCCCAATAATTCAGTGTTTCAAACTAAATAAAGTGCTGCAATTCAACTTGTGGGATGATTACTGTTCGAGGCAAAGTGTTACTTCTAAATGTAGCCCAGGGCAAAACCAGGTCTAAAGTGGAGCTATAGAAAATAAAAATTGCACAATCACGACGATGGGACCGGACTAAATTCCCAAATCCACTCCTTCTTTAGATGCGTCAGTGACCACAGGAAGGAACTGGCTACTGATTTGTGTATGATTCTAAATAGAAGATAATTGTAAAAACGTGTTTTGATTACGCAAGTGTGGTACGTTATGTGGGTGATAGGACTAGAAAAAAAGTCCTAATTGAATTGAATTTTTCTATTCTTGGTTTCAATTTAATCACGCACTCTTTCACAATGGGAGCTCGATGAATCCTGGCTTTGTCATCTTGGAATGAGCCTGTGCCGTCCGGGAAGATGAAATCCATTGATGGTCATTTAGGATGTTCAGGTTCAGCTGATCTCATTCTTTGGGCACATGGTGTTGCTGAAGCTAGACCTTTTTTGGTCAGGCAGTATATATTCACTCTTTATTTAATTTAGACAGCATTTAGGTAGATAAGGTTTAAAGAAATGTACAAAAAGTCCACAAAGCTACAGTCTCTCCAACAGTGTTTCCTCAAAACGTAAACCCATCCCCAGAGTTAAGTTCCTGACAAACATTATTGCCAAAACCTTTTACCGCATAAATGAGATTGGTGTTTGCATCTTTCAAATTCTTTAATCACTTTTATGCTGAACCCCAAAGTTGTGCCGGCCTCATGCATAAACATCTGATTAATGATCTTTGAACGAGTCTCCAGGAGGTGTTTGATCTCCCGGCTCTGAGTCTTGGCTCAATAAATCTGGGTAACGCTTTAGAATACCGCCCGCGAGTTCCAGGTGTAAGTATGAGCAACAAGAAAGTAATTACACATGTAAGTACAGGTACTCTTACCTGTAACAAGGTACTACAACGTGTAACTACGTGTCAAGGTGTAGTAAAGGTATTCAAAGAGCAATTAATGATGCCGAGCTATCACATAGTGGTGGCAAAAGGGAATGTGGTATTATAAATTGTGCATTCATTTTAATGTTGCAGGACAGCAGTATTACTGTTGTGGAAATGAAGACATGACTCACGGCATTTTTAATCATTGTTGTTTATTTTTTGTAGTGAGACACCGTTGCCTGTAACAAGCAGAAACAAGAGTGAACAGAGAAAAAGAAGCAGAACAAGTCTCCAAAAATCATCACACTATCAAAGTGCATGTACAGCATAAGTACATGTGATATGATGACACAGTGGTTAGCGTTTTTGTTTCACAGCTGGAGGGTCCCATGTTCAATTCCTAGACGGAGCCTTTCTGTGCAGATGTGCATGTTTTTCCTGTGCCAACATAGGTTTCCTCCCGTTTCCCCTACAACTACAAACAATTCACATCCGCACAGAAAGGCTCCGTCTGACTTAGGACTGATTAAGCTTGATAATTTTTGGACACTTGTTCTTATTTTTCTCTGTTCACGCTTGTTTCTGCTTGTTACAGGCAACTGTGTCTCACTATAAACAAATAAATAAACCACAATCAATAAAAATGCCTGGAGTCATGTCTTCACTTTCACAACAGTAATACTGTTGTCCTGCAACATTAAAATATATGCACAATACCACATTCCCTTTTGCCTAACTATGTGATAGCTCAGCACCATTAATTGCTCCGTTTCATTCATACTGTATTGGCTTGGCGGTTTTGTTGTGATTGTATGATGTCACTTTTGAAATAAATAATAATAATAAATAAATGAAAATGAATACCTTTACTACACCTTGACACATAGTTACACGTTGTACTGCCTTGTTACACATTGTTCCCCTTGTGACACGTTGTAAGCGTACCTGTACTTACATGTGTAATTACTTTCTTGTTACCCGTACTTACACCTGGAACTTGCGGGCTGTATTTTAAAGCGTTACCTAAATCGGTTGCAAAACAGAACTACTGGAAAAAGTCCAAATGATGAGATTTGCCATGTTAAGCTTTTATGAACGTGACTTCTGTGTGCAAAACCTCTCAGTAATCAGATGTAAATATGGTCTCGCTTTAGCCTCGTTTTACATTGTGTTGCCATGAATATTTTGATAATACTTTCTCAGTGCACTTGTGTTTATAATGAATTTTACCTTGAAGTGCGGCGCCAACAACAATACGTAATGAGTCAGGTTTGGAAGCAAAGATTTTGTGCACTGATATATAGCAGTGGCTTTCAGTTTCACATTCGAACCGCAAGGCCCTAGATCTCTCTCAGCTTTTTGTTTCAATAAAAACGTCATTTTGCTGAAGGCCAGCTAACATTGTTGTATATGCATGTCTTTAATCCTAGTCCCTTAGCAACACTCCACTCACAGCAAAAGCACTTAAATCAATGCCATGACGCTGTAGACTTCTAAAGCTAATCTCAAACACATGAATGAACGGATAGGGGAAGGGATATTTACGGTAAATGGGGCAACAAAGGCACGCGTGTTGATAGGAGATCGTAAAGACGAATTGACTTGTTTGTTTTAGGACAAGCGGCCTCCTACAGCCCGCTTCAAAATATCAGTATATATATGCACCAGGACGACTCCAAGGCACAGGCGCGGTCAGTAATATCCAGGAATAAACTCTCCCAAAAAATACTACATTATTGGCTGTAAAGAGACGCAACCTATTTGAATGACTATGTTTACTGTAAATGTGACGACGGAACCACAGCTAAACCTGGACACAAGTCAGGTCTAAACAAGGACTTAACCTGACCGTCGTCCAGTGGATATCCAAAGAGCTGCAAGATGACAAGGAAACCATACCATACATACAAAGAGTTGAACATTGTCTTACTTTAAAATGTTGCTGTAATATTTATTCATAAAGAGGAAAAACAACAGATACCAGACTAGGATTAAAGGATTACTTAGTTTACTTAGTTTAGCGATCCTGGAGCTCTTCTGAATCTGAATATAAACCCTGGGGAAAGGGGAATCTTTTCATTTCAAGCGTATGCTTCGGGGTCTTCATAAATTTCAATTATAACCCTTCCAGTGGACTGTGATTGCGTTACAAGATCTTGGCAGCCGTTCTTTCCTGCAATGGTTTCAGATCGCACACACAAAAAAAAAAAAAAAAAGTTTCCGCTCCATTGCTAACGCTGTACACCTCTTTATGTCATGTTGAAATGTAGCACGTGTCTCTCCTGTATTCACTACTAGCTGATAATAGAAATGTCACTTTAAGATTGTTTAACTTCCCATTTGCCAGAAAGGGTAAAGAATAGACAGGACAGGCTGATCTATTCAATGAACTGCCCACTAAAGCCTCCTCTTCTTCTTACACATAATAAATCAGCCAATTGGGCATAATATTGACCATCAAATGTTCCTTTTTTCTGCCATTTTTTGGGGGGCCCAGTAGGCTTTTACACATTGAACAACCCAGAGTGAAAGGGTGTGAAGAGCGGGGAAAAAGACATTCAGCAAAAACATTGAGGCCAAAATAGTGTTCCATGCCACTGCGTAGTCCCCTACACATGTATACTGATGATGTGTATTGTTTACCTTTTAAAATATTGTAATGTGTACTGTATTGCATTGTGTGTTGTGAAATGTGTAGCCTCCTATGGACAAGTGTTGCAAATTAGCAGTTTTTCTATAACACACACACACAAAAAACAATGTATCTGATTTGTCCAAAGCAGTTGTCATGTCCATGTCAAATAAACAAATACTCATGATCAAGGCGCCTGGGCGGGGCAGTTTGGTAGACGGGGATTATTTATAGCTTTAATAAAGATGCCCAAACCCTTCACTCCCTGCCCAAGGTCCAAGAGTCCGCGTCCTGCTGGATCCAGAGAGCCGATCCTTCACGTCACGTCCAGTTTTGTGTTTACTGTGAAGATGAGGCTAAACCAAAACATGCCTCGTAAAACCTGCCCAAAGGAGGACTGAACCTGGACTTTACCAGGCCATCTTAAAGTCGACAGTCAAAGAGCGACAAGAGCAGGGCCGTTCCCAGGCCTCGTCACACTATTATTTATCCACAGTTTACTATTCTATACCAAGAGTGCTTAAAAGATACACACTGGCCAGGTGGGTGAAGTGTTTTGCCCAAGAACACAACATTAATAGACACTGGTGGAAACTGGGAACTGGCAACCCTTCTGCAACAAGAGCTGCTTTCATGACATATTTCTCTTGGTCAGGCTCATTTAAATTCTTACGCATTTTCCTCTCTGGCTAACACACACTTTGAAGACAACTTGTTTACTTGCTGCCTATAGCCCACGCAACACTAGCCATGGGTTTGAAGTGGTGTAAAAATAGGAGCGTATGGCATTAACAATTCAAAAAACATTGCTGTATGTCATTAAAATGTCATCCATGTTCGCATGATATTGGCATGTGACTGAAAGCCATGAATATGTGCCACCTCTTTCATGGTTTCCAATGGTATCCTTGATGTTTATTTCCATGAGGCGTAAGAGGATATGCCCTGATCAATGCAATGTACTCCACACAATCAATATGGTACAGCAAAAAGAAAAAAGACCAGAGGTTTATTAATCACTACTAAAGGCACATTTCAGAAGTGATTTAACAAAAAGAGTGAAACTACTCTTTAAAGAAACCTAGCAACATGTCTGTGGTGACGAGCTCGTGATGTCCCGCTCCCAGCAAAGTTACGTGCAAATCCTGGGTAAAGGCGAGACGCATCAGAGTGGACACTGTGGTCATTGAGCGTCATGTAAAAAATGATCAATTATTGTTCAATATATGCAGCTTTACACTTGTGTCTGGCTTCAAAATAAAGCGCTTGTGCCTCATGCATAAACACTTCAGTAATGATCTTTGAACTCATTGGAATCCAGCCAGCGTTTCATCTTTAGCTTCCAGGAATAACAACTCAATAAACAGGACCGTGCGGTTGGAATACGAAAAATGCCAATTCTGGTGTGCTGTAAAGAAGACACACTTTATAATCATGCATATATGAGGCTTTTAAACATTCAATTGGGAATGATTAAAGCATATGAATGTCTGTGTGAAAAAAATTAAATAAAAAAAAAGGACAGAAAAGCAAAAGACAGGGCTGGTCCAGAGTTTTACTTGGGCGTGGAGCTCCCTCTGCAGGCTGTAGTGGGAATGACACATTTCAAACTGTGAAAATAAACTTTACTTTCATCCAGCGGCATGCTCATAAATGAATGGAACCGTGATGAACACATTTTCGAGCGCAGAACAGCAGTAGTACAACTAAAATAACCAAAGTCCAAAGGATTACGTTACATGTTTGTTGCGGTAACAACGATATATATCATGACATGTGTGATTTGGACTCAGCTAATATGATTAACATTTGCATAACAATGACCACCAGCCTAATGTACAGCCACACACATGCAAACACACGACCACACATACTCTGATCTGTCTCTGTTGAAATGCTGCTTCAATTCACAAGTCGGTGACCATTGCCTTTTATTCCCTGTGGAGGGGCAGATTTTGGTGTAAAGTTGGCTGCACATGTCGCAGCCTGCCGAGTCCTGATGGAGACTGATTGGGCTTTGAAAACTGCAAATATGAATAAAAATAACTTCTAGTTGATCTTTTAACCTTGCCCCTGTTTATTTCAGTAAATTCTAAACTTTTTTTTTTTTAAGACTTCCCCATTGACATTGACAGCCGTATAGTAACTCCCTTTTCATACTTTTTTGCTTATGGAAGGCTCATGCAAACCACATTATGTGCAAACTCACTATAGTCTTTATCAACAGTACTTAACACAACAAAACATGCAATCTCCATTAAAAAAATAATAATAATTTTAAAATCAGACATTTACAAAAGGCTCCTGGTTGTCACTGTGCCATTTTTGTGGCACATTGAGAGGCTTTGTTAAAGGTAAAGTGTAGGAGAATTGTTTATAAATGATTTTTGATATTCTACATGTGTAACTTAGCTTACTTACTGATAGCTCACATGTAGAATGTCAAAAAGGTAAGCTAAGTTACACGCCTTCTACTGCATGTAAGTTATGCTCAGTGCGTTCTTGTTCAAAAGTCGTATTTCAAAATAAAAGCATAACATTTTAACTGTGTCTTACCTGGTGACAGCTCCCCGTCACTTTGCTCTCCTGAGTCCGAATCCATCTTCTGTAGTCTCTCTGCTCCTCCGGGATTATACTTCCCTTGCAGCTTCAGCGCCTAATTTCTTCTTATTCTTGATCTGAAAAAAGTTTGTTTCGATAAGCCTGCGTGCAGAAGCTGGATGTTCCGTTTGCAGCTTGCAGGGGACTGAGAGAAACTGCTGGTGCTGCTGCGCTGAGCCTGGTGGTTTTTGTGTTACTGCTGCCACCGAGACTCGTTCCCAGTCTGAGGTTTGGCTCCTCCCTCTTCCACATTTTGGTCACGCCTCTCTCTCTCTGGCTCTCTGTCTCTCTCTCTCTCCCCCCCCCCCCCCCCTCTCTTTCTCTCTCTATCTCTCTCTCTCTCCTCCTCTCTTGCTTCTTTCTCAGGCTCTCTCTGTATTCAATAAGTGCTCCAGCTCTCTTCTTTCCTAAAGTCCAGTGGGTGCTTTTAAAGAAAGGATGGCAAAATCACATGATAGTTTAGACTTAAAGCGAATAGTAAGATTTTTGTTATGGCCAAAGTCAGAATGTAGTTTAACCTAAAGAGACTCCCTTTCACTTCCACAAGCACTAGCATCTGTATTCAAGTTCGAATTGATGAGTGTGCAGTAATTGACTGAACTCTGGAAGTTCTTAGTTTTCATATGAGAAAAGGGATGTTCAAATACAGCATAGTTAAACTTCTGCTAAAAAAAAAGCGCATCCTACAACCCCCGTCTTTAAAATTTGGTACTGAATAATTGTGGATAGTATGTCACAGTATGTCAATGTCAGTGTCCATTTTATTTAAAAAGCACATTTAAAAACAACCTCACCTGACCAAAGTGCTGTACAGGTACAGTACCAATATACACAATAAAACTTATACATAGGTAATATAAAAGGCACAAACTGTGTCTGGTCAACATCGAACTGATGGCCAAATACAGGAGTAAAATATAGCAAATCTGTTGAATGCCAACCCCTGCTAAAGTCATGTAGATACTGGTCATATGAGTGTTTATAGAGGTAGGCTGATTATTATGGGATGATACTGCACTAGGATTGAGAGGAGACTTTGACCTGTTGATGCTGGAGTGGATTCGGGGACAAATGAGGAACTGGTTGCATCAGTATGAGATTATCTGCAAAAATAATACATACTGTAAATGGCTTGCACACTTTAGGCAGGGCGTTTCAGGTGTGTGCAGGCAGCTTCAGGTGGGACAGGCCTGCCACAGTTCTGATCCATTGTTAGTTTTCAGACATTTTCAGACATGACGACTGGTCCCTCTTTTTAAGTACAGGAGGATCACACTTCTCGGCTATTCCATAAGGTCTTATTCCAGGGTATTGGAGAGGAGAGTCAAAACTCAGATTCAGGAAGAACAGTGTGAACAAAGCTCCCGCTGTGGCTCCTGCAGCATGTTGGTCTCCACCAGGGCTGCCCTTTGTCACCGGTTCTGTTCATTACTTCACTTTATCCTCCAGCCAGGGGTTGGAGGGTGTCTGGTTTTGGAACCACAGGATCTCGTCTCGGCTGTTTGCAGATGATGTTCTGTTGCTTTCATCAAAAAATCAGGAGATTCAGTGTGCAGTTTGTTGCAACCTCCAAATCTGAGGCCGTGGTTTTTGGCCTCTCCAGGTCACAAGTGGAGGAGATTAGTTATGTCAGGGTCTTGTTCACAAGTGAAGAACAGATGGATAATCTGTTGGAGGAGTTGTAGCTGTGAAAGTTTTATTTTTGTTACAGTTAAACTAGCTTTTAATAGTATTCTATTATCAATATTAGTGTCGTATTTAAGACAACGCTTTATTTTTCTCTAAAGTATTGCTTAAATGTAAAAAAACGACTGTTTGGGTGATAAAACTATACAAAGGTCATCAAAGGCTCTTTGTTTTCCAACCAAAACAAACCCACACGGTTTCCAATGGTTTACTGTATCCCGGGGCTGCTTACTTTGTGTTTTGCATCAATAATTGTTCAAATATATTACATACTCTTTAAATAGAACATTATTTTCATGATCCACTTGTTAGTCCTGAAAATATGATGCACTTGCACAAGTACCTGTTTCCAATGTCAGTCTGTAGTCGAGTATATATCCAACCGAAACAATCAGTACTACATTAGTAGTTATCTTGCCTACTGTTAAGAGTTCATTTGAGGGTTTTTTGTCCCTGTATCACATCACTGGCTTGTCTCTCATGGGGCAGGTGTGGTTGCAGTTGGTGGTCTGATGCCCCAGGTGTGACCTGTCTGCCCCTCAGCGGGACACCGGGCTCCAGATGGCACCTCCGTGCGCTCTACCGCCCCGGGCCCAAAGCGCGGAGAGCCACTGAGCAGCCACATATCTATATCTGCCAGTAATAATAACCTCGACAACAGGCTGAGCCGCTTTGATCTTAGCAATAAAAGACGCCGGTGTTTGTGGGATGAGAAGACGGTGCTATTGTTTAAACACGCAACAGAGTCATGCATGTCTGTCCAGGTTTACACAAGGAGTTTGCCGCTTTATTGAAAGTTATGAACTGCAATATCAAACTTGGATGGAAATAGCATTGTAAAGTGTGGTACAAGCCTTGATGGATGAAAAGGGATATTTGGGCAGAGCATAGTTGTACAAAACTCTCATAAATATGCTTTGAGAAAATCTTAGTTGATATCTGGCATTGTTGGCTGGCACTTTCACCTTACAGTCAGTAAGAACTTCAATTCAATGTGTCTGATTTGCTCTTGTGTAAAATCTCTCCCCCACGACGCTATATCTTGAACTTCTATTCCTCTCCTGTGTTTTGGGAGCAGTCCAACTCCTAAATGCTGCACTGAGTGAAATGGAGGGATGTGGTCATTTGAATTTCATATGAGCTGTAATGAAAAGTGGCCATTCGGAGGTTTAGCAAGAAAGTGGGCTGTTAGACTCGAGACTCGGATATCTTGAATATTAAAGCTGCCAAAGTCTGGTCCTTTTTAATTTTTTGTTGAATTTTTTTTTGGAGGAAGGTACTGGAAGGAATTTAAAACAGTTTGCAAAAAAATAGACTGTAATGGAACACAATTGTATGTTTAGAGATATATTTTCAGCAATGGCTTGGGAGACCAAGTGTTTGCTCATTGGTCTCCCAAGTGTTTGCTCAAATTTTTTTCCTCATGCAGCATTCTAATTTTTGATTATCAAAGCCGTTTCACTACTGGAATGCAGGGCACACATTTTGTGCACATCCCAATTATCCACTTGGCAAGTTTGTTTTGTTTCTTTTTTAGAAGGTGGTATCTTTATTTCTTGGTATCTTTACCTCTCGGGCCTGATCACTTCCCTTCAAGTAATATTAGCATCTTTAGTATTAGAAGTTGTAGAAAAGTGGAAACAGAAATAGCAGTTTCTACATAAACTATTGACATAATATAAAATATTACACAGTGTGTTTATTAGTACTCAGTCAGTGATTTTGTCTGTTACTTCTTTTAACGTTTGCTTTTTATCAACAAAAAGTGCCATGCTATTTAAAAAAGAGATTTTCCAGTCTGTCGTTTTGTCCCACTTTTGCTTTGGTGCCGAAGAATCTAATTACTAAGTTTTGCCGTTTACTGGGGCAATACTCGGTGCGGTTTGTCTGGCTCCAAACTGTGTGCCTGCTGAAGAGATTTGTGGTCACTTGGTTTCAGTCAGACACAGTGCAGAGTGCGAGTGCTCAAATATGGAAATACTTAAAATAATAATAATAATAATAATAATAGTAATTATGGGTTTCGAAACTCTAAAGTAATAAGTGTTTTTTACACTTCCAGCCTTGTCTTAAGTCAGTCCAGAGCCATAGACATTAGAATATGGCTATGGTAACTCTTAAAGCGTACAATAATTACATACTAAAATGTAGGGGTCTCTGCAGCCCTGTTTATCCAGGTGACATGTCTGCCCATGTAATGAACCTGACATTTTTAGGTTATACTTTGCATAAGTTGCTCAGAAATGTCCTAGTCAGACCAGCACAGCTTCAGTAACATACTGCTTACTGCTTGTGGGAGTTATTGTGCCCCCCAAAAAAATTGAAATTCAAGCTGGGCTGTCCATTTTCTCTGTCTGTCTAGCTGCTAACTCATTTTTGACTCTCTCATTACCTCATGGATGTCTTGGTTGTTTATGTGGCTCATCTATTTGCACGTTTTGTGTGCCTGTTCAAATTTGTTAGTGAAGTGAATCAGGGAAGTCTACATGGAGAATTATATTGTGCCGATTGAGAATTTTCTGTGATGGATAAAAAGGCTCACTTTTTAGATATACTGCTTGACCAAAATCAAAGTTGCCACACCCGCTGATAACAGATAACAGAAGAAAAGGGACAGACCAGGAGGTACCCAGGCAAGACTCGCAGCTAAGCTACACACAAGCCTTCTATCTCTTCTATTGCTCTGGCTAATGTACGTTCAGTGGAGAATAAAGTGGATTATATTTGTCTGCTATGCTCTTCCCAAAAGAGGGTGAAAGACTATTGTGGAGCTGAGGGAGGTGCGCAGGAGGAAGAGGAAGGAGGAGCTGACCAGTGCAAAACACGACGCTCTGAAAACGGGACAAACCCAGAAGGCGGTGCATCGTTTTAGTGAAGCACTGAAGGCAGCCAGCCAGGTTTCCTCCGGGAGTGCCGGTTTCACCTACCTTCAAAAACATGCCAGGTTGGCCTACAATGCAGCGCGCTCAGTTGCAGGGGCTCAGGACTAACACCTGGACGCAATTTTGTTGTACAATTGTACATTGACAAATAAAGCACTTACTTACTTATTATGTTGAACCGCCATTAGCTTTGATTACAGGAGAAGAACACGAGCTTTATATATAGCGCTGTTCATAGACAGTATGCATTCACTGTGGTATTGTTTCAATGCTTCTACAATTCATTTTTCAAACAAGATCTTGTATCGATGGGAGAGTGTGACCACTGGGCAAAGCCTTCTCTGGCACATCCCAAAGATTCTCAATGAGGTTAAGATCTGTACTCTGTGGTGGTCAATCCATGTGTGAAAATTATATATCATGCTCCCTTTTTCTCCCTTTTTCCATCAATAAAACCCTCATGAATTGAGGGTTTTATTGATGGAATAACCTGGTCATTCAGGATGTTCAGGTTGTCAGCTGATCTCATTCTTTGGGCACATGGTGTTACTGAACCAACTGCACAACCCCAGATCAAGAACAGTTGGTTAAATCGCTCGCGGCTAAAAGCTTCTCCAATCCCACTTCTCACATTCACTGACACGATGTGATTGATTACACTGTCACAGCGACAACCACTGTAGCTTTGAACGTATATAATCCTCATATAAACCATCTACTGACAGACACAGTCAGTGAATGAGCTTTGTTAAGAAAAAAGGAATAAGAGGACCTTGGTTGTCATGGAAACGTGGCGTGAAAGTGGCGCGGCGGTTGTCTCTTCGAGTTGTGAGAAATTTGCCATTTCGTGGGCTGCCCGGAGTCAATATTGAGCGCTTTGAGACATTTCAACCTGATAAGACTCACACAGACAGAAAAGCGTTTTAGACGTTTTATTGAATGAATGCAAAACATAATTTGGGGCTCAGACCCCGGCGGAAGATTGGATGAACGATAAATCCGCACGGCGTAGAACGATAGCCAGGATCTTCCCCCGGAGCCTGGACACTGGTGGTGGTAGAAGACCCAGGGTGACCAGACGTTCGAGCAGCGCCGAGAGAGCCCAGGTGGAGAATAGGGGTGGAGGAGGGTTGCAGCACGGCTGGGAAACTCAGAGTGATGGGCCATGGTGCTTATGAAGGAATCTTTGAGCGATGATTGGTTGATGTGGAGAAGCTGAATGGCTGGACTGTGATTGATGAGTGGAAACAGCTGCTGGTGATGAGCGGTGGTTGATGCAGCTGGTGAGTCTTCCTTGTTGAATTTGCGCATAAGCTTCATTTGTTGTTTGTGCGAGTTGATGGCGCTTATGCTGTGTTTACACATAAGCACGACGCGTTACGAATGGCATTTTTCCGTCATTCGTGACGTTCGTGACGTGACTTAACGCATCTCAATGGGATTCTTAACAGAACGCATCAGCTCGTGACATTCGTGACGTTCGTGGAGAAAGTTTTTGTCTGTCAAAAAATCTTCCACGAATGTCACGAATCACCCTCTGTTCGTGGCGTTCGCAACGGAGCGTGTCCTTTCGTGAGGAGTAGTGGCGCTTCGTAATTCAGCGTGAGAGCATTCGTGGAGCATTCGTAGAGCCGAATCACTGTTTTCGGGCTCAAAATTGACAGAAACACACGCTACGCCGAAAAGTAACCCCCGGCTCACACTGAATCCGGTCCGGGTCCAGTCCGGTTTCGGTCCTGATCCGGTCCGGGTTTGCCCCAAAATACCACTCACATTGAGTCCGGCTGACACTGCGGCCAGCTCCGCCAGCTCCGGCGCCAGATGCTGTGCCAGGCACAGAAACGGCCCTCGCGAGAACAGAAGCGCACGTGAGTTTCCCTCTTGGTGCGAGGTCACGTCATAAGTCGCCCCATATATAGGTAGTTTTTGTCAACAAAAGGCGTATTTGCCAGAACAACGACTCTCCCCAGTGAAGTGGATTTGCAACACACTAATGCCCCTGTGTCACTGGTAATGGAGAAATGTTTACATTTACGACGTTGGGGCTCCGGTATCCGGCAAAAATAGGCTTCTAGATTCTTTCCGTTGCCGCCGGAAGGCCGCCGGATGGCCTCGGTAGCCGCAGCCGGACTTCGCGGAGCGAGTGTGCTACATTGGTTTTAATGACTTTCTAATTTGGCGGACCCCGTTCCTGGCGTTAACCGGATTCAGTGTGAGCCAGGGGTAAATGTTGGTACCTGCAGTAGCTATGCCAAGGAAACGTGTCACAAAGTCGGCCAATCCGCGCTCCAAGCCACGGACAGCACCTGCCGCTGCCGCTCCGCGGGGTGCTGAAATTGTTCCTCCGACCTTTCTTCCTCCTGCGGTCGTACCTGATGTTCGGGAGTTGGAGCCAGATGAGCCCAATGACTCAGGGGAGAGCACGGCCTCTGCTCCGCCTCCAACCCGGCGGAAGAAGATCACTCCACATTCGCCCAATTCTTGACAGATTTCGGACAGAACGCGAATATTCCTATTGACCCGTAACAGCCCGTGGCAGCGCGCAACACCACGCAGCAGCGCGGGACGCATATTCGTGACCGTGCGTAATAATTTGTGCCATTAATCGTAACGCGTGGTAACAGGTCGCAACAGTTAGTGGCGGTGCGTGAAACCTCTACCCCGAATCATCAAATTCCACTCACATTCGTGATCCTTGGCCACGAATGTGGATTTGTGGCATTCGTAACGCATCGTGCTTATGTGTAAACGCAGCATTAGCTGAAGATGACAGCACAAGACTTGTGTGAAATCTGAAAGGATTCTGAATGGTGCAGCTTTGTAATCGGGATTTAATAATTAGCTAGCCTTTTACATGGGCTTTTCTGGCTACTGAAGTTGCTTTGGGATACCAAGTTAAAACAATTTTTGCGATTAGGCAATCGCAGTTATACAAGGATTACAAAACGTGGCGGTAAGATAATTAGACATGTTTTATAACCCACGAGCCCGCAGTAGCTCACGGGCCACAGCGGCGCGTCAGCAGCGGCTGCTGTGCGTCTAAGCGTGGAATAGACTGCACTTACCGGTGCTGAAGGTAGACTTGTTTGAACCTGTGTGTCAAGATGCTGATCTGACATCATGATTAGTGCACAGGTGTACCTTATACTGCCCACAATAAAAGGCCACCCTGAAATGTGCAGTTTTTTGCTTTATTGGGGGTCTGGGGACTCAGAACCAGTCAGTATCTGGTGTGACCACCATTTGCCTCATGCAGTGCAACACATCTTCTTCGCATAGAGTTTATCAGATTGTCAATTGTGGCCTGTGGAATGTTGGTCCGCTCCTCTTCAATGGCTGTCAGATCAGCATCTTGATGTGGCACACCTGTGAGGTGGGATGGATTATCTCAGCAAAGCAGAAGTGCTCAATATCACACATTTAGACTGATTTGTGAACAATGTTTGAGTGGTGGTATTGTGTATCTGGAATGAATTTTAGATCTTTAAGTCCATCTCATGAAAAATGGGAGCAGAAACAAAGGTGTTGCGTTTATATTTTTGTTGAGTGTATATATATATACACTCAAAAAATTATGCTAGTGTGTAGAGAGGGATGAAAAAAAAAAAAAAAAAAAAAAAAAAGTTTCACTAAAACCGAACGTTTACACATGCATAAGTTCAATGCATTGAGTTTGCATAAATGTGTCGATTTCAGTCAGATGAAGTGATGTTGCAATATAATTGCTATACATACTAAATACCATATGGTGTATTTATTTTTGTAAAACTGTAAATGATAAATCCTTTATTTATTTTGTACGACTGTAAATGATAAATCCTTTATTTATTTTGTACGACTGTAAATGATAAATCCTTTGTGATATTTTGTGTTACTTGAATGAGAGATAAGGGGTAGGTTTATTATAAGTTCTTTGAACTTCTTCCTACTCCTTTTGAGCACAATAGTCTTGTTTTGTTTTCTTCTGTAAAATGTTTTAAATAAGTTTCTGCTCAAATAAATAAATAAAATAAATAAAAAATACAATGCCTTGCGAAAGTATTCGGCCCCCTTGCACTTTTCGACCTTTTGCCACATTTCAGGCTTCAAACATAAAGATATAAAACTTAAATTTTTTGTGAAGAACCAACAACAAGTGGGACACAATCATGAAGTGAAACGAAATGTATTGGATATTTCAAACATTTTTAACTAATAAAAAACTGAAAAATTGGGCGTGCAAAATTATTCAGCCCCCTTAAGTTAATACTTTGTAGCGCCACCTTTTGCTGCGATTACTGCTGTAAGTCGCTTGGGGTATGTCTCTATCAGTTTTGCACATTGAGAGACTGAAATATTTGCCCATTCCTCCTTGCAAAACAGCTGGAGCTCAGTGAAGTTGGATGGACAGCGTTTGTGAACAGCAGTTTTCAGTTCTTTCCACAGATTCTCGATTGGATTCAGGTCTGGACTTTGACTTGGCCATTCTAACACCTGGATATGTTTATTTGTGAACCACTCTATTGTAGATTTTGCTTTATGTTTTGGATCATTGTCTTGTTGGAAGACAAATCTCCGTCCCAGTCTCAGGTCTTTTGCAGACTCCATCAGGTTTTCTTCCAGAATGGTCCTGTATTTGGCTCCATCCATCTTCCCATCAATTTGAACCATCTTCCCTGTCCCTGCTGAAGAAAAGCAGGCCCAAACCATGATGCTGCCACCACCATGTTTGACAGTGGGGATGGTGTGTTCAGGGTGATGAGCTGCGTTGATTTTACGCCAAACATAACGTTTTGCATTGTTGCCAAAAAGTTCGATTTTGGTTTCATCTGACCAGAGCACCTTCTTCCACATGTTTGGTGTGTCTCCCAGGTGGCTTGTGGCAAACTTTAAACAACACTTTTTATGGATATCTTTAAGAAATGGCTTTCTTCTTGCCACTCTTCCATAAAGGCCAGAGTTGTGCAGTATACGACTGATTGTTGTCCTATGGACAGAGTCTCCCACCTCAGCTGTACATTTCTGCAGTTCATCCAGAGTGATCATGGGCCTCTTGGCAGCATCTCTGATCAGTTTTCTCCTTGTATGAGCTGAAGGTTTAGAGGGACGGCCGGGTCTTTGTAGATTTGCAGTGGTCTGATACTCCTTCCATTTCAATATTATCGCTTGCACAGTGCTCCTTGGGATGTTTAAAGCTCGGGAAATCTTGTTGTATCCAAATCCGGCTTTAAACTTCTCCACAACAGTATCGCGGACCTGCCTGGTGTGTTCCTTGTTCTTCATGATGCTCTCTGCGCTTTAAACTGACCTCTGAGACTATCACAGAGCAGGTACATTTATACGGAGACTTGTTTACACACAGGTGGATTCTATTGATCATCATTAGTCATTTAGGTCAACATTGGATCATTCAGAGATCCTCACTGAACTTCTGGAGAGAGTTTGCTGCACTGAAAGTAAAGGGGCTGAATAATTTTGCACGACCAAATTTTTCCGTTTTTTATTTGTTAAAAATGTTTGAAATATCCAATAAATTTTGTTTCACTTCATGATTGTGTCCCACTTGTTGTTGGTTCTTCAAAAAAAAATACAGTTTTATATCTTTATGTTTGAAGCCTGAAATGTGGCAAAAGGTCGAAAAGTTCAAGGGGGCCGAATACTTTCGCAAGGCACTGTATATAGTATGATGTGGGGCGTATTGCTTTAAATGTTGTAATCTGTAAAGCACTTTGTGATACCTTTCGGTATGAAAAGCACTTTATAAATGAAGTTTGATTTGATTTGTGATTTGATGTACGCCATAACCATAGTTACGAAAGAATAAGGTGCTTTGAGGCCATACGTATATCAATATTCAGAGGCTGGATGTTTCCATTCGCACCTCAGAAATAAACAGGCTGACGTTGATATAGCCTGACAGTGTTCTGTAAAGAGGCTGTAATTAACACATCCTCGAGGCTCCAACTGTGAAAGGCTTTGACAGATCATGTTTGGACGTTACTTTTGACATTTTCATGAAGCTTGGTTTACATGCGCTAATTTATTTATTTATTTTCTCAACAAGTACTGTCCTTAGTACCATCACAGTAATGAAGTGGGAAAAAAACATGGTACCTAAATGCGTAACAACGTGGTAATTATCATAGAAGAAGACTGGACTGGATTGTATGGATACTTGATACTCGCTCATAAGTCAAATGATAAAAAAGGGTAGGGTAGACAATTCCTGGATGACTGAGAACTTAAACCAACACGGTAACAAGGATTATAATATGGTAAAATGAACGGAAAACATGAACAGAATTGTCTTGGAAATGATAAGGAAACAGGTCTGTAAAATGCACGTTCATGTGATCCATACCATACTATTTCCATCCTGTGCTGTAAAGTAAACAAAGACTGTAGTTGTTTTATTCATGTTCGAGCTGTTTTTACTGGCTGTCGGGTTCACATTTGTCACAACGAAATGGCTGATCCGTTGAATTTACAACCTTATGGGGCTAAAGTGCGACAACTTGTGCATCGTCTCCGTCGTTTTGGTGCCTTTGTGCTTTGTTTTAGACCATTTTGCTCTTGGATAAGTCCTTTCTGTCTCTGAAACGTTTTTTTTAGTTTTTTTTATTGGGGATACTCTGAGTTTTAACATGGCTCATGGGTCATCCTGTCCACTCCGACACTTCCGATGAGTGAAGACAAAGCGACACTGACCAGCGGGGGCCGGAGAGGGGCAGGCGCTCAGCTGGACTCTTCTGCTATTTACCAGACCTTTTGGGAAGCTTGAGATCTAATTGTGTTTGTTTACCCAGACGCGGGTAACAGGTTATTTACTGTTCATGGGTCATGTGAAGTCAGGACGTTTCCTCACAAAATTCTTCACCCATCCATCCATCCATTTTCTTCCACTTGTCCGTTGCCGGGTTGTGGGGGCAGCCGTTGGAGCTTCCCAAATTACATTGCACCAGCCCCTATGGCTCCTCCAGGTGGTGGGTCCACAGAAGGACGGCCTCATGGTTCTAACTGGGCCTGTTGGTCTCTCATAAGGGCTCCTGAACCGCTCTTTGTCTGACCCGTCACCTAGGACCTGTTTGCCATGGGAGACCCTACCAGGGGAACAAAGCCCCCGACAACAGAGCTCCCAGGATCTTTCAGACGCTCACACCCCTCTGCTACATTAAGGTGGCGGTTCCAGGAGGGGAGATCCTTTACCCATGTCTTTAAAATGTACGACTGGCTACACTCACAAGCAAGAGGTCTATTCAAACTCTGGCCTCACCTAATACAGCAGTTTCACCAATTCGAATATCCATTGCTCTGGGCTTGGGCGAAACTGGGAGTCATTAGCCAACTTCCTGAGCTCAACCAAACCAGTCCAGTTGATTTGAAAACCTCTACTACGATGGATAATTCCCGAATGACTGCGAGCCTACACAAACGTAAGCTTTCTTGGCCAGTTGACTCGCATGAATCAAGTCCGCAAAGGGTGGAGTTATAAACATGCTGAACAAGCTGCACATTCAGAGAAACATAAAGTCAAGTAAAAAGAGGAAACTCATCTGTGTTGAATGATCATCCCGGCTACCAACTGAACCCAAGTGTCCTCAAAGAATAAGTCACTTTGTGGCACCTATTTTTGTAACAGTAGCTCATGTGGTGAACAAAGTTGAAGACCCCTGAGCCACACACAGTATCTGTAAATCTCGACACTCCTGACTCAGTTGTTGTATTCGTGATGTTGCACAAAAATCCCACATCCATCGACATTTATAAGACAGTTTGGCTAAAGGGCTCTGTTTTACACCGGACTTGTTGCTGATGCTGAAGGAGTATGGGCAGGTATCGATCAGCGCTCGAAGCTCTTTCCTGTCCGTCAAACTCTCTCCTTTTCTCCGCCTCTCTCTTTCTCCCCCTGCAATCGACGCCTCACCCCGGAGGACGCCGTGCGTAAATTCGTTGCAACATTTGTGCATTTGACACGTTTCAGGTCGTTGCGTCACTCGGAGTGGTGCGTGTTTGAGGCTAAGGGGAGAAACAGCAACGCGACTTTTGAGACAATATCGGAAAAGTACCATAGTCATTTTTCTGATCAACCTTGAGATTGGGAGCGGATTTGCAATTTATGTTTTAAAATCTTGCTTCGGTTCTTAGAGCGCACTTTCAACTAGCATTTAAGAGAAGACACGAATATGAGCATCTGCTGCAGCTCTTTTGATGTTTGATGGAGAAGGAAAAAAAGTAAAGTCATTGTGTTTTTGTGCGATGCTAACACATACTAGACTATTAGACTTTTTTTGAGCAGATACTGTATCTACTTTCGGCTTCTCTACATTTTATAATTGGATAAAAAGTGAAAGTATTGGTGGATTTTGGTTGAATGCCTTTATTTCGCAGTGACCTCTTCGTGGCGTGCATCTGGTGAATCTACAGCTGCAGTAAAATCGCTCTGATCAGAAACATCACAAAACAAAAACCAGCAGCCGCTCATTCAAGTATAGCCTTCAGTTCTTCATAATGCAGCACTTTAACTGCGTCAGTAGTCTTCAAAGTCTGTGTTGAACACTTTTAAGTGGACACTTTTAGAGTTACTGTAGAATCATTTACATTGGATACTTTTCACTTTCATTTTTTTATCTTACTTTAGAAGTTCTTTGCTCCTGTTTCTGTATCTTTTTACCCAAAGTGATAGTCTGTAAGTTTAAATTCAATGAATTGAAGTAATCATATTGTTGATTTCAGACACTAATCAAAATCCCTGGCGCCATCCCTTTAACCAATGAGACGAGCTCATGTCAACCATGTGTAGTGCAGAACAGAGAGGGCATTTCAGGTCCAATCAGGGGGAGGGAGTTTGACTGTTTACTTCATCACCGGATGAATCCTGATGGAGGCAGATACCTTTGTAATTTTGTGCGTAAACACAGTATATTATCAAAAGAATTGCAGCCATTTTCCAAACATTAAAATAGCAAATTGATTGAGATTAAGTGTGCAGCTCTCCATCATTAATATTTCTGTTTGGCCTCTCAACTTCGATCATGGTCTTTGAAAATGCAATGAGAGTTGAGCGACAAATCAATGGTAATGGTAAATGGAATCAACTTGTATAGCACTTTTTCTACCTTTATCAGGCCCAAAGCGCTTTACAGTAAGTAACCAGTCACCCATACACACTGTCATTCATACACCAATGTACGCGGACACAATGCAAATAATCAAGTGGATAAAACCTACACACATTTATCTACAGTGTAAGAAATAATGACTGGGATATGGCTGGTGGTTTGGCGCCCTCTTCAGGCCGATAGCGATTAATACAGTTTGTGGTTTGACATAACTTTTATTTAATCAGCATATACAGCGTGTCAACAGTTTAGTTCCTGATGCTGAGTGATTTAGTATAGTATATGTGCTCACAAAGATTTATGTGAGAAACTCTTGACAACAAATTACAATCACCTGTGTGTATCATTGTGTGTTTTCTATAATACAAGTACAATTATCATAGAAGAGGTTTTCAAAGTTGTAAAGTTGTAAGAGCAGCGGTGGTTAAAACTAGTCCCTCATTTTCCTAATGGATTTCTAACATCCAACCTAACAGGGGCGAGTCACAGCTCCTCAGAAACTCTCCCGTCTGATTCGAGTGTGGAGCCCATAGACCCCCTGCCCGAGTCCTTCAGTGTCCGGTCCGCTGCTCTGTTCCTGGGCAGAAAGTCCATGGTCACGGGCTTGTCCTTCTCCACGGGCTGCTGGGACAGGTCATTGGTCTGGGGCAGCAGCTCCAGAGTGACGCCGTCATGTGGGCAGACCGAGTACTGCGACAAGAGCGTCACCAGGATGGCTTTCATCATCACCATGGCGACGTATTTCCCCACACAGTTGCGAGGGCCAGACCCGAACGGCTGGAAGTAACGGCGAGGGGTCTGTGGGGAGTCAAAGGGGATGTTATTACCACAAAAGAAATGCAGTGAAGTAGTGGTTTCGGGTGTACTCTAGTTTGAACCCAAATCGAAAAGCTTGAAAAAGGCTTCAAAACAGCAAAAACAGAGACAAAAATGGACAAAATGGAACAAAAGTAATGTTTGACTGCGCCTTACATTTTTCTCAAAGTTTTCCAGGCTGAATTCATTGGGCTTGGGGAAGAACTCCGTGCGGTGCATGTGGCCCGTGTTCAGGATGATGTTTGTCCCCTTTGGCACGCTGTAGCCGTCGATGACGTCGTCATCCAGCGTCCGCCTCATGCTGAAGTCGACGACGGGATGGAAACGTAGGGATTCGTTTATGAAGCCTTCCATCACCTGCAGCTGAGGCAGGTCTGAGTTCTGCACCGCTCTCTCACCTGAAATTAAATCAATACATGAACAATTAGAGACCAGATCAATCCGGTACCAAGAGAGAAGTATGAACGCTGTGTGGGCATGTGCAATAGGTTCCCGTCTGGAGCCAAGACTCCCCTGAAAAAGAGATTCTTAATCTCAGTGGGACTTTCCTGGTTAAATAAAGGTCGAAATAAAATAAAGTTAATAGACATATATTTATTAATAATACTGATACAATACCTTTAAATACACAAAGTGGTTGAGGAATGTGGTAAACATAAAAAAAATTGCTAAACATAAATCAAGTCCACAGTAAGTCCGATTCTGAATGTAAACTTCAATGATTCTGCTTTCCATGAATGAGATTACTAAACAATTATCGTTACACATGTTGCAAACAGGTCAATAATCATTTCATCACGGTTTGCCAAGTCAGTAAAGTTAGATACATCTAAGCTGTCTTTCTAATGCAATGTCCCACTCATTTGGACAAATAGCTTTTTACTTAAATGCAAAAAAATTGAATAGATTATACATAACTACGGCCCTCGCCTCTGGAACGACCTGCCGGAGGAGCTCAGGACCGCAGAGAACGTTCATGTTTTTAAGAGCAGGCTCAAGACCCACCTTTTTAGCTTAGCTTTTTAACTGACATCTATTTATTTAGTCCTAATGATATATTTTGTCTGTGTGTGTGTGTGTGTGTGTGTGTGTGTGTGTGTGCACGCGCGTGCGCATGCACCTGTTTGTCTGTTTGTTATCTTTAAAGCACTTTGTGATACCTTTCGGTATGAAAAGCGCTTTATAAATAAAGTTTGATTTGATAATCATATTAAGAATAGGGAAACGACACATTACAGAATTAACATGAACTTCTTCACCCACTTGCCAATGTGGCTATTCCTAAACGCTTAAAAATAGCCTCAATTTCACTAGTTGTGCTGTTCATGTTTTTTTTTTATAATAAAAATAAAATTGCAATACATTATAAATCATGTATTATAGATGAGCATAAAATTCAACAAAAACATGGTGAACAGGTCTAGAATAGACGCTTCGTGTGAATTTTTCTTATTATACAAAATCAGATATACCTAAACATGTACAATAGGCCTGGATGAATGAGAGTGTGTTTTAGAGTGCGCGTTGGGGACAACGGATGCAAATTAGCCCAAGGCTACAATCCGTTGTGGCTTGTTTACATGCATGAGACCCATGTATGTTGATTAACTGTCCCGACCAAATAAACCAATAAATAAATAAGTATTAATGACCTCAACTGGCAAAAGTGGCTAGTGTGTTGTTTTTGGTTTATTGTACCTGCTATTTGTAATTTTATCTGCGAAAAGCCCTGCTTAGAAACAAACCTTACTTCATCATGAAGAGTATAAGTATTCATTTGAAGCCCTGGCAAAGTCTAATGTAAACTTTACAAAATTGAAAACATAACCAATAATTTAGAAGTAATATACAGAGGTGGAGTTTTTGAGGATCTGTACTTGAGTAGCTTTTTGGTGGTGAACCTTTACATTTGTAAATAAATACAGAGGTTGAATGTGGGTGCTCTTTTTGTGTTTTTTAAGCTTTTGCTTTCTTCTTTGAATATTTGAGTAGTACTTTTACTAAAGTAATGAAATCAAATACTTTCTCTGGTATTATATCAACACCTCTTACCAACGACAGTGTCTATCTCCCGCAGCAGCTGGAGCTCCACTAGGGGGTGCTCTTTGAGAAGCAGCAGCATGAACAGCAGAGTGAGGGACAGGGTGTCTGGGGCAGCGATCACCATCTCCAAAACACTCTGCCTCACGTTATCTGCAGACAACTCCCCATGGTTCTGCAAAAGCACACACAGAATTGGAGACCGTGAACGATTTATGGGATATTTTTGGGAGGTGCTAGCATTTAGGACACAGTAGATATCTGTAAAGAAGTCTAAACAAAGACTGCCTCTAAAGACCTGTGCAAAGATGAGCTCTGCAGTGAAGTTGATGTGGTCCAACTTGTCGGCCTGCTCCATGGCTCTGCGCTTCTTCTGCACCAGCTCATCGATGGCGTCCCTCAGCTCCTGACTGTGGATCAAAACACACAATAGTTCAATGTGTCTCACCAGGACCACTGTTGAAGGAGAAAGTAACTCACGCTGCAGACTTGTGTTTCTTGTGGATCCAGGGAAAATTGAAGTAGATGTTCGGTTTGATCAGCACCGCCTGCCAAGTCTCAAAATACAGGTGGATCTTGTGTAGGAATTGTTTCTCTGCACAGGAACAGAAATGTATGGCATAATAATCAATTATCATTGCAGAAGTTACTTACTTCTGCAATGACTTTGTAAGGCACGTAAATTGATTCTTACCATTGAGTGGAACATCCAGATAAAGCCTATTGGAGATGTCGACCACAGTGCCGCGCAGCAATGTCAAGATGTCCACGTGCCCCAGCGGCTGGCGAGGCCCCGGGGCCCCCGCCTTTAGCTCCTCCAGGTGTCTCTGAGTGGAGGACACAGAGATGTCCACTGCCTGCTGCAAACCAGGACCTGTCAGAGCTTAGAGACAAGGCAGTTAAATCATTATTAGAAGCTACAGGCAGATAAGTCAAATAAACCATGCGGCGAGGTTAATCAGATATACGTTATGAAGGACGGGTTTATACTCTGCATTTGAGCCTCACTCAGGTTGCCCCTTCCACTGGGGGGAACCTGTCAGGAGCAGTGGATGATCGAAGACCAGCGCCGAGAGTCACTTAACCAAAAATGTGTGCTGTACTAAAATGTGTGCAAAATTAACGCCTTAGCACATGCTCAGTACCACAATAGAGCAATTTGCATTCATTCATTCTGTCCTATACATGTCCTATATAGTACATCGTATCTTGTAAACATGGAAATAGTCTTCGAGCAATCATTTTGGGACTTTGTCAATAAGGCAGCAGATTTGATAAGAGCGGCAGCATTCAAACACAAAGGCTTTGTGATAGTGGGCGCCTGAATGTCTTACAAGACAAGATATGATAAGACGTGTCCAGAACACTGTGGTATAGAAGCATGGACATGTGTGGGTGGGCGACCGCACAAATGTTTAAAAACAGAGATTTAAACAATCCTATGCATTGCCACATACTCTACACATTAGACCATTTCTCTCAATATTGTTCCCAAATCAGTCTAAATCTGTTAGTGAACACTTCTCCTTTGCTGAGATAATTCCTCCTGCCTCACACGTGTGGCATATCAAGATGCTGATTAGACGCTTGAATATTGCATGTGCCTTAGGCTGTCTACAATAAAAGTCCACTCTGAAATATTACACGCATAATGCCACAGATGCTGCAAATTTAGAGCTAGCGTGAAATTGGCACGCTGACTGCAAGAATGTCCACCAGGGCTGTGCCTGTGCGTTGACTGGTGACTACCTTATTTCTCCTACACATATACATACAAATGAATGACTAAAAATGATAACTACACAGTAGCAATAACTCGTGTCTTGACTTTTACACAGTTCACGTAGTTGCTCTTGTGGCCTTGTAACATACATTATAGCTTGACCTGGAGGGTGCCGCACAGTATCTTTAAATAAAGCAAACAAAATGAGTGATATCTACCTTTGCTGAAATAGGCGCGTGTTTTCTTCCACAGATCGACATTGTTGTTGTAAATGATCCCACTCTCGTGCATCCCAAGATAGTCCAGTCCCAACTTGCTCCCAAAGCGCAACGTGTAGTTGGAGCTCCTCAAAACATGGTTCACAGCGGAAGCCCTAACAAGATAATCTTACATAAAACACTGAGATAAGATTTTCCTGTTGTAGTGGTAGGTTATACCTGCTGAGGACGAGTGTCTCCTCTCCGTTGATCCACACTTTCACGATGTCTCCGTACTTGTGGTTGTAGTAGTTGCTGGCCGTGCCGATACCGGTCCATAAGAAGCGCAGGTATGTGAGCAGAGGTCCCAGGCCAAGGCAGTACCAGGGACCTGTTTTAGGAGGAAAAAAACTGATTTAGCTACTATGTGCTTACCAACATTTATAAACCACTGATGGAAAATAGTAACAACACATACCTTACAATGCAATTTATTTATGCGGGTAGCAGCAGGTCACATTTAAGGCTTAGGGTTAATGAATTGTAAAAGTGTCGATATGAAAAACCAAATTGGGGGGAAAACTTGAAACAATTTCGGCCAAAACGTGTATTTAATCCTAATGTTTGCATTTTTGACAAGCTTACGCAGTATAGTTGAGCAATGTAAGAAATAAATTCAGATTAATTCTTTGTAAGCACGAAGCCAGCTTAGTAAATGTGTGCGTCCACATGGGTCGACTCAGGTCTGTGAAAACGGTGTGATTCATCTGCCAGGCCTGTGTGTGGCGCTGTGACGCTAACGCAGATAATAGAACAAGATGTAGAGGGCGCATGCGCAGTAAACCTTTCTGGAATGTAAACAGTGAAAATTAAACGGATTCAAGGATTATGATTTACGGAAGAGACGAGGAGGCGAGTTTATTCTTCAGACGTAAGGGGACTAAAGCAGAAAAACCTGTCAGTGACCGGACTTTGACTGTCTGTCCAACAACAGAGACTGACTCGGCCGTGTTTTTCTACTTATCACCTGTGGCTTGCGGATTACAGTGGAGCAAAACGGAGCGGAGTAAAACCATCATAGATCCATGAGTAAAACTCATTATAAGGTCAGTAGATCATGGATAACAGACTCCACCCCTGTGCTGTGATGTCATCGTTTTAGTAAAAGTTGCGGAGACGTTGTAACAACGGCGCCACGTAAACGGCGTTTTGAGATCTTTCCACTCTGGGACCTAGTTTGGAAAATGTTCGTTTACAGACCCCCAAAACGCCGGACTCGTATGGATGATACACTGGATTGATAAAATATCTTTGCGTTTGGTCCTCAGCTTGACTTCGTATGGACAGGGCCTAAATGTAATGTTTTTAATGCCCCACAGAAACACTGTGAATTTTATTTTCCTGAATCTGTGTATTACTTGAGTAAAGAAACTGAGTATCTTGTCCATGACTGGGATATTATGGTATGGTACATACAGGGACGGTGCTAATTTTACATAATGTAAAACAGATTATGGAGCAATTTGTCAATACAGGCTTGTAAAGTGCAAAACTATCTCAGGGAAGATGCATTGTAACTACCAGGTTACAGCAAAGGTGCTATTTCCACCTGTAGCACATGGACAGGTTGATCAACACATTACCGATATACTATACCAATTATTTAAAACAAAGTTACATTTCAAGAGAAAAGGAATAGGTATTGTAGATGTGATGCTAACTAACATGTATTTGGCTAATAAAGAGATATGATCCTATTCAAAATCAGCTTGATCCCTGAAGGGATGTTATAAAAACATACAATAACACACGTTAATCATTGATTTGTTATACATAATCTGAACCTGGTGCAGATGCCTTCTTTTTCTTCTTGTCAGCACGGCTCCAGACGAGCAGCGCAACACACAGCAGCAGCGCCAGGGTACTGGTTGCTACGGAGACTTCCAGAGACAACAGCCCTGCAGCATTGTGGGATCTGGAGTCCACCAAGACAGCTTCCAGGCTCTTATTCGTCATGGCGCTTCCCTGGACCGAGGCTGTTGCTTGAAGAGAGACCACAGAAAACTGCAGCAGCAGTGTGGGACGGGGTTTATAATCTCAGACACTGGTACGAGCCAAGGCCAAGTTGAGTCAAGCGAGTGAAGAGTCACAACACTCATATGAAGGGAGTCAACAAAAGGGCCAACCTTGATTGCTGGATAATTGCCATGCCCTTGAGGTTCTATTTGGTTTCCTCCCAAATAAAAAAGCAGAATTTGCAAAGAAGGTCATGAGATACATCACTCTCACAATCTTCAACGACAAACAGGCTCATGAGACCAAAGGATTTGGCATCATAAGTGAACATTTATTTGCCAAGTCAAGTCCAAAGCAACCTCTTTGATGCCTATGATCAAATAGGCTTCTCAGTACAGTTTGTACCAAGGCTGTTTAAAGAAACAAACTGTGTAAGTACGCAATGTGTACCGTACGCCTGTCCAGTTCCCAGAATTTATTCATGTTGAATAGGGATCATTTCAATTTAGTTTTCAATTACGTCTAAACTGTAAACTATGTCTAAACCCCAACCTCTCTGGTAGTTTCCTATAGAACTTTTTTAGCTTTTTATAGCTTCTCAGAGAAGCTTTGAACATGTAAGAAGATCCCGGGTTTGATCCCCGGCCAGCCGGGACTTTTCTGTGTGGAATTTGCATGTTTTCCCTGTATCTACACACAGGAAGAACAAGCATGTACATTAGGCTAATGGTGCGCATGTGAAAGTGAGTGGTTGGTGGTGGTCGGAGGGACCAATGACGCAAAATAATAATAATAATGCATCGGTTTTACAGTATATAGCGCTTTTCTGGACACTCAAAGACGCTTTACATTGCACTACTCATTCACTCCATTCCTGATGGTGGTAAGTTACTATAGCCACAGCTGCCCTGGGGTAGACTGATGGAAGCGAGGCTACCAGTTTGCGCCATCGGCCCCTCCGACCACCACCAACCACTCACTCTCTACATTCGCTAGGCTTCCTGGTGTTCCCAAACGGTCTCCCATCCAAGTACCAACCAGGCCCTTCCCTGCTTAGCGTCCAAGGTCTGACGGGATTGGGCAGAGCAAAGGCGGTATGGCCACAATTGGCAGCCTCTCCTCCTTCAGTCTACCCCGGAACAGCAGCTGTGGCTACTTAGGTAGCTTACCCTTGTACAGAGTGAATGTAAATAGTACCATGTACAATAAAGAGCTTTTTGACCATGTGGCTGTTAGTAGGCCCTATTGATGTTTATGTATGAAGACGGCCCCAGACCTTGAGCCAGTTCAACTCTTCAGTTTATGGATGTGCCAGTTTGATAGGGTGAAGGAACGTGATGTAATCAAGTTCAAGTTCACGGTCTTTATTTGGCCATGATGTTATTACAGACAGAATAATAATACCAACAATAAAAAAAAATATATATATTTAATGCTGAATAGGGGCCCCTTTTTTCAAAAATCTTAGCTGGCACTGAACAGATATGGCTCGCCGTTATTTGTTTTGTTTTACCCTATGTCAAGGTACAATATTACTTTACATATAAATAATTGACAGTTTCATATTTGTCCAACATTGGTTCTTATGCTTCGCTGCCTTAGTATTTTCCAAGTAAATTTTTTTTATACATTTTGTGGAATTGAACGATCGTGTTACATGATTTTTGAACAATGTCCACAAAGTTCCATAAACTGATCCCATTTACAAGAAACCCTTTTTGTTTTTGTGAGGTGCGTGAATATGGTACACAGAAATGGCCTTTTCTGTTGTTACTGTCTGTGATCAGCATGAATTTGTTTTGGATATGTATTGGCAGCAAATTATTTTTCACTTTCCACATAATTTGTAGTATTTTAAATTTGTTTGTGTGGTCTCGTGGACCTTTGTGAGTCACAATTCTTATCGCTTTCTTCTGAAGTAAGAACAGCGTTTCTGTATAACTGGTGGATGCATTACCCCACACTTCAATACAGTATTTATTATGGACAGTAACCATGGATATATGTCTCTGGAGCAGCTTCTTTCTTTCAAGGACGTGAGCTCATGTATTAGTGTGTGTATTACGTAGAGTGTGAGGCAGCTCAGATAGACAGGACTTAAGTTGTGTCTGTACTGTGTTTCTCAGGCCAGAGTCTAAAATACTCGACTCTTATCACACAGTAGACGGGCTGGACGATGTGGCAAAAAAATAATCTATTTAATTTTATCCTATAGGCTAAATTCAATTTTATGTTTTCGTAATAAAAATATATACATATAGCTGATTCATGAACTTTGACACACCTTTGCTATATACAAAGCTCAGCTCTAACAATAACAAATGCTTTTCTCCAGTTTCATTTAACACACAAATATCGGAAGTCACGTGACGCTCATATTCAAACACTTAGGGGCCAATCTACCGCCTGGCTTAACAACAGCGTTGCTCAAGACGGAGTTGGAACCTTGTTATAATAATAAAAAATATATATATATTGTCACTGAGCCTAGCCCCTCCCTCATGTGTCTCTCAGAGGAGAATGGAAGAGAGAGAGAGAGAGCGAGAGAGAGAGAGAGAGAAAGAGAGAGAGAAGTTCCCCTTCTGGCAGCAAAAACAAAAGAAAAGGAGGAGAAAGAGGAGAAAGGAGAAGAGCAAGACAGCAGCGAGTGTAATGAGTTCCTGTATTTTTATGTCTCTTTCTTTTAGCAGCCTTCATTTTTTGGCAGGCAAATATCAACAAGATAGCGTTCATCAACACAAAGATCAGACTTCTGAAGAGGATCCCAAACACTCAAACTCAGTATTTTCAACGAACATGTATGTCTAACCTTTATGCTAGAACTGTACTCACTTGTCCTCCACGATGCAATGAAAAATCCCCAAAACATTCAGATGCACAAAATCACAACAATCCCCTAGTTTTGGGATAGAGAAGCCTCGGCCACATTCATGCAACACATGATAACACTTTGATGGGTGTACTATTTCCCCCGACAGTTCGCATCAGTACAGTATCAGTTTGTATTGCCCAGTGTGTTAAATTAACTTTTATTATGCGGCTATTAGGGCCTCACACACTATAATAATTTCCAGACATTTAAAAATCTGCATGTTGTTGTTTATACTTGAAGAATTCCTTTGGTTTGACTTGATTTCGTGTTGTATCCTTTTGTTCCGGTCAGGCCGCTCACATAAAGGCCCCAGTGAATCTCGCTTCCCACACTCCTCAGAGGAATGTCCGCGCAGTGAATGAGCGACTGTGACGGCTCCATAATGAAAGGCTGTATGACGACTGATGACCCGCCGGATAACACCGAGAAATCCCCCCCTCTCTGTTGTATATGAGTAATGCCCATCTCCACTGGAGTTTATGAGAATATATGTTAATGTAACCCTGCGCCGCTGTCAGCCCCAGCGCTCACCTAAAATGATGCTATTTGTTCAGAGTGACCACAGGGAAGACATTTTGGCATTTTGACTTATCCTTGGCTGTAAACACTGTGAAACCAACATCGGATTGACTCATGGAGTGTATGAGTGGATGGTGTATGAGTGTCTCTCAAATGAACAAAAGATTCATGAATAGCTTGGTTCAGGGCTACACGAAATGAAAAAAACGTCCTTGATTATTGTGATATTTTACAAAACCAGTTCAACACAGTATGATTCATCCATCCATTTTCTCCTGCTTTATTCGGGGCCGGGTGGTGGAGGCAGCAGACTTCCCTGTCCACACACACTTTCAGCTGTTCTATGGCTGTTCCAGCTCAGAGACATAGGCCTGATCTTGTGTTATTAAACGCAGACTGCACTGTAGATTATAGACTTGCACTTGAGCAACGCTGTTGTTGTGGCAAGTCCCTCCAGCGTGCCCCGGGTCCTCCCGAGGGCCAAATCCTGCATAGGGGCCATTTTTTTAGCTTTTCTGCGCAGGACCCATCTTTGTGAAGCTGTAACTCAAAGACCCTTTATCCGATCAAAATCCTGCTTCTACTGCAGCAAGGTTATATCCTAATAAACCAAAATCTAGAATATGAAGATGATCACTCAACACACTTCTTTTGTAGAGCCCCAGACATTTTTAGCAATGGATGATTGTTTCTGCAAATATCTTCAGTAGACATGGCACAGATCAAATTTAAGCCCTATACATGTTTCCATTGCTGAGCTATAGCTCTTTAAAAGTGCACACCAACGCAAAAAGCACCCGGGAGCAGAAAAGGTGGTTACAACTCCCAGATTTTTTTTTTTTTTACTATTGGGAGTTAGAGGAAATCACTTTGCATCTGTTCATAACACATGTGGAGGTAGTGGAACTAAAAGAAAAAAAGTCATCCAAATCTGAGAGATTTGGATTTGGGAAGATTCTGAGAATTTGGGTGACTTGGGACGGAATGGCCCGAATGTAAATCGACTAGTAAAGCAAGAGTTTTGTCTTTCAACTCAACTCCTTCTTCAACACAACAGTCACTGCGAATACTCCACTAATGCAAAGTATTATCCTTTCTTGTTTCCATTTGATCTTTATTTACCAGGAAAGTCCCACTGAGATTAAAAATCTCTGTTTTCAGGGGTGTCCTGATCCCAGTCCTGGCCCCAGTCCTGACCCCAGTCCTGGCCTGTTGCACATATTTTTTGTGCACACGACACAGTAATAGTGTAAAGCTTTATTAATGGAGTGAAGTATATTTTAGGCTTATTATATCTTTTTTCCAAGGGTGGACGGAGGCTGCAGTAAAGTGCAGACAAAAGACGGGACCTGAAGCTTTTAGTTTCCAAATGCCTTCACATCACGTTGAATCATTCACGTCTCCTACTGTCCCACACTGACCTACTGCCCGAGGAAACCACTCAGAGCTCTAAGGACCAAACATGCGACTGTACGGCTCTGGACATTTGAGAACAGAGAATGCCAGCCTCACTTTGAGACTGATTTGATTCACACAATAAACAATAAAGATAAACAATGAATCATGATTCACTTTCCAGCCAAAACAATTCAATCAATCCGGATCTGGTGGGGTTGGTCAGGTCAAGGTTCAGCAACTTGATGTGGCCTCAAAATGAGATGCTGACTTCATGAATATACAGAAGATAAGGAAAGGTTTTGCAGTACCTTTGGTAGTATACAATTACTGTTTGGTTTTGTTATATTTCTCAAAATCATCTTGAGGGCTAGAAGATAAATGCTCGAGGGCCCTTTGGGAACCGCTGGACTGAAGATAGATGCGGAAAAAGTGAACTTTTCTATCAACCAGGTCTTGGTAAAGATATTTGTCTTTTGTTATTTGGAAAATGAATTCAAGGCATTATAATAATGGTCCATTCGTGTACTTTTGGAGAAAGACTATCTTCAGTCAAATCAACAAGAACTACATGGATTTATTGCACTGAAAGATTCACTGTCGTAGCAAAAAGGGGAAAGATTGGGATGTATCAAGCAACTATTTACATGTTTATGTCATGTCGGCCCATGCCCACATACATCTCCCCGGGACATTCACTGGAGCTGCATTTTAAATCAGGTGACTGAACAAGACAGGCCCAGTCAATTGTGCAATGCCCCTGACTCCTACGTCTCACAAAGCCACTCATGCAAACGCTTTTCGCCACCAGTGACACAAGGGACTCTGTCTTCAACTCCACTTCACAAACCACTAAAAGAGCAACCGAGATCTGGACTCTGCGGACTGGCCCTGAACTCCAACTCAAACCTTGGACTTGTCTTATCTTTCTTTTTTTTCTTTTTATTTCTTGATGTTTTAGGCGTCGGGATTTTGGGTGGATATTTCCTGAATGCAGAAGCGAGGAAGCGACGTCATAACCATGTGGATCCCGACCCCGAGCATGAGCGTCCCGCAGCGGGTCATCCTCTACGGGACCTGCGCTCTGGCCGTGCTGAACTCTCTGGGCCTCCTGCTGGTCCTGGTGCAGCAGAACCGGCAGGCGTCCCGACTGGAGAGCGTGGATTCCAGGCTGATGGAAGTGGAGCACAGTTCGGTGGTGGAGTTTCTGCGGGAGGCGACCAGGGAGAGGGGGGCGGGCGGCGGGCAGGACAGGTACACGTACTCGAGGAACAAGCGCAGCGGCGCGGAGGAGGACGGGGTGACGTATGATGCGGAAAGCGGGGCGGGGGGGTTCGAGGGGTCCGAGCAGCAGGAGGTGAGCCAGGAGGTGGGAGAGGAGGCAGAGGGGAAGAGCCGCCGCAAGATGAAGCAGAAGTATCGGCACGGGTACCACAAGACGCACGTACAGGACGACACGGTGATGATGATG
The DNA here is from genome assembly GCA_021464625.1 of Proterorhinus semilunaris. Taxonomy (NCBI): domain Eukaryota; kingdom Metazoa; phylum Chordata; class Actinopteri; order Gobiiformes; family Gobiidae; genus Proterorhinus; species Proterorhinus semilunaris. The sequence continues at coordinate 30,317,592 of CM038346.1, forward strand.
ACCTACTCCATGGTGCCGGTGAGACAGGAAACTCATCAAAGTCATTAGAGTAACTCCAAAATGGATTCAATCGAAACTTCATGACGCGGCTCAACTGTTTTTTATTGCTATGGTTCATCCGAAAAATAGAAAAGTCAAAGAGTTTGTTTCATTCAAAATGTTACCAATGTTCAAGAAAGAGCAAGAAAAGCCTTTATTGATCTCACAATGTTACATCAGCTCTCGAGAAACATTCAGGGGGGTGCGGAATAGACAGGAAATGTGCAATCAAAGACAGGATAGTGTGCAAACAATTAAATAGTAAATAGAGGTTTTATCATTATATATAGACAAAATGAAACTCAAAGTGCTTTTGCTGACCTAAGTTTCCCACCAAACTCCACTCCGTTGAGAGTTGTATACAACCCTATAAGGCTTCAGTGTGAGTTTTATGAGAGGGGACGCTTTGACCCTAATTGAGCTTTTCTTTTGACATTTGTTTTGATGAAATAGCAAATATGAGTTGAAATGGTCTAATATTGTTGTTACTAGGAGAAAAAGGCAGGTGCAAAGGAGAGGGGGGAAAATCCCATTGTTCATAAATAAAAAAGATAATTCCCATTCTTGCAAAAATAGTTCATTTGGATCAAAATTGTAAAATAAAAATAAAAAGGCATTTTAACCAAATTACTATTTTTGTAAGTTAGACAATGTGCAGGAATTATCTGTTTAATTGTGTAACATTGTTATTTATTTATGTATTAGTTTTGCGCATGATAGCAAACAATCCATTATAACATTAAGATATAATCATAAAAGTGCAGGAAGAAGCAGAAAGCCCAAATGGGCTTATAATTACACCTACACCTATCAATGGATATAAAATTGAGTGTATATATATATATATATATAAATGAACAACAACGATACGTTAGTTAGGATAAAATACCACAAAAACAATTCACAAATTAATTACATTCAATCAAAGAAACTCTTAATATATTTTGCAAGATGGGAAAATTAACTACAGCTTTTGGCAAATGGAAATCTTTACTTTGACGTGTGTTGTAATGATGGACCTCAGTGTTGGCTTTAAAGTAAGACCTAAAGTGCTCTGGTGTGACTGTTTGATTAAACGGAATTCTGTGCATAAAAATACTAATTTGATAAACATTTAAACTATAAATATTAAGAATATTAAGTTAGACAAATACATTTTAGCAGATGGTGTTCGCTGCATAGAATGTGTTGCAATTCTAACAAAACACTTTTGCAGAAGTAACATTTTCTTTAGGGTAGATGGAAAAGTACTCCCCCACACTACATTACAATATGACAAATATGGGTTAGATTTAACATTTAGAGTTAACCTGATACCCAGGGATTTATTCACTTTTTAATTTACCCAGTCAACATGCACTTGCCAACTCAAATTCTCATCTAAATTATTATAGCAATATTAACCTCTTAACCCCCGCTATTAACTTTTTAGCTTTCCAATGAGGTGTGAGCTCCAGTCGAGAAGTTTAGATTTGGTAATGCCGAACTGGAGCTGAAGTTAGTTATCAAATATCACATAAAAAAAAAAACATATCTTGAATGAGTATTTAAGCTGTAACAAAAAATAACAACTGTATTATTTTTTTTTTTATTCAATTATTATTATTTTTTTTCAATTTCAGATTAAACTCTTGATTGACATTTGCAACAGCTCCAAAGGCGCCTGCATAGCTGGTCTGTATCATCCACTGGTCATTTCATCTCACTAACAACATTTTAGTAATACTGTTGTGTTAATGTTTATTCCCACACTCTTGTCTTTTAGGGCCTCCTGGACTACCCGGTAAGTTGCCTGCACATAAATCTATGTTTGTAAAATGGCTTAATGCTAAATCATGATTCCCCACTGAATGATTGCATTACATTATATTATATTACATTCAGCTTGTGCGCTGTAGGTTTGCCTGGCACAGACGGGATGCCCGGGTACAACGGCACTGATGGGCTCCCTGGGCTGAATGGAGTGCCCGGGGCGGATGGCAGGAGAGGTAAAAGAGGTAAGCATGACTCCACTTTTAGCCCGTATTCGTTGTGGCCCAGTTTGCGTCGAGGCCCCGGGCGATGGCTGCCATTTTTGTACAGGGCATTGAGTAACCAGTGCACTGTAAGACACAAAGCGGCCACTGTAAGTGTATGAAGGAGAGTGAGGCCAAGAGAACTCACTTAAAAGGGTGCAGACACAAAAGCTTTGACAAACGGACGCCTCGAGCAGATGTGTGTTACTGTGCTGAATTACAATAGTTCACTTTATTCATTTGTAACTGGTTGGAAGAGCTGTGGGTAATTCTACTGTAAAGCCTGGTCAAGCCCCAGGAAAACGTTGCTTTTCTTCCGCGGTACTTGAACAGGCAATTTGAGCAATACCTCATCTTTCAAAACAACCGTAGCAGAAATTTAAAGTGCATATGACAAATTAGGCCCAACCCTGAACATAATGAAGCACAAATATATTCAAGATTTCACTATATTTAGTTTTTTACCCAATTTTTTCCGTGGTCAGAGATTTGTTGAGATTCTCATGGCAGGAGCAAGACCCAGTGTTGTGGCAAGGCAACACAATTCAGCACAATTCATACAAGGAATTTCAAAGTGCCTCACAGTTGCATGAAATTACTAGAAAGCAGATCAAATTAATCCATAAAACGGACCCCTCCCTGGAGTTCTCAGGACCCGAGATGGTTCATACGGCTCTAACATGTCAGAGATGTACTTTGGTGCTAAACCATGGAAATACTTGTAACAAGCAGAGCAGTTGTAAATTCTATTCTCTGAGCAACAGGACCCCTCCTGGAACCGCCACCTTAACGTGGTGGAGGGGTTTGAGCGCCCGAATGATCTGGGGCTCTGTTGTCGGGGGCTTCGTGCCCCTGGTAGGGTCTCCCATGGCAAACAGGTCCTAGGTGACGGGTCAGTCAAAGAGCGGTTCAGGAGCCCCTTAGAGACCAACAGGCCCGGTTAGAACCATGAGGCCGTCCTCCTGTGGTCCCACCACCTACAGGAGGAGCCAGAGGGGCTGGTGCAATGTGATTTGAGGAGCTCCAACAGCCCCCACGACCCGGCAACGGACAAGTGGAAGAAATGGATGGATGGATGGATGAGCGTCAGGAAGCCAGTGCAGGGACCGGAGCACTGGACTAATATAGTCGTATTGTGTAAAGTTGAATTACTTAAAGCAATAGTTTGTAAGTTTAAACGTTTTAGAAATATAATCATTTGTGTAGACCCGGCCTGGGTCTGAAATTTGACGTAACATAAGTAATAATAAATAATACTATTTAGTCCCTCCCTTTGCTGATTTCAGCAACTAATCAGAATCCCCGCGATGGTCAACTTTGACCAATTGGCCTGTCACGTGCTCTAATACTCTATTTGGTTGGACCACCTTCAGCTTTGATTAGACGAAGAAGATCTTTATTTATATAGCGCCTTTCACAGACATTACAAAGCGCTCTACATGAGACAACTTTACCTTTACTTTTTTTCTACGGGCTTGGGAATTCTACCAATTCATTTTAATAGGCCCATTGATTTTAATAGGATTTTTGATACAGTTAAGTCTGTCAGTGATTTAAACAGTTTATACAATGTTAAGAGTTTATACGATGTAAAGAGTTTCTGCAATTCCAACAGTTTTTACAGTTTCTGCAACAAAATGAGGATTTTCACAATAAAAGCACAATTATGTAACTAAATGGGGATTTTTAAAATAAAAGCAGTATAATACAACAAAATGAAGATTTTCACAATAAAAGCACAATTATGTAACTAAATGGGGATTTTCACAATAAAAGCAGTATAATACAACTAAATAGGGATTTTTATGACATTTTTCACAATGTTTTGTAATTTTTGTAATTTCTGCAGCAGTAGCTTACTATTCCGCAGAAACATTTTCTAGTTACTTTTACTTTTTATTTCAATCACCTTAAGGCGGTCAAAAAATCACTGGAAATGATGACAGCCTGTGTTATAGAATCAGACACTATTGGGTCTGTTACGCTCTCCACCTAACTCTGCATACCAAACACCTTCAGTTTCCTGAAACCTTTGAGCGCTAAAACTATTATTTCCATAGTTTTTCTCAAAGTTGTGTAAAGCGGTTCAAGCTTCCGCCTTCCCGTTCACGTTTCCTCAAATATTATCCATGTCTGGGGGTTTTTGGGCCTCGAGCGGAATGACAAACCTCCTCCAGGTCTGACCCGCTTCAGTCCAGTCTCCTCCTGTGACTCAGTGGCGCAGAGAGACATTCAGAGCTCACAATGAAGAAGAGTTTATGAAAGCGCAGGCCCAAGGTGATCCGGATGTGAGCGCAATGATAGATGCTGTTCGGTACAAGTCTATGTGGTAAACTGATTATCATGAGAGTAAAGTGAGCTATAGTATTTTAACCATGTGACTGTGTTAGGCCCGCCTGGAGAGAAAGGCGACCCAGGGGAGAAAGGGGAGCCGGGGGAGCCTGGTCCAGCCGGAGAGAGGGGACAACCATCCAACGACGTGATCATCGAAGGTCTGTTTTGGTTTTCTCTTTTAACGTATAAGCTTTCACCGCGATACATGTGCTTATATCAACATTAAGGAGTTTAACTGTTACGCTGACTCAATGTTTCTCTGTAAAATTATACGGGAAATTGCAAAATGTATTTTTGTCCCATTGTTTCAACCAAATTTCCAATTAAGAAGCACCTACAGTCACCAGATCTCCCAGTCTTGTACTTGACACGATTCTGAATGTTTTTTCTCAGAGGGTTTTCTAATTCCTAATTTATTGAGCTGTGAACCCAAAAAACAAGACGAATAACTAATAGCTTGTTCAAAAACTAAACAAATTCCCTCAAAGCAAATCTTTGTAACTATATATTAACAAAATCAAACCATAAATTTAAACTTGGGTCCATCCATGTTTAATAATTCTTGGTCAATAATATAAAACAATTTTCTACACATACAATTTCTTATTTGGATATGAAGATATTAAATGCCGCTTATATGATGAATAAATGGAATTATGTTGTTTTCCCCTCTCTCCTCAGGACCCCCCGGCCCCCCTGGACCCCCGGGAGCCCCTGGTCCAGTCGGCCCCCCTGGTCCTCAAGGTCCTGCTCGAATCAGACACAACAGAGCCCACCTGCAGGCCGCTCAGACTCTGGGTGAGAACCGCACACTGATGTACGATATAAACTCAGTCGAAACAGTGTTGAGAATGTTCTTATGAATAAAAGGGAGGCATAGCAGATTTGTTTACTATTTTGGTTCAGTCTGCTCTCTTAAAGATGCATTATGCAACTTTTTATGTCGAGAAAAAAGTTTATATTTGTGCGCATCTGACCTTGAAGTGACCCAGTGGCTGTATGATTGGTCAGCATGGCACATTTACTTTCCATCATGGTGGTCTCTACAATGCTCGAGGATCAACTGTTTGGAAAGTGTTCTCTGCTGACAGAGTCTCTCACCAGAAAACCTACAAATCAATTGATCCTGGAGCGTTGTAGAGACCACCGTGATGGAAATTAAAGGTACCATACCGACCAATCATACAGCCACTGGGTCAAGGTCAAATACGCACAAATATCAACCTTTAAGTTAACATAAACTACACAATTGCTAAGGACAATTGCATTAAATAAACACATTTACATAAATAAACACAGTAACACATAACAATGACGAAAATACATTTTAACACATGAACTTCTTTTTGAAATAAAACGTTCAAATGATCAGTATTGGTTATTTATCATACCTTTTTAACTTAGTATTTTTAAATCTTTTCTATAACTAATGAAATTACTTTTAACCAAAATTGTACAATGCTTGTCATTAACCAAAATAATGTATTGTGATTTCAAATATGCAGTATTTATATCAAATACAAAACATTTCGTTCTGCTAGGAGCATGTGCTTTTAAAAAGTAGTGCGAACACTGGCCAAGAAAACCATGACCATGTTGTTAGCCATTAGCAACAACAGCTAGCATAGCTGCTTAGCATTTTCTAGTACATTCCGAGGAATTGCAATGATACATGTGCACCAAAGCAGGTAAAATATTGGGCTTACATCAAAAAACACCCAACTGTTTTTTTAAATGAAATATCTGGTTTCAGAGTTCTCAATTACACATTAGCCTCAAGCTAAACATGAGCACTCACCGGGGTTTTATTCATAGATTTTTCAAGGGAATCACTTCTGCAGCACACAGATTTGTATCCTTAGCCTGTTTACAGTACAGTATAAGTAATAAGAATTACAATAATCATATTTAGTAACTATTTTTAGTACTTACTCGCCCCGTTCGATCAGACACACGAGGAGCGTGCTTCAAGTGAAGTGACAAAGACCGCATGGGTTATTTGAGGCGCTGTGGCACACTCTAGTGGGCAACTAGTGCCATTACATCTTAAACAACATGTACTGGTCTAGTAACCCATTGTTTCATGTGGGTTACATATATCCATCCATCCATCCATCCATTTTCTTCCACTTGTCTGTTGCCGGATCGTGGGGTCAGCCGTTGGAGCTGCCTAAATCACATTGCACTACAGCCCCTATGGCTCCTCCTGCAGGTGGTGGGTCCACAGAAAGAATATATATATATATATATATATATATATATATATATATATATATATATATATATATATATATATATATATATATAAGATACGTGCCTGGAATGTATCTTTTTGTCACCATTAAAATGCCTTATTCCATGAGCAGCATGTGTTTGTGAGCTTTATAGATTATTTTCTCAAAATGCATTATTTTCACATTGTTAGCGACGACATCTGCACTTAAAATAGCACCGACAAACACAACATTTTCCAGCCTTGTACAAGATTTGGAATGTTTAAAGGCACTATACCTGATTTTGTTTATAGTAATGTAATAGAATTTGTTTTGCCCTTTAGTAGATTGTCACAGTACAATCATAATTAGAAAACCTTTTTCTAGCATTTGTGACAGTGACCCTGAAAAGTGTTGCTGAAAGTTGTGAAACGTGCCTATGCATTATTTATTATGGCAATTATAGTGTCAAATTATGGGAAAATATATCTTGCAGTGTTGCAGGCCAATATACCAAACGATGGGACGTCTCTAAAGGACATGATGAAATCAGAGGAGAAGCCAGCCAAGAAAAACGGTATGTTGGGTTATTCTTGCACGATACTTTGTCCATTTGCCAGTGATTAGGTTTCTATGGTAACGCTGGTCTCTTTGTTGTGCGTAGAGTGTTTGATAAAGTCCCTGATAAACCCCAGGGAGGTGTCGGAGATGGAGAGCACCTTCGGGTCCTGGATGAAAGACACGGCTCTGCTCCATGACGAGAGGATCTGGGTGGCTGAGCATTTCTCTGGTACAGGACTGGCAAACTTTGGCAATTGTTTGTGAGATACTAACCAGGTTTTATGTGTCTCATTCTGGTGTATTTGAGTAATTATCCTGCTTGTTAGTCCACTCTCCCCCTCAATTGCTTTAAACACACTTTGGTTTCCCACTTGGATACATTATTATTTCAATGCTACGGTGTCTGAAAGTCACTTAAACCCCTAAATAAATCATTATAAAAGACTGTGATACCCTAATGTTATTGAGTGTGTATGTCTGTTGTCCAGGTCGAGTGGTGAAGGAGTACAAAAGCATTGGCTCTTACCAGAACGCCAGCTTCAATATGGTGGATGTGAGGAAGTTCTTCCAGGGCTGCGGTCACACGGTCCATAATGGATCTCTGTATTACCACATCGCAGGCACCCCCACGATCGCCAGGTACTCACTCACAGTTGACAAGGGTTCATAGAGTGGATCAGTGAGCATGAGACATAATTTTCACACATGGATTGGCCACCTCACAGTCCAGATGATGTGCTGGTGAAGGTTTTGCGCAGTGGTCACACTCTCCCATCATCAATACAAGATCTTAGTGAAAAATGATTCCAACACCTGGGGCCCAGTCTTCCTCCTGGTGTAAGGACAGTGTTTGTTGAGGCGAGGCTGCTATCTTGCGCACACGCAATTGTGCCTTCGCCGGCCTGAGGGCGTCGCATGGGGGGAAAAAATGGGCCGGTTGAGGCTTGTGGTACAAGCAGTGCTGACGTCAACAAGAACTGGCTGCCTTTCCTTCGCTCGATCTCTTTTTACATTAACACTATGCGAAGCTTCGCACACTACAAACTATTTCTCCCATTGTGAGTTAAACACTCATGTGTGCCGTAAAACCTAAGGCTTTGTCCAACCAAATATTAAGCGTGTAACCTTTTGTTTTTGGGTCAGGCAGTGTAATCGAGATAAAGTAGGACAGGATCAAGTAGGATAAATAAATAAGTAAGTAAAGTAGATAAATATTTGTTAGAGCTCAGTTTTGTAAAAATATATTGTAAGAGGGTCGTGGCACCTCTTAGCCGGATGAGAGAGAAGTGGGGAGAGGGTGCATTATCATGAATTCAACAGGTTAAATCCATGTTTAATCTTAATTTTCTATCACTGTTTGAGGTCACGTGCGTGTGATTTGTCGACAGATTTCACTTTGAGACGCGGCGGCTCCACACACTCACCATGGACAACGCTCTTCACCACAGTCTGGCATATCTGCTGCAAAACTCCAAGACCTACTTCAAAGTGGCGGCGGACGAGAATGGACTGTGGTTGATCTTCGCGTCCAACGTCGACGACTCCATCATGGTGGGACAGCTGGACCAGAAGACCTTCTCCATAACGTCCTACATCAACACCACGTACCCCCGTGGCAAGGCCGGGAACGCGTTCATCGCCTGTGGGGTCCTGTACGTGACCGACACCAAAGACACCAGAGTCTCCTTCGCGTTCGATTTGTTGAAAGGCAAACCAGTGAACGTCACCTTTGATTTGAGGCCTCCCGGAGGAGTGCTGGCCATGCTGTCCTACAGCCCCAAAGACAGACACCTCTACATGTGGGACAATGGTTATGTCAAGCTCTACGTGGTGCACTTTATTTCTGATGAGTGACAAACCGCAATTTAAAACAATTATGGTATTGATGATATGATTGGGGATGGTTTATTGACTATTATGGTTGGTGTGGATTTGTCACTGCGTTGTGTCCCAAGCTGGCTTTTAGGGCTGGATAAAATATTGCCAAATTATCAATGCAATATCTATATCACAAGATTTATATCTTAGAATCACTGTGGTCTGTCTGTATGGCTAAGACACATTTTACCCTTTTTTTTTTTGCTAATAGCCCTATTGTAGGTCAGTTTTAGCCATCATTTTCCTTATTTTGTTCCTTTGTGGCCTTGTTTCGATCATAGACTGTAGAATAGCGATGGACTAAGTGAGCGTGGCTTCCCCCAAAGAGTTCAGCTCTGGCTAACTGAGGCTCGTTCATGCTAGCAATTTGGCTGGGTTTTTGGAGCCAGTTCCTAAATAGACAATCATCTGTTCTCAAGACAATCATCAAATATCAAAGATCTTTCTCCTATTGTTCAGCCCGACTGACCGTGTTCTTGTAGGTTCATGACTTTGCTGTGACAGACTCAAGTACAAGTACATTTTATTGGCGAGCACAGAATCTGCAGTGATGATGACGAAGATGATATTACATGGTATTTTCATTTGAAATATCCAAAAGAAAAATCCACACATTTTGAGACTGATCATCTTTATATTTATTCTTAAACACACTCTATGACGCACTGAACCTCATTTTAAATGTTTGCCCATTTAGTTTTTGTTGTATCACTATATATTTTACTAACGAGGATCTCTCTTTGCTCCTCTTTGAAACTCTGTAGTTTTGTTTCGCGAGGTGGCCCCAGGGGAAACCACATTATACATGTTTTGGTGTTGGGCAGACAAAGACCTAGACTCACAACCATACCCTCAAGTAAAGAGACCTAAGTTCAGACCTAATTCCTGCCCCACCATGCTATTCAAAGGCCAATAGATTCCCTGTCTTTACCCTTTCCCACTGGTATTTTCAGTAATAGCTTATTGTTTTATTTTACTCCACTTCTGCTCTCCACATTTAGAAGCCAGACTCCACCAAACACAGCTGTAGGACCTCAATTTTACAAGTTCTTATTCCTTTCCATCAACTTTTTGAATTGTTTTTTAGAGGAAGATCCTACAGTGATTTTAACCGGGACCACGATTGCTTGTTCTCGTTTGTATTGCCACTGCTGTATTTATTCAAATCTTTTTTATGCATTTTACCATCACTAACAGTTTGAAAACGTAGTTTTATACAAAACTGCTGACCGTTTTTCTTCAGTGTGTTGTTTTTTGTTTAACCCCTCATACATATTATATATATATATATATATATATAATATATATATATATAATATTATATACATACATATTATGTAAAATAAAACAATGCCAAGTGAGTCTGATGAAATAAAACATTTTATTCATCTTTGAGATAAACTCTAGCCACAACTTCACACACTTCAAACTTGTGCCCTTTTTGTTTCTGTCGACCAGTGACTTTTGGCTTCCTCCATTTTTGTCATTCTCACTCGAACTGTGGATAAACATCTAGGACACACACAGTACACGTAATGGGCAGAAAATTGGGAGAGGAACACAACCTTTGTAATAATAAATACAGTACAGACACTTAACAAAAGATACAACTAATCCAGCTGGTATGTTACAACCCAAAAATAAAGAAATGTCTTATGTTTGTACAAGCGGTAGTGGTAGTTCATATATATATATATATATATATATATATTTATATAATTTCTATAATAAAACTATTCAAAACGTTTTACTACTAGGCCAAATAAAGCCAGACATTCATTTGTATAACAGTATCTTCTTCGCTGATAACCCATTTGTTATTGGAAATAAAACTTTTAGTGTCTCCAGAATTTGAGTGCAAAACTTTATTCCTTTATGGATCAAACAATAAAAAACAGCTATAGAGAGAACGCACACTGAAACAGTAGACTGTAGCACATCATCTTTCAAAATAAAAACATTCCTTACATTCCTAACGTAAAAGGCATTATTAAGATAAATAGATCTTTACACAGGAATGGTCAACACAACATATAAATAAATTAAATATATATATATAAAAAAAAAAAACTGTTAAATAAGTTCAAGATTTTTTTGTGTGTGCAAAACCAGTCATGATGTTTGTGAGTTTCTGCGGGATGGGGGTGTAGTGGGTGATGCTTTTTCTAGCGGGACGGACCAAACAGACACATGGGGAACATACAGAATACCACATAATTCAAACACAGCATCGTCCAAACAGGCAGTGAGGGCAGGCAGAGCGCACAACGAAACAGACCGACGGGGACATCGGGGCGAGAGCAGGATCTGAGCCAGGATTCAGGAACCAAGGCCGAAAACACATGAGCCTAAAACTGGTCTCCTTATGACCGGGCGGGCGGGGACAAAGGGCAGACTGAGGGGATGCCACTATAGGAGCAATGCACCATTGACTCTTTCCATAAGGGCTGACAAAAGCTGGGGGAGAAAGGCAAGAAAGAGGGGGTTGAAAATCTATCCAAAAGAGAAAAAAAAGAAAAAAAAAAGAAATCGCAGAGTCCAACAACTTGAGTCACACTGGAAACCACTGACTGAATAACAAAGCACAGTGCTGGTTACAGTAGATGCTAAGAGAGAAAGAGAGAGATTCAGCTGTGGGCACAAAATGACGACAGATAAACACTTTTTTAAAATTTTTGCTTGAGCACTTTTACAGAGCACTATCAATAGACCTGTGATTGCACCGCGTAACGAGAACAGGACATGCATAGCTTCCCTATAGACACACTCTAAAGATTAGAGAGATTTCTCAATAAAATGACAATAAATCTAAGCTTTTTTTTTTTTTCAAAACTCTTTAAATCAAGTATTGTACCTTTTGCTTGTCGTGAGCCTTTGGGGAACAAAAAAAAAAAAGGTTTGCAGCTTTGTTTTTGCCACTCCGTTTACGTCAAAGGTAAACCCATTTTGAAATAACACTGCACCAAGCCGCATTTGGACGGACTCTTTCCCTGTTTTGTTTTTAATGCCTAACGAATGTAAGCTTGCGTTTCCTTTCCTTCCTTCTTTGGAGTCAGAGGGCGGTGGTTAGAGCGCGTCCACCAGGCTGTTGGGGATGTTGTAGCGGTCAGGCAGCACTCTCATTTTGAGCGTCCCGTCAGCGCCGCAGGTGAAGATGCGGTTGCCGGGGCGCGTCTCCACCTGCATGACGCCCGCCCCGATGTTCCTGAACAGGGACTGCTTGGCGTGCTCCGTGCTGAAGGCGTGCATCAGGCCGTGGCCCGCCAACTTCCACACCTGCAGGGGGCGATGGAGAACAGGAATGAAGAGGATGATACAATCTAAGTACCGCAGATCTATCTCGGGATAGGCGTAAAGAGTTTTCAGACTTTTCAGTGGATTACATTTATTCACGTACAATCCCTAAAAAAGCGGAGAGAAACCCGGTAACACAAGTCAATTATGAGGATAAGGATATTCGAAGAAAATATGAAATCAATTACAAAAGTCACAAATACTAATATTTTGAACATTTTCAGTACCAGACTTCATCCTGATAAAATAGCATGTCATCTCAGTTACCTTCATGTTACCCTCTGCTGATCCGGTCACAAAGAAGTCCTCGAAGGGGTCCAGTGCCAGGGCCTTGATGGCAGAGTCGTGAGCCTGGAAGGTATGCAGCAGCTGCCTCTGCCTGATGTCGAACACACACACGAAGCCCTTCCTGCCCCCAGTGATCAGCAACTGCTGTTTAGAGGCGTACTGCAGCACTGTGGCGCCGTTCTCATGGCACGGGAATGCTACACGGGACAGAAGGGAAGGAAAGAAGACCGTAAAGTGTTATAGTAGACAACAATATGGACTGGCGTAAGGATGATACCGTTTTACAAAATCTTATGTTAGGTTAAGGCCTCGCCATCCACTTCATGATTGAGCACATTTATATATTGTTCACTTACTGCTCTGAGAGTAGAGTAGAAGCATTTTGTATTGTATAATAACAGATATATCTACTACAGGGCCTATCTCACCGACCTGGAGACTCAAGTTTCAGCTGGTCTCGGAGATGTCCCCGAGACGTCTCCTGGAGAAAAGGCGAGTCTCCAGGTAGTCTCTAAAACCAACAGGTTCGATTTCACCGAGGACTGTTTGGAGACGTTCACAAGTCTCCGTGCAGTCTTCCTGTGGTCTCCGAGAGGTCTCAAGCAGTTGAGTCACGAATACTATTTGTTGTCCTCAACCTGGGACGTTCCTGCAATGTCTCCGAGACCTGTCGGAGATCTTAATGAGACGTGAAATCACATAAGTCACAGAGACATCTCTGCAACGCCCGCCCCGATGAGAATATGTCTCGTAGACATTTCATACTTCAAAAGACGTCCCTGACAGCCCCAACAACTGTTGACATGAATGAGACTAATGTTTTCAGTCCAGACAGTGGGGGATGTCGGCTGAGGCACATCTGCGCTAAATGCATTAAATCTGTGTATTGGGTTATCCGATTTCTCCAGTTATATGATTTTTCTGACCATGTAAATGTAGACATTGCAGGACCGTCCCACAGGTTGAATTTCAAACAGAGCAACGTTGACACAACTGCTTGAGACCACGGCAACCTCTTGGAGACCATATGGAGACTCTGCTGAAATCAAACCTGTTCGTTTTCACCAAGACTACCCAGAGACTCGCCTTATCTGCAGGGGACGTCTCGGAGATCTCCATAACCAGCGGCAACTCGAGTCTCCAACTAGTCCCAACTAGTTTCCAGGCCGGTGAGATAGGCCCATGTGTGCTCGCAGTCAATCCGAGGTGCAAAGACGTTGCGGAGACTGCCAGACACGGCAGTGTCCGCAACGTCTCCGCAACTCCCTCCGATGAGTTAGGCCCTTACAGTTACTGCAGTTGAGCAAATGAATAAATAGACCTGTTTTGTAACTTCTGAGACACCTTACCGTGGACCATAGTATTGCTTGGCGAAACGAGGGTATCCCAAAGGCAGACATTTCTGTACGGATACAATGGTAGTTAGTGGTTTACGTTGATTTAAAAAGTAGCTTAGTTGAGGTAACGGTGTTCTGGTACTGACCGGCTGTCGTTGGACTGCCCTGCTGTAGCAATGAGGCTCGAGGACGTGATGAAGGCGAAGTCTCCACATGTTTTACTGTGACACTGCCAACTCTGAGAGAAAGGAGATGAACATTTCAAAGTGACATATATTCCTAAAGCACTTTTTCTAAAGTTGAGCAGAGTTTACTACTGCTACTTTATAACAAATCGTTAAACAAGTAAATTAAATAAAAGAGTCCGTAGTCCTCACCAGGTACGGTTTAGGGTTGGCTGAGGTCTGATTCACCTGCCACAGACTGAGGAAGCCCTCTCCATCAGCAACGCCACACTGTCAGAGCATAAGTGCTTTAGGTTCCATCGTTACAGAGCCTTTCATAAATACGATGGAAGTTTACCTTGTTTCCCTGCGAGTTGAAGTAGAGGCGTGTGACTCTGGCGTTTCCGGCCTGTCTGAAGCAGATGAGCTGCTGAGGCCTGTTCCACTCAAACATGCGCACGCTGCCGTCCTGAGCGCCAGTCAGGTCTGAAATAATAAAACACATAACTTGTAATAACTTATTGTTCCGTTAGGAACAAAAAGTAAAGTCAAATTTGGATATTATCCCTGTGCACTTACAATACTGATAAATGGGATGGGACGTCATTCTCTTCACGTTGTTTAGATTCCGCTTCATAATCTGTGAAAGATAACATAGTTAGAGCTGTACACAAAGAGAAGAAACAACGTTTTTAATGTCTTATTAAAAATGTAAGCCGTTATTTTAAAGGGGCAAGACAAACATTTGCAATGGCAGTTCATTTAGAGAACGAAAGAAAGAAAGCTTCACGTTGGCCTGAAAGGGAGCGGGAATAGGACAATGTATTTAATCCCACCAGGATTTCTCATCAATATTTAACACAATGAGCTTCCCTGCTACATCCTCCCTTTTTCGGGGAGTCAGTGAGTCTCCCAGTAATAAAAGTGGTCTCATATTTTGGATTAAGACTGCGGTCAGCGATCGTTTATTGTCAGTGATCAGTGCTGTCCGGATCCTTCTCCAGGTCAACCCTTCTATAATATTAATGAACATGGAACTGGCCACTGCACTCTTTGTTTGTCCCATAGACTCAGCACCAAGGCTGAACATGAAGGGTAAGTTTACTGCAGCACAAGCCAAACCTGGCATGTTTATCATTAATCTATGCACATCTATGTAATGATATCACACATGTGAGCATAAACACAGTGTGATCAGAAAAACAGCAATGCCTGGCCCAAATATTCCTCCTAGTGGACGTTGGCCGTAATGCAGTAGTGTCTTAGTGTTAGATAACAATACTGGCTCTCGTACCACGCTGGCCCCCATGCTGGTCTGCCCGCTGCCTAACCAGGGCATGGACGCAGAGACGGCGATCTGTGGAGGAGCGAAGGGCACAGTGCTGACGTTACTGGCCTGGGCGATGTTTGTGGAGGATGAGCGGTAGTCCACGTCATCGGAGCTGCAGGGACAGAACGCAGGCATCAGACAGGAGGGCTTCCATTTATTTTAAGAAATGAGAAATCCATAAAGGGGTTAGTATCTACAGGCTTTATACATGGCCAAATATGTAACAGGCTCTATTTTATACTCGGGTTAATCTAAGCTCAAGTGTCTGCAAATGTATTAACATGTTTTTATTCAGTGAGTCAGTAACATTCAAAAAACACAATTGAAATGTGTAAATCAAACATTAATTAGCACTTTCAACACAAGTGAAACAAATTACTTCACGAGGATTGAAAAGGAGTAGGAAGAAGAAACCCATCTCTCATAAATAACTTCAATATGAGATGTTTAACCACGTTCTGTCAAACTGTATAGACACTGTACGTACATAACTGCCTTGTAAATTGCAACGGGAAAAAACAATACAGTAAATGCATATATAAACTGCCAAGTCAAAACAATCAAACCTTCGTGACTCTTTGTCGAAGTCCTCCCCGATCCACGTGAACGGCTGCACCGACACCAGAGTGGACACATCCACCTCCTGCACGTCGTGAGTGGAGGCCAGTACGATCTCATTGGAGTTCGCCTGAAAAGATGTAGAATGTTGCAATGTTTCAAAAGTATATATCCGGAAAAAGCACAAATCATATTTTCAGCTCTTGCTAAGTATTGCTATGGTAAAGTGTGTTGTTGAAGCACCTTGTTTATAGCGAATGCCATGATGATATCTGACTCCTTGTGGATGATTTTAGCCTTGCCTCCGGGATAACCCAGATCCGCCTCCACCTGAACAGCAGACAAAGCAACGCATTATGTAACACCATGGACCACGGTTCACGGCATTGACGTCGCTGAAGAAATGTTATAAATCAGTCAGAGAAAAAAATGTTGGTGTTTGTCACAGCCAGTTGACTTCACTACTCCCAGAGTTTATGATTGAGCAGAGCCACATTCCTTATATAAAGTATGAAGTCATAAGAGATGCGAGTAAACTGTACTGACTATTGTAGCCGGTGATTACGTGGGGGTTAGCGTCCGGCCCGATTAGCAAAGCCCTGACATGTGAACAGCATGCGGTTAGTTTACCACTGACCAGCACAACACATTATGGCCATTGATGAAAAACGCAGTTCAATGTACAATAAATGTCACCGCTGCTCCTTCGCTTGACAACGTCTGAGGGACACTAAGCCGCATTGGAAACAAAACAACGACTTCACTGTTGGCAAATCGTAAAAATCATATTATTAATTACTTAGGCATCCTTAACATTCCACAAAGTCATAATCTATACAAAAGCTGTGTTAGACCTGACATGTACAGTATTTGGCTCTTGCATTAGTTGAGCATTTTGTATGTCAATCTTCTTCTGTTGAACGTCAAAGCGACAGGAAGTGTTTAAATCATGGACCATGAACTGAATCTTAAAGGCCCGTTACCTGAATTTTTTGAAGTAGCGGAATAAAATTCTTCAGTATATTGTGAAGTTAAATATTTCAAATGTCTGCTTTGATGAACAAATGAGGTAAAAACTTACATGTATATTCGCCCTTTTACATTGTTTGTGACCAAAAGAATAAGGTACTGGGAATTTAATAAAAAATGTATAAATAATGAGATTTCAAATATACGGTAATTACAAGAAATATATAATACATGTAAAAAGAGACTGATCCCTGCAAACTGGAACACCCCACAAGAGTGTTGGAGATCACAATAACTCATATCCCGCTTCTGAGGAACAAACAAAACAAAATTGCCTTATACACGCCACTATAAACAAGGCCATGATATTTCAATAATCTGCTGTTTCCTCTCAGTGGTCATAATGTAATGGTTGGTGTGGGTTTGCAAAATCAGTAAAATATTGGAAAAAGAACAGGTGTGACTTTAGGGAGAGGTTACCGTGAACAGGTCAGAAAACAAAATCTTCAGTGGATTTATGCGTGAAGGTGAAAGTAGAGCTGTCAACCAGGCTTGTGAGGAGAAGTGAGGAGCTTTGAGGTTTCTTTGAAATGTATGTAAATAAAATCTATTATTATTATTAACCATAATTGCTGTTCATAGGTTTCCTGTTATGGACACCGTTTTGAGGATCTTTGACCATTCCAAACATAGAAGTGATATTTCAGATCTGTTTATTGTCATGACAAATGTCCTAATTTTAGATCACTTGAACCCCATGGAAATGTGCAGAACCGCAGAACAAACCTTTTGGCCAATTTGTGCACATTTCTATAAAAGTGAACATAATTAAGGCTCAAAAACAGTCACTGCATTGATACTTATAGAAATAGAAATAATGTAACGTAAAGTCGGGATTGAGAGAATGGGCTGGTCGGGGTTTCGAATTGGCTTGGAGTGCCCTCTGTGGCAGCAGTGAGAAGCTTTCACTTGTAGCTAATGGCATGCTGGCAAGTCGATGGGATTTAAAGCTCCACAGTCCAGTGCTCTCCTCCAAGCCTGGTTTGACGAGAGGACAAAGAATTCAGGGCTGAGTGTGATACTACCTTACTGGGACTGCTAGCTCCAGCTATGCAGTTGGGTTTTACATGGTCCACATCTACAGACTACACACAAACGGGCAACACAAATGACGCACGACACGGCACAAAACACATGCACAAAAACAGAAAAATAAAAAATATGGGATGAAAGAAACGAAACGGCCGGCAGGATCTTTGATGCAGTGATAAAATATTCACGACCCAACTCTCATGTGACTTCATTAGCATCGGAGCTGTAGCAGTACGGTCGACTCTGTTTGAACTAAAGCTCTCTCTTCCATTTCACAGACAGCTATCATACATTGGATCTGCCGCTAAAGTGCAGTCTGGAAGTTGTTTCTATTCTGGTTCCTCAATAACAGAAGGCAGTGATTCACTCTGTCTCTGATAAAGGATTCACTGCAGTCACAGCTCTGAAATCACCCGTCTAGCCACATTTTTCCTGCACCTAAAACTGTACCTACTGATTGACTCGAAGTCTTCAAAAATATGGTGTACTTTTTACATAATAGGCAGAACAGTAATCCTCCTAGTATTGCACCTGCTCTGGCCCAAATGCAACACATAAGTAGCACAGAACAATATGTCTAAATGTACGTCCAAACAACAAAGATACATTCATTGTTCCATAATCATTTTGTGATAATTTAATGTCTCCTTATCCAGTAACATTGTCACATAGACAGGAAAACTAACGTGCTCTTAATGTTTTAGAGGTTTATTCAGTTCCTCCAGGATTTTCCAAAAGTTGCGATGAAAATTTAATAGAGTACGATATATTTTACATCAAAATCAAACTTAATTGCACTTTACATTACATTTACATTTGACAAAAACAGAACCATGTGCACCTCCCTCCCCCGTCCTCTGCTCAGCTGTGGACAGTGGGCGGAGCAAACAGGCACATGTCTGTGTGTGAGCGCAGGCTCTGAGTCCATATGACTGATGAAATAGAACCCTGAATGAAGATCACACGAAAGGACAAATGTCTGTTTATTTCACCGACGGTTCAACAGAACTGTAACTCTTAAAGTTCGCACAGCAAAGAAAGCACCAGCCCCTCACACAAACGCCACCGCATCACGGGGGAAAGAAGCGATCTACATGCTCTAAATGCAGGTCTATCGCTAAATAAAGGTCCAGTAGCAGAGAAACGAAACTCGGACAGACCACACAGCAGCAGGCGCTGTAAAATTAGACAATTAGGCAAGTCTGAATGACTTAAACTCGCGGAGGCGCTGGGACTTCCCACGCGCGAATATAACAAGTAAGTTAATAAATATTTGAAATCTTGGATTATTATAGTTGCGGGCTTTTGGAATAGTTGCTATGCTGTACTGATTTTGAGGAGTTTGCTTAATTGTGCATTAATAGTTGCGATCGCAACATCGCAAAATCCTGAAGGAACTGGTTATCCTTTGTATTGACCCAAACTAGTAATGTCAATCTTACAATATTTAAAATGACAAGAATTAGTTTAGGTTGTATTCGAGTGATTCTTCAGCTTTCCGTTTGTATTTAATATTTAATGTGAATATTTAAGCTACTGTCAGGAAAAGCCCACAGATCTAAGTGGCTAACAGCTAATGGGATTCACAGTGTCACATTAAGAGACTGACCTCACTCTGCTTCCTCTTTTTAGTGAAAATGTATCGGATCAAAGTTTCCTGGAGGACTTCCTGTTTGACCAGGAAGTGCCACAGACGTCGAGCCGGGAACGACTGGTGGTTCTTTGTCCTGAGGAACAGAAAAATACCATGTTTAAATAACTGCTGAGTCTGTTTTATTTAGTGCTAACATTTGAGTAACAGGTGAGGACTCACTTGAAGGGGGTGTTGTCGGGCTCCAGCATGGCCTTGTGCCTCAGTATGGCGGGCCCCCCTCCTGCGCTCAGGTCCGTGGGGTAAGTGTTGATGTAATTCGGAGGAGGACTCTCAAACTTGTTTATCTGCTCCAACAACAGCTGCTCCCAGTTTTCCAGGGTCTTCAGCACGGCGTTGCAGAGCGGAGAGGACACCGGCAAGTCTGCCACAGGGGGAGGATTAGGGACACATTGAGGAATATTTGCAATTAATTTTCTTTAAGCTCATTAAAGTGCTCTAGCACTTGCTAGAGCTTAAAATGTCTATGAAGATCCTCACTCATTTGGGTGAATTAACTACATTTTCAAAAGGTAGATGAAAGTCTTCCATTTTACTTGATGCAGGATGAATATAGCAAACGGAATATTTTACTCAAACTCTTTTCTTTTAACTATAGTATCAGAACTCGAAGAATGTACTCAACCAAAAAGCTAAACAAAACATAAAAAAACCTAAACAAAAACAAAATAAATAAAAAATGCAGCCGTTCCAAGAGAGAGAGAGGTTGCCACTTGTTTAGACGTTGCCAAGAAATGCTCCGAGCTACTTTCCAGTCGTTTTTGTCAGATTTCTTCACAAAACATTTGATTATTCAAAGACAAAATAAGATATCCAAAATCCCACCTGACAATGTAACCCTGGCTCTATCCACTATTCAGAATTTGGCGCCACAAATATAGGGTTTTTGGTCATTTTTTACACACAGAATTTATTTCTGAATTAAAATAAAAATCTCGCGACACATATTTTCTCGCGTTAAGGATAAGCTCAAACCTGTGGAATCGAGACCGGCCAGAGGAAGGAAATTCTTGACGTTGTGATAAGCCAGTTTGATCATCACCAGACGGATCAGAGCCCAGCTGAGGACAACACACAGGACAATTTATTAATATGAAAACTCTCACCATTTGACACAGACCACAAAGTGACAGGAATCTAATTGAGAGCACACAAAGGTGAGCAGAGAACAAAACGGGCAAGTGGCTGTGTTGCCCTGAGTGGGACTTTTAATATGAAGGAGAGAAGAAGAGGCGTTGCACCTGTAGGAGTTGGGGTCAAGGTGCTCTGTCATCTGAGTGTCAGACAGAAACGCGTCGTCGTCGTCTTCGTCGTCCTCGGCTCCGCTTTCATCAGAGTCGTACAGAGCGTTGTTGTCGGAGAGCGGCAGGAACGGCTGAGGAAACACAAGGAAAGATCCTGTTATTAAGAAGACACAAATAAAGATCCTGGAACAGTTTTGCACTAACACGGCTTTACGATTTTGGGAAAATATCTAATAGCGATTTTTTTTCCGCAAAATAGCGACGAAAATTAGACGAAGCAGGGGTGAAAATGCAACAAGGGGGACAAACAAAGGACACAAAAGAGCAATAGAAAATGGGCAAACAAGCAACAAAAGAATGACAGAAAAGTGACAAAAATATATGGCGAAAAACACAACAAAAAAGCCACAAAAGAGCAATAGAAAAGTGACAAAAAAACTATGAAAATGTGGAAAATAAAAGTGATGAAAACGCAACAAAAAAAATGGAAGAAGATCAGTTTAGATGAGTTTTATAGGTCTTAGCTTTCAAATGAGGCGTTACACTGGCCTTTTAGATTTCCGTAAATATGAACTGGAGAAATCGGTTTAGGCAGGAGTTAAGAGGTTAATAAACTATTGCGATTACTGTTTAGCATAATCTATGTATAAAGGATCCACAGTGCCATGTCCTACTTTAGCCACAAAGTAGTCCCACATGCTGAGCTCTGGGGGGATGAACTTCTCCCTGTAGGCGGGCCTCTCTGTGGGGACGGGAGGAGGTGCGGCGGGCGTTTCCTTCACGGGGCGTCCTCCTGGGACCAGCATCCTCATGTTGAAGCGCCGCCTGTACCTGTCTGCGTCCTCTGCTTGGGGCTGAGGCGCTGCTGGAGATTAAAAAAAAACACACACACAGTGATGAGACGTCGGTTTTAACAAAGCGGATTCTCACGATGCACGACCCTCAGTGTCTTATTCTGAGGCTGAATGATGTTGAGGAAGTGAACGGTCCTTAAGTGACAGGCATCCACAGCGCACACAGCAAACAAGGGGATCTGCAACAGAGCCGCATGGAACCAAAGACACACGAATCTTTGGACGAATAAACTGTGGCGTCACTTGCAGCAAACATGGTTGAACCTTCTTGAAAAGTCCAAGTCATGGCTTAGCAACTTTTCATCATTTGAACAGAAGGAGTGGAAATGCTTCAATGAACATATGGTACTCAAGTATCCATACTGTTCGGATGTGCCAGACGTTTGAAGCACTTATGGACTCATGATCATGTTTGCCGTGAGCAAGCGTCGGGGGAAAGTGCTGAGTTTCTTTAAAGAATAACAGTATATAGGATGCAGTATTTTTGCTATGATCACAATATGACTAAATATGACTTTGCTAAGAATTTATCATTAACTGGCAGCCACTGGTTTCTCAGTCCACTCTTCATTTTGTCTTTGATTTTACACATTTATCCTTTTCACATGTATGTACAGTAGCACTCATAGTTCAGATCAGTTCAGTCAAGAAGAGACAGACAATCTGCACATCGTACAGTAGACATTCAAGGGAGAGGACACAAGGCAATGTGCACAAACCTGCCCCATTCTCCTGGGAGCCTATCTCTGCCACTGCCACAGACAAAACACAGCACAGTTAGACATGACACAGACATGACAGAATCCAATCAGAAGACATTGACTCAGCAAAAACACACACGCAAGAAACACTGACGGCAATGAGGTTTAGTGCTAAGCGTTGATCCAACAGCGCTTTCAGAATAGGCAAACATGGATGAACTTAATGACTGTAAAATCCACTCGGGGGAAAGTCAGCGGCAGCACTTATAAAAACGTGGTTCAGTGTCGATGGATTTCTTTCCCCCCTCCGAGTAAATTAAATTCCGCTGGGTGCGCGGCTGAAAAGGGCAGGGTTTAGCATTTGCCAAAGTGATTTCTCTCAACAGGGTGACATTTAGCTCCTGGCCTGCTCCACTCGATTTTCAAAAAGGCTCTGGACTTCTCGCGCAGCTATCTCAGACGCCGCAGAGATACTGGGCTCAGTCCGAGAAGCATATCGCCGTCCTCCATAAGTACAATCCAATGAGGAGATAGCGCTCCGGCTAGAGACTAATGAGTGTGATTAGCAAGGTCACGCTCGGGGCCGAAATCTCAGGAGTTGAAGTGGGGAAAGTACTTAGTATTTATTGTTAATAAGCAGAAAAGCTGTAAACATAGTTTTCAGTGACGTCGCTAGAGGGGACGTAACCATGATGCTGTACCACACACTTAGAGAAGTTTTTACATAGATGATAATGAAGAAGAGTGTCATACAGAAAAGATATTATTTGAAGAAATTTAATGGTAAAAAAAATATCAGATATGACTGAAAAAGGACATACATATTGAGAGTGACTAAATCATAGACACTAACTACTTTAAGCCAATGCTAGCTTGTGAATTTATTGTTTTTGTTTGTGCAGGAAAAAGGGCCTTTTAGTGGAACAAATCAGTAAAATGTTTGTGCTTATGAATGAAAATATTATAATGAGATTGGGTAAAAACGTATCTCGTGTCTACTGTAATGTGTCCTTCCTGTGTGGAGTCCGGGTGTTCGCCCTGTGTCTGCGTGAGTTTGCTCTGGATACTGATGTTTGTCCATACACACAAAAACCTCATTAGAGTCTCCTCTGGTGCGATCTAAATGGGACTTTCCTGGTTTAATAAAGGTCAAGGAAAACATAAAGAAGATGCCACTGCACTGTCTGAAGCATTGTTTCATTGATTTGCAGATGCAAATTAAAATACGCAGCCAAAAGGCACTTTCAGCTGAGAGGGTTTTAATAGTGATTCGATGGGTTGATTAGGGACAGGTCAGTAAAGAAGAAACAATACGATATAGGTGTAAGAATCCTATTTCCCCCATATACTAGACTAGAATAATATAAGTTAGAAAAAAATGTGTTATGTTACGCAAGACTTATTTTTTCTGTGCATTTCATATTTTATAATGGCTCCAAAATGCTTTAAACATACTGTGTGCAAGGATTTAACTAAAGACATAAACCTAATATATAAAACTACAACGACACAGTGGATACTTATATCTTCATCACAGTCTACAGGTCCTAATTGTACCTCCGTATTGTACCTGTCTTACTCCCTGCCTCAGAGTTAGTCTCGTGCTCGTCCTCCTCAGGACACTCCATGATGGGGGCAGCTGTTCGGTGATGGAGGACACAGAGATGAGCACAGAGGACATCACAACACAACATGCAGTGCAGCACACACCACGCACTCCCACATACAGTACACCGCTGCGTCACTTTAGAACCAGGGTTCCTGCATCATTACAGTCCAGTTTTACTAAGGTGTAAGTGTTACCAATGATAGTTTCTCCATTAAACCGTCCCGATACTTATCACTGTAGTAGTCTGACACACCAACCCGTCTTCTTACTATATACGTATTCTTAAGGGTCTGGCGGTCTTAGTCTGCATGTCTTATGTCTATTAAAACTCAGAGTTTGTTGGCCAGACTGCTAGTCAAATCTAAACTAGCATCACAAAACCAACCCAAACCCACTAAACTCAATTACACTTCTTACACATATTATTACTGTTCTGGGGAGGAACACAGCACTAACATATAAAGTAACTGTAACTGAGGAGTTGCGGCAACCAGGGATGCACCGATCCGGTACAGATATCGGAGACGATACTGGTAAAAGATACGATATCGGCTACAAATATCTGATAGTGAACCAATACCTGTTTTGGCTCTCACCAATTTAATAACACAACTTTCACCAACTAGATCTCAGTGAATATGGACCTGCTGTGCCTCATTTTGAAGCTCAGAGCCTGGAGAATTCAATTACTGAGTTAGTCACACGTATTTTGGATCCAATTATGATTGGATGAAATAAAAGAGCCACTGCTGGAAGGGCCAAGAGTTTGTATTTTAGTTTATGAAATGCAATTACTGATCTTATATTTGTAATGCACAAGTTGTAATGATCACTTTATGTTGTGAGTTAATCATCAAGGATAATTAGTAGAAATGTCCAATGATCCGTGTGCAAAGTTTTTTTTCCCAATAGTTTATTAGTAGATACTTTTAAGAAAGTCTCTTTGAGTTGGCGCATTGAGTTGCCTTGTGTACGAAATGCGCGGTATAAATAAAGTTGCCTTGCCTTGCCTTGCCTTGCCTCTTGGTATCTGTTAATATCGGATATCAGCAGATACTCAAACCCCCAGTATCGGTATCTGAAGCACAAAAGCTGGATCGGTGCATCTCTAGCGACAACATAACAAGAAGATGTCAAAGGTTAAAGGAGAGGTACCGCCATAACGTAGAGGTTGCCAAAGTCTGACTGTGTGCCACTAAGAGCTAACATTGACATACCACATTATTTGATAATTTCTTTGCTTTCTAACTAAGAGTTTCAGATGTATACGTATATTCAAACAAAACAACAATGTTTTGGGAAAGTCATGTGGATTTGAGCAAAAACGTTGATGGACAGATTGGGGTCATATAAACTTTCAGAAAATATTATAAGGTCCGAAATTCACTGGAATTGACTGGCAGAGTGACATGAATATAGATTAATGAAATTATACATTTGAAAACGGCACTGAATAAATTAACACATATTAAACACATAAAAATGCTTTATTTCTTGTAATAAATGTTAAATGAATAACTAATGTTGAAGTGGTGGAAAACTCAGAGGTAGTATCTTCCCAAGGTGGCTGCCGGAGGAAAAAAAGCTTGGCAACACCTGATTTAAAAGAAAGTTTAGGACCAAATTTGCTCATGACAATATTCGGAGCTAAAAGGATTTGCAGGAACCCTGATCGCTCAGATAAACCCACATCTCTCGTTGATGATTGCATTCAGTAGTAGCTGCACAAAAAGATTCAAAATATCAGGTCAGGCATCTGCATCACTGCAATCCTGTTACAAAGACCATGCACACCCTCCAAAGCAGCACTGCAATCCACCAGCCCCGTTACTCACAGCCGGCTCTAGGTGGCGCCACAGAGCTCGACCCCTGGACCCTCAAAACAGGAGGGGGAGGCCGTTTGGGACGTTGAGAGGGGGAGGGAGGGGGGTTAGGGTTAGGCGGGGCACTGGCTCCTGTCTCCTGTGTCTCCTCTGTCTTTGCTGCCTCAAAATCTGCAGGCACTGGGACACAGGGCAGAGGGCACACTCACACAAAACACTGGACAGGACAGAGCTAGAGGCTAAAGATGTCCCGGGAACAAAAAAGGGTAAAACATAAGAAGCTGGCGCTGGGAAGAGAGAGCAGAGGAGCCTATAGGAGAAACAAGGCGCTTTTATACAGGGAGAGGGATGATCACCAAAGAGGAGTGATAAATTATTCATTTACATATGGACCAACATATGTTAGACTTGCTAGTTCTGCTGAGAAATTAGGGCAGCAAAAATAATTGTAATGAGGACTAAATTGCTACTAAAACCTGCCAACTCTGTGGTTTAGGTTTCCTTATTGTAAACATGCTCTCAGATTGATCCTACTTTAGATACAAGTTGTAAACAACGATAGAGCCATGAAGAGTTTGTTTGAATGATAAAACCTTAATAGTCCGATTAAGTTCATTAGGTCTTCTAAAAATGATGTTACTTTTTTTCTTATAGCCAGAGCTTAGTGTTAGTTTTGTACCTGACCTGGCCTTCCTCAGAGGGTGTCACGTGGTGTCGCTGTGACGTGTCTGGTCAGCTGATTTATACAGTTTTTGGCACTGTCTTCCTGCTTGTAGTAAAGGATTCGTTGCACGGCAAACAAGGTAAAGAACATCGATACGCTATTACAGGAACGCATAACACTTTTCAATCAAACATACACTATGGACAAGGACAAGCATACACAAATGGAGGAACATCTAAGACACGCGCATGAACGGGAATTCAAGGAAACACAAACTAGACGGGTTAGAAAGTTACAGAGATTGACACAAAACAAACTAGGCAGTGAGCGTCACACGGATCACACAACAACATCTCTAAACGCTCGTCATCCACCATTGAGCAGAATGTGTTAGCGCGAGGGCTAAACTATGCGATCGCACCCAAAAAAATCCCCTACGAGGATTTCATTTTAGCCACAGAAATAGCGTGCAAGGCAATAGAAGATCAGGGGGAAAAGTCAGAGCTAAGAAACGAAGCCGCAGGCATTCTAAAAACCGCTAGACTACCACCCGGCAATATGACAAAGCAAGAAGTAAAAGCAGCACACGCGCTAGCAAAAGATAGTAGCGGAACAATCCTACCAGCAGACAAGGGAAGAGCCACTGTAATCATGGACACTAAACAATATGAGCAACAGATGAGCACCATGTGAAATGATAGTAACACATAAGTCACTACTCACCCCCTTCTCAAAGAAGAAAAAAAAAATAAGGAGACATATAATCATCTCATCCCCACAGCTAGTATCATCCCAAGAATATATGGTACCCCCAAAATACATAAACCAGGAACACCGCTGAGACCCATTGTGGACAGCATTGGATCCGTGACATACAACCTGTCCAAAGCACTGGTTGATCTCATAAAACCTGTCCTTGGACTCATAGACCAACACTGTGAAAATGCCAGAGAACTGGCCCAGGGACTCAAGGATATAAGAATTCAAAAACTGTCACCATCTACATAGTGTATAACCGCCGAAAACAGGGTACAGAGGGCCAAACCTCACACCAAATTACGACAGTTGTTAGTTCACCCCAAGGATGAAATAGAACAACAACACAAATGCAACGTGATATACGAGATACCTTGTTTGTCGTGCAACAAATCATACGTGGGAGAAACTGGCAGAGCGTTTAACATCAGGAAGAAGGAACATCAAACAGAATGTGAAAAAGAAACATCAAAAGCGTGCACACGAGCCACCAAAAGACAAGCAGAACAAGAACAGCTGAAGTCGGCCATATCAGACCACTGCAAGAGGGAGAGCCACCTTATGGATTAGGACAATGCCCATGTCATCGGCACCGAGAGCAACAAATACCACCGTTGGATCAGAGAAGCCATCGAGATCCGGAAACGCGCCCCCGAGACTGTGAACCGGGTCGAGGGGGCGTACCAACTTTCCCACACCTGGGACACAGTTCTGAAGAAGTCAGACTGCGGATGGTACGGTCAGCCTGATACTACAAGCAGGAAGACAGTGCCAAAAACGGTATAAAATCAGACACGTCACAGCAACACCACGAGACAACCTCTGAGGAAGGCCACAGTTGTAGCCGAAACCGTCAGGTACGGAACTAACACTAAGGTCTGGCTATAAGGAAAAATGTACGATAAAACCTTAAGTTAAAGTCTCAGCCTTAAATATAACGTTATTTATGTATTGAGTTACATCTGGTGAGAAGAAATGTTTGAATAACGTCAGCATTAGCCAACAGTTATAGCATTGGTCATGTTGTTTACACTGTATACAAGTTTATTTTTTCAAGTAGGAAGTTTCCAGGGTCCATTAGCACAATGCTTAGTCTAAAAGGTAAATCACCCTTTTTAGGACTGTAGTATTGCATTTTTGCTATATATGAAATCCGTTGATGACAAATGTCAAAGACGGTACATTAAAATGGTTCCTGTGCCATGCCTAGAGCTTTTGAAACGTGCCCCTTTTTCTTTATTCAAAGCTATTATACTGTGAACAGCTGTACATAAAGCCCTTCATAACCGCTTGAAAAGGCTGTGTAAAACTCCACTGAGACCCAGGAGGACAACGCGGTCACTGCGATGAGTGGAAACACGGGGCTAACAGCTTAGTACCTGGTGGGGCTTCTGGTCTCTTTGGTTTGATGATGACCTTCGCTCCGCCCCCGAACACGGCGGCCCACATCCGGTTGTTGAGGGGGTGCGCCCCGAGTCGGAAGAGCTCATTGCAGTTGTGTGTGCCCAGACCGTGGATGAGCAGAGAGAGGTACACAGCGACCACCGCCTCACAGAGCAGGACATTGAGGCGCGGCTGGTCCTCCTCTCGGGCCGACGTCAACAGGGAGATGAGGGAAGACACACCTGCACAAAGGAACACACAGTTTAACACAAGGATCCATACAGTTCGTTCCAGCCATGTCCTAATGTGTAGAATGAGCCCAGACCTGTTCACCACAACTGCCTCTAAAAGCCTGCCTGTCACTCAAATAGTACACACGAGCGTAATATAGTAACTGCGGTTACGCTTAAGACCTGCGGGGGCAGCAGTAGTGAGTATAAAGATGACCAATTTGCATTTAGTCCCTTAAAATAATTTTGAAGTGTTATTGCGATTCTGTAATTTGATATAGAACTCTCTGTCTTTGTAGAGCGTTGAATGTGAGGCGCTTTTTCAGCAGGTTTAAAAAGTGTAAAACATGAAAAAATGAATTTGCTTTTAACACGTTCCCAGAAAAAAAATGTTTTGCCAAGAGAGAAACCCAAGTGGGAGAGTAGTAGTGAGATAATATGTGAAAAACACTATCAAACTATTCATCATCATCAACCTTTATTGCAGACACGACTGCTATAAATATGCTCTAAATCTTCCAAAAGGCCTGTTTCAGCTTCTGTTTTAAATTGAGACACTACAAACATTTTACTGCTTTATACTGAGCATTACATAAGAATACAATGCAGCCCCCAAATAATAATAAAGTAATTGGTCAACTAATTTGGGACTAGAGCCTTCCTGAATAATTTCAATCCACAATTGTTGACTAATAACGTGTTATTATTCGTACAAGCGGTCCAGCTTTACCATTAACAAGGACACACCACTACCATTAGTGACTTGTTTGATTATTTCTTGATTATTACAGGTGTTTTTCAGTTCAAATCGGCCCCTGTGACCACCAACCACCACTCACTTACACACCACATTCACATAGGCAAGGTGGGTGTTTGGCCCAAGGACATTTTTTGCACCTGCAGAAACCGGGATTCGGACCGCCGTCCTTCTGATCATAACTTAGCCACTGCTGTCTCTCCTCATATCTGACTCGTAACTTTGATGGCAGCTGGACAGCAGGTTTAACTACAGGTTTAAATGACAAAAGCACAATGAAACAATTTTGAAAGAGGGAGACTTTAATGGTTTAACTTAACTAATTACAGTGATGTCGAATATTAGTAGTAAACCCAAGCAGGTACAAAGACCACCTTATTTGTGAGGATTAGGCAAATGTTTTTAGCTATTGCAACATTAAGTAACTGTATCTTGTCTCTCGTGAAACTAAACTCGAGCTCAGCAGAGGAAGTCCACAGATCGCTGAGCACAAATCCGCGTGGTGTGGATGGCGCGATGATTGTGTTTGGTTTGTCTCCCAGAGGCTTTCAGGCTCCTTTTATAGCTCACCATCTGCCCCTCTCAATAAGCCCACGCCGTCTGCCCCCCTCCCCTCACTCAAGCTCTCAGCTCTATCAGGGATTTGTAGCCCTCACATAATGTCATTTTTACTTCCCCATTTCCTCCGCAATTAGGATTATGCAACACTCGATTTCCAGAGAATTGGGGCCGCACTGTACCACTGGAGGGTTGGGTTGGATGTCTGGCACCGTTTCGGCAGGTTTAGAGGTGTAAAACATAAAACAATTCATTTCAACGCGTTCCTTGCAAAGTGAGAAACTCAAGTGGGATTGTAGTGAGATAATAGGTGCAAAACAGCATTCAATTTGTATAAGTCTGCAAAAATGTCTGTTTCTGCTTTTGTCTTATATCGAAACGCTTCCAAAAGTGTTTCACATCTTTGCATTTTAGCACTGCTTTATAGTAAGCATTTACAAAAGACAACAACGCAGCCCAGAAAAAAAAATACACTAGATAAATGCGACAAAAAACAAGGTTTGCATATTGGGGGGAACTAAAATAAAATGTGCTCTGAAATAGGGCTGGGTACTGTTACATTTTTTTTATACCGGTAATGCAACGATACGTGCTTTCCGATACCGATACCTGAGCGATACTTTTTACGATACTAAAATATTTGTCGTCTAGAACCACAAAACAGTAATAATACAATATGTTGTTCATCTTCAATGTCAAGAAATGTGTGAAAATGGGGATTATTTTTGGAAAAAAATGTATTGTGGCAAAATTAAAAGAAATAAAAAAGAAATGGGGAAAAATGAAAACAAAATAATAATTCTGAAATAAAATGGGGGAAATGGGGAGAAAATAGGGACAATATAGGTCATATTATGTTTGTGTTTTCCTAACTTACCATTATATTGGGATTGACTGTGAATGGCCTTATGCTTCATAGAAATGTTGATTATTTGTGTGTGGAGGCCCTGGACTCGTATTTGTCTGATAGTTGTTTTTAATTTGCAGGTGTTTATTGATTTTAAAATAGTTGTATTTCACTGTGATTTGAATAAGTATAAAACATAGAAACCATGGGACTTGGACTTGACTTGGACTTGTGGGGTCACAGACTCGGACTTGACTTGGACTTGCGGGGTCACAGACTCGGACTTGACTTGGACTTGCGGGGTCACAGACTCGGACTTGACTTGGACTTGTGGGTCACAGACTCGGACTTGACTTGGACTTGTGGGTCACAGACTCGGACTTGACTTGGACTTGTGGGTCACAGACTCAGACTTGACTTGGACTTGCGGGTCACAGACTCGGACTTGACTTGGACTTGTGGGTCACAGACTCGGACTTGACTTGGACATCTGGGGTCACAGACTCGGACTTGCAGGTGAGGGACTTATGTGCATCTCTGGTATGCAATGTGCAAAACTTTGAAATGTTGGCCTCTCTTAAACACTATTTCCTGCATTTTGAGGGCTACATTTTCTGAAGATGTATTATTCTTTTTTTATATATAAATCTGGTTTATTTTTTTTAGCCCTCTGCCCCCTCTCTGAAGAAGGTCCTGCTGTAAAAATGTGCCAAGAAGAACAGAGCCCACCTCAGGATTTGTTTTTTTTTTATCAGCTCAATTAAAATACTCTTTGCTCTGCCCAATCCCGTCAGACCTTGGAAGCCAAGCAGGGAAGGGCCTGGTCAGTACTTGGATGGGAGACCGTTCAGGAACACCAGGAAGCCTGCGGTGAATATGGTGTGTGAGTGGGTGTTGGTGGTGGTCGGAGGGGCCGATGGCACTGACTAGTTGCCTTGCTTCCGTCAGTCTACCCCAGGGCAGCTGTGGCTACAACAGTAGCGTACCACCACCCAGTTTGGAGTAAATGAATAATGACGACAGTGTAGCACTTTGAGAAACTTGGTAATACAGGCTTGTAAAGCGCATTACAAGTGTAAGGCATCATTAGTACTATTAATACAGTATAAATAATTTGGATGTTTAACAATCTTTGTGGCACACTGCACAGTGACTTTTCAGTTAGAGAAAGGGTTTGCCTTTACAATTTTGTTGATTTTTTTACTCAGTTTGGACGATTATGGTTTTAATCAATTTTTTATTGAAAATAAACTTTAAAAAGTCTCCTGATCTTTCATATGAAGAAAACTGCTCATTAATATTTCATAATATCCGCTCAGAGCAGAGTGAGAGAAAGGCACAAGAGCAGACCGGGGGAAAGTGGGAAACTCTGTTTTAGCGGAAGAAAACTCCATCGCGCACCCCTAAAACAGAACACACAGCCTTTGTGAAGCAGCAGAGATTGTCAGAATGTCGCTGGATACTCCGCTGGTGTCATTTTGCTACAGAGCGTCTAAACTGGCCGCACGCTGCACGTGCGACATGGAGCAGCGGATGCGATTTTACGATTTAGCCATTTTCCAAATCATCTAAAGCATGAATACATTGAATTAATTCGATTTATCGCCCAGTCCTACTTCAGAGTCATTCCCGTTTGTGGTAAATCTCCTACTCCAAGGTTTTCTAAGCTCTAGCGTAGATGTTTAAAAGAAAAGATATTGGACATAACTGTGGGTTATGAACCTTATGTTTTCTTTTCTAACCAGCATTGATATTTTACATTACACTTGGAAATCATTTCACCAAACTTTTTCACCAAGGATGGCATTTTCAGCCAATGGCATGCTAACAAACCAATGTCCTTGTTACCTGGCCACTGAGCTGGAGCAGAGTTAGGCGTGATATGTTCCTCGATGCTCTCGGTGCGGAGCCTCTTCCTCTCGCTCAGTAACAGGCCCTGGTACACCATCCCTGTGAACTGATTGGCCTCCGTCTGGCTGCTTTGTAGACGCAGAAAAAAAGACAAAAACAAAAACAAGCGGGCGAGTCAGTGCCCTTTGTTCTAATATCGCTGCAGAGGCCAGGGATGAAACAAACGGCTCGACAGTCTGGCAGATACGATCAAATGAATAAATGATGGAAGGGAGGGAAGATTACCTGTAACTGTGGCTGTCGCACAGCGCCTGGTAGATGCAGGCAGACAGCGAGGCGGCCAAAGTGTGCAGGGTAAACACCTGGGGAAGGAAGGATATATGTTTCACACAACGGCACTATGATCAAATAATAGTTACCCCCTCCTTAACCAAGCACATTTTCTCCAGTTCAGCTTTACCCAAATCTAAAAGCTTCTTGACTGGAGCTTACAGCCTCATTTGAAAGCTATCTTTCAAAATTATCTAACATTTATCGTTACTTTGTTGGTGTGTTGTCGTCACGGTTTTGTCGGCTGTTTTTAGTTGCGTCTTTTGATGATTTTTTTTTTTTTTTTGCTGTCTTCATCCTCATTTACGTTGTGTTTTTTGTTGCCTTTGTCAGTTTTTTGTTTCATTTTTGTTGCCTTTTTCATCACGTTTTTGTCACTCTTTTGATCCTCATTGTTATCTCATTTTTGTTTCTTTTTTGTCACTCCTTTGATCCTTATGTACGCCTCGTTTGTTTTGGTTTTTTTCGCCTGTTTTGTTGCGTTTTTGTCACTTTTTCATCACTTTTTTGTTGCTTTTTTGTCACTCTTTTGATCCTCATAGTTATCTTGTTTTTGAAGCTTTTTTTATTTTTTATGCTTTTTTGAAGAAGCTTTCAGATTTGGGTAAAGTCGAACTGGAGAAGATGTGCCGCGGTGCAGGCGGTGGGTAAGAGTTGAGGATCATTGCGCGACACCAGTCTCTGGCTGGTACGTGACGGCCTGCAGGTGGGACGTTTACTACACAGTTGGCACTGACCTGGTCTTCGTGAGTGTTGGGGTGCGGGGGCGTCTTCATGTGGGTGACTGTGTGTAGGATGTCCTGGATATGGTTGTTCAGATGGAGGACCGGGTTGGCAATGACTGTTTTTGTAGTCGCGATACAAGCCGAGAGCAGAGGCAGCGTGGTGGGCAGGGGCAGAGGAGACTGCAGCTGCTTCACTGTGGTCTCCTACAATAGAACGAGAAGGAGAGAGGTGTCATCAGAGGCAGTTGTATAATAAGGATGAAGGAGGAACACGAGGAAAAGACACTACAGACACAACTTATCTGGAAAAGTCTCAAGTTCTTCAAGGTTACATCTCAAAGCCAGACTGTCCCCTGGCTAAGTGGCTAATGAGACATAGTTCATGTATATAATGCCTGTGTGGGTTACCTGCTGGCTCTCCTGCAGCAGAAACAGCAGCTCCATGCGCACAGAGGTGACCCCCCCTCCCTTGGCTCCGTGCAGACTGCAGTAGGACAGGAACACTCGCAGCAGCGCCTGGTTCTTCCTCAGCCAGGCCTTCCGTCTCTCCGAGTGCTGCTGCTTGGCCTGCAGTCTCCGCCGCTCCATCTGGTGGCGCTCATAAGCCCCTGTGTCCGAGCGCTCGAACACATCGTCCGAGATGTCGATGGACCCGGTTCGCTCTCCCCAGCGGTCGGGCTCTGGCTCCTCCTCCTTCCCCTCCACCTGCGTTAAGATATATAAAGGAAATCAACAGTCAGAAAGCAATCACACATGTCTCCTGTCATGTGTGAGCTTTAACTTCGTAGTCCTTTTGCCATGCTGAAGTTATGTCTTTACAAAGCAAGAACAGTCCCAGTTCAGCACCTTGTAGTTGCAGATCTCGTGCATTGCGGCGATCTCCTTCTCCAGCCAGTTGTAGAGCTGGAAGCGGAGTTTCCCGCCATCGACCTCGAAGCCTGTGGCCAGCGTCCGCAGCTCCGTCATCAGGATCTTTAGACACGCCCTGAACTTCAGCTGCTCCGCGATAACGTCCACCTCAGATTCACCCTGCAGAAAAGAATGCAAGATTATAACTAAAATAGCCATTGAATATGAATAAGTACAATTGAACAACAACTAAAACTACAATTGAACTGGGATTGCCAGGAATGAAAAAAAATGAAAGAAAGTGAATCTTGTCGCACAAACCTGTGAGTCCTCCCTCTGCAGTTTGGGGCCTCCGCTGTTGGACGCTTTATTTTCCTCTGGTTTCTTCATCGCCAAACCGCCATCGTCCTCGTCCTCGTCTTCCTCCTCATCCTTGTGGTCTCCCCAGTCCAGCTTCAGCTCATCCTCATCAGATTTACCCACGGGCTGGCTCCAGTCCATCCCTGCCAAACTGTCATTCCCTCCCCGGGGAGGAGCAGCGGGGGCAGCCCAGTCCAAGCCG
The DNA here is from genome assembly GCA_021464625.1 of Proterorhinus semilunaris. Lineage (NCBI taxonomy): Eukaryota > Metazoa > Chordata > Actinopteri > Gobiiformes > Gobiidae > Proterorhinus > Proterorhinus semilunaris. The sequence continues at coordinate 30,353,058 of CM038346.1, forward strand.
CCGCCCTGGGTCCCGTTCTCCAGGGGGTGGCTGGAGTTGAGCGTGGCCTTTGAGGACGCTTTGCTCAGAGGAGATGAACCAGACTTTTTAACGGTGACTTTGGGGATTTTGGAGAGGACTTCAAGGGCTAGAACAGGACAGCCCACCTAAGACAGAGATGATGATGTGTAGTGGTTAAAAAAGCTATTATTTTTAACTTCAACAATCACAAAGAACACATATTTATGAAGTAAATATATAAAGCAATGAGGTGTAACATAAAGCAACTGGATACGTTTGCTGACCCATTTTTCTTCGATCACCGCACCATTCATACCAACTTTTCCACTTATTGTCAAACATTTCTGATCCACTCGCGTGACGTAACATGACAAAATGCTTGTGTTAATCTGCTTCCTACCTTGAAGTGAGCGTTGGCAGTGGTGAAAAACAGCTTGCGCTCGATCAGGTTAATCTCGTCAGCTCTGTTCTTCTCCGCGGTGAGGCTCACAGTTGTCTCAGCGGTGCTTTCTGCAAAATGCCGGCGGATGATGAGCGGGTGTGTCCTTAGGTAGTTGTAGAAGCTGAAAACCACTGGGTTGCAGGACTTCACCATGGCATCTGAGACAGACGAAAAAGAAAAAACAGTTTACAGTGAGATTTTACTCCTGAGTTATAGTGATATGTGGTGTTTTCTCTCTGCTGGTTAACAGTGGGAAGTGTGAAGTTGTTCAAAGGAATCTAAAATCAATACCTACTAGCAGGTGGCGTTCTCTATTCTAAATTGAGCAGAATGCTCAATGGAAATAAAAAGAAATAAACAAAGAACACAACTGCATGACACAGGAACCGAGTACTTTTGAGGTCAGAATAACACCTTCTTTTTCATGGTGGTATATAGAGCTTATTTACGTATTAATTTTATTGGGACATCGCATATGATGATAAGACACATGAATGTAAACATGTCGGCTTGTTGCCAAAGGCTAATTTCCATCTATAGTCCCACTGGCTAGAGTCACACAGTGGTCACAATATATCACAGAACAATAAAATTTATTTTACAGCAATAAGTCAGAAACTCATATTTACAGATTTACATTAACTCATTGACTGCCATTGACGCAGAAGTATAAACCGCGGCTACGGTAATCTGACCGTGGTCTCAGACGAGGGAAGGACGATGGCGAAAGGGAGTAGGAGAAGATCGGACAGAACAGTGACTGTTTTGCTTTAGTGACAAACATCTGAACAGTGGTTTCCTTTAAAACTGCAAAAACTGCTTCTCTCTCGTGTGCACTGTGATGAAAGGCGCTATGTCAGCGCTTGGGGATAGCGTCCTTAGCATGCTCGTCGGCGGCGTTTTTAGGTTGAACACCTGTCTGCCTCCTTGATCCTCCTCCTCCACCATGATCACTAGGGCTGCACAATATATCGCAAAGGTGATGCAATATCCGTATCGCAGAGAGGCACAATATATTGCACGATCACTAAAGTCTTCATTGGACTGCGATTTACATATGTTTTGCAAACTCTGCCAAAAACAAACAATGTGATGAACTTAAAAATGTGTAAAACTTCAGTTTTAGTTAAACATTTACTAACTACATTTTCTTACATCATTTATTTATGTTATTTCTTAGTTTATTTGGTCGAGACAGTGCATGTTAATGAGCATACATCGATACATACATGCCACTCTCAAACACACTCTCATTCACCCTGGCCTATTGTACATGTTTTAGTTGTGGGGGAAACCGGTGTACCCAGAGGAAACCTACGCAGACACAGGGAGAACATGCAAACTCCACACAGAAAGGCCCCGTCCAGGTGGGAATCGAACCCGGGACCTCCTTGCTGTGAAGCGCGAGCGTTAACCGCTGCGTTACCGTGCCGACCTTGTACATGCCAGTTGACGGCACAAGTCAAGGGACTCACCTGGGTTCTCATCCTCCTCTTTAGGAATCCTCTCCAGCAGAGTGTCCAGGGCCAGGGTGTAGTCTTTCATGATCCAGTAGGCGATGCTGCGGAGGAAAGGATCGGGGTGCAGGCGCGAGCAATGGTACCCTGTCCCATCTCTGTTACAGCCCAGGACCCTCTCATTCAGCAGGCCCCGGCATGTTGGGGACTTCTCATAGTCAGCCTCATAAAGCCGGGCGACGATCATGGCTAGCTGAATGTCCTCCATTTTCTCCATTAACACCTGCCACATAATAAACATTTAAACATGCTTATTAAACCGCCTTTGAAGACCAAGGTGTTGTGGTATTTTGATATAAAGTCTTTTTTAACTCTGAACTATGGTAATGTTTTGAAATACGGCGTAGTACAGAGCGCATCTTTATGTTTTGACTAACCCAGGCCAAGGCAATCTTTTATCTGCGCTAAATAGACAAACTGTACATGATTATTTTTATTTATTTATTTCATTCTTTTTTTAATTTTTTTTAGAGAAATTGTTTGGCCCATTGGCTTTATTTGACAGAACAGTTCAGAGTGAACGCACAGGAGAGATATTCGGCTAATTTTTGAAACTAGTTTGTTGCAGCTAATATATTGCCAAGCCTTTAGGCAGAAAAAAACGCCCTACAGTCTATGGGCCCAGATATCTGCGGACCTAATGACGTGGTGATATGAGCCCAGACGCCCCAAAGAGAAAGTGTAATAAGAAAGTCTATTATCTTTGTCTCTGCTGTGAAGGAAATGGGAATGCAGGGATGGAGAGAAGTGTACTATGTGAGAGCATACACTATATTGGGTCACACCTCAATGTAGGACAGACACAATTTTGAAAATAAAAAATAAGAACACTATAAATCATGAATATTTGCCAGTTTAATCGCAGAACTGTAAACTAGGCGCCTTATTCTAGTTCAATCAACTGTTTTATTCTGGTGATTGTTTGCTTGTGTGTGTGCAAATCGTGTAGAAAGAACATGCAAAAAGAATGAATGAACGAAAGATCCAATAAATCAAAATAGCATTTCATTGCATACATGCGATTATTTCTAATTTCCCACCTCAATAGCATCTTTCAGAGACCCTGCCAGCAGGAAGAAGGCGGCAGACTGTTCGAAGCGTTGTTTGCCCAAAAGAGAGAAGGCATTTTTCAGGGCCGCCTTCCTCCAGCGATCCTCACTGAAGTTATTCTTAAAAAACTGAGTCATCTTTTCATCGTGCTGCGACCTGAGGAGCAAAAAAAAAAAAAGAGCCTATTGATCTTTTAAATCCGCACAAAGCTTTGGGGAGGTTGATGAAAAAAAAAAAAAGGAGCACTGACAGCACAAAATACAGTGAACCAAAGAAAGTCTGTCTGACCTGAAGAGTCCCCAAAGAACAGCTTTTTTCTTGCAGGATAAATAAAACAGAGCAGCGTCTAAGGGGTCGTTGTTTCTCTGGAAGGCAGTTTTACCCAACTGAGGAGGAAAAGTGAACAGACGGTTATAAGTATTAGTATTTCCAAACTAGTGCTTAAAAAATGAGACTGAATACACTGCCATAGTAGCAAAACCAAACAAAAAACACAAACGTTTAAACTTGTATGGGTTATGGCTTCAGCAATGCCTGTATTATTTTCAGGCCAAAACAATTCACTTTGAAAGTAATTCCTTCTTGGCAAAGCATCGACATACAGTATTTAGCTTCTGGAAGGTAGAAGGAAGCCAAATATATCATAAGTTAACCCAGTGCACCACTGCTACCCTGAGTTTCACGACAAATGTATTATAATTTAGTTCATTTGACTTGCATCCCCATAGGATTGCTATGTCAGTACATTAAGGCAGTTTTCATTTGTACCTTCTCCACCAGTTTACGCAGCGTGTTGATGTTGCGTATCCACCAGCCCACCCCCACAGCGCGGAGCTCGGACCACTGCGGGTCTCCTCTCTGAATCGCTGGGATCATGTTCAGCAGCTCCTCCTCCGCCTCTGAGTGGAACGCCCAGGCGAAGTGACAGGTCGATAAACCTGCGTTAAATACAAGACAGCGGACGAAGAGATTAAAAATACAATGATTATTATTATCAAAGGGGGATAATAAGATACCGTTGGTGATATTAAAGCATAAAGAACATAAGTCATTGACACAGGAGAACATGTCCAAACATAAAGTGAAGGCGCAGTTACATACTGGATGTAATAATAATATCATCTTAATAAACACATTTTTACCTTGATGCAGTAGCTGCATGCGGTACAGAGGGGGCAGCGACGTGAGCAGACAGGTGTGGAGACGCATGGCCAGCAGATACCGGAGTCCGCATTCGTCCAGAGCCTCTCCACCTTAAAAGAACAAAGCTATATAGAACTATCAGCAGACCAAAAGCCAGGATAGTTCATAACTTCATCAAAATGGCTCCAAAGCAATAAATCCCTTAGACCAGGGGTAGGCAAGTTTGCTTGGCGGAGGCTGGTTTTCTTCATGGGAAAAAGACCAAGGGCTGCCAATTTTAGGCCAAAGTAATGCACAATTTTCAACAAATATTAGGGCTGGGTACCGTTAAACGATATCAGTCCGGTATCGGGAAAAAGGTTTAGGTTCTATTGGTATCTAAAGCAGGTACCGAGAAAAGAAAAAGAAAACAGTTTTGATGCTGTTGGTCCAGAGACAGCATTAAAGGAAGTGTCTTGATTGTTTCAGCTCAAATAAAAGTCAGTTTTTTCAATTTCTTGCCCAATGTTTGTCCCATTATTTTTTTTACAAATATTTTCTGTATTTCCCCCCATTTATTCCATATTTTTGCCCCATTTTCTCCCCAAAATGTATTAACACAATTTATCCTTATATTCCCACAAATGATTCCCCATTTTTCACACATTTCTTGACATTGGAGATTAACCCGATATTTTTTTTACGCTACCCAGCCCTATACATGGTCTAATTGGGTGTTCTGTTCTGTCAATTTTGAAAGAATTGGCTGTATTTCTAACAGTACTCTAACAGGCATTTGATCTCTGATTTGTATCAAAATATCATCTTCAAAATCATTTAAAACATCCTGAGGGCCAGAGGTTCTATGCTGGAGGGCTGGATTTGGCCCGCCGGCCCTACGTTGCCTTAGACTCTGTGGTAGTTTATCAATATAATAAAAAAAGGCAGGAAATAAAGAATTAAGACACCCATTACTTTGGGGTGTAAGACCTGAACATTTTGTGCTTGAAAGCTACAATTTGAAGAATAAATAAAGAGTAACGCAAAAAAAAAAAAACATAAAATAAGACACATTTTTAAAACAGTAAGCTCTTTTGCCTTGAACCTTTTCGCTCAATTTGTGCTTACGTCACACTAGAACGGTCTGCAAATGTTTGATGCTTAAAAGACAAAATAAATCTGATGAAATATAGGACAAAAAGGGCTTTATCTATGGAGAAGGAACACCATAAGCCCAGTTCATTATGATAACTATAGATAGAGCATAATGGAACATTTAATCACTGCCTATATACAAGTGAATGATATAAGCTTTAGGAAATATAAATGATATGAAGACAAAATACCAGTAGTTCAAACGATGGGTCAAGGCCAAAAGGTTTGTGAGAGATTTAGGTGGCAGACTCATTTTTGAAGGCACTATTGCGTAGGATTGAAATATCTGGCATTACCTTAAACATGAAAAACTAAACAGGAACTATAAAGGGTTGTAGTGACTTTTACCTGTGTACCGCTTGTCTTTGGAGCTTGTGACCTCAGCGCCAGTCGTTGCCACGGTATCGGCCAAAGCCACTAAAAACATCTGCTCGAGTCGGGTCAGTCCTGGGAGGCTGGAGTGCATGAGGTGACTGGATAAAACCTGATTCAGCACAAAGAGAAAATAAATAGTTAATACTAGAAAGTAACACAACACGTCGCAGTATTGAAGGAACATTGCAGTTTTACCTGGGCATGCTCCGGTCCGAAGAAGGACGGCCCGTACTGGGAAAGGTTAATAACTCTGGATTTCTTCTCTGGTTTGTCGGTGGCAAAGTTCACAAAGTCATCTGTAGTGACTGTCTGCACCTGTCAAAGAGAGGAGGACATCTTAAACTGCAATGCAATGCTGTGTAATGAATATTGAGAGATCAGTTATGAATTTTGACGATGCGTTTACTTTTACTCTGAAAAAATACTGTATATCCTTTGAAATAAAAAATAAAACAGACAACAAGAGTCCTGATTCAGACCTGTTCCCTGATCAATTTGCGGAAATCAATACTTATTTTTTTGTCATATCACCCAGCTCCTAATTTAAAACATTTAATAGCGGTATTCACCTGGAAGAGGTCAGCATACTGGTCCTCTGTGGACTTCTGCATGCCCTCTCCATCTGCTACTTTCGCCCCCTTCGCCGCCTCCTCCGCCCCCTTGTAAGGCGTGTCCACGTCGGCCAGCAGCAGCGCGTAGAGGGGCAGGGGGGGGATGGAGTTGATCTCGGTGTAGTCTCTGCCCCCGTCCCGCCCGGCCACGATGGTGTCCTTTGCCGTGCTGCCCGTTACGCTGATGGTTCGGGACAGGTGACGACGAGACCCGCCTTCTCCCGCCTCTACGTCCCTCACCACGGCGACCTCACCGGCGATGCACTTCACCAGGTGAGCGAGGATGGCCTGAGGAGTACAAGACAGTGGGGTTATTATAATGGGAAAAGAATCATGTAAGTTCAAAGCGCTGTCAGGCAAGTGAAGAGTCTGTAGGGGACATTTCTGTGTTTCTCTTTAATGAGGACGGTGTCAGAGTCTAATCAACTATAATATCAAGCGAACAAAAGCACTTAAGCTTCATGTAATAACTTTGCAACAGTATAAACAGGAAATTGATGGGAACTCAATCTGGTACATGTTTTTGATCCTTCTGTAGATGGCATAATATTTCAAGCTCCATGGGCACTTTTTGCATCAGTCATCAGGTGTATTGCTCTAAGACAAAATAACACTGAGGTGGGGGTCGCAAGATAATTTTACATTTATGTGATAAAATAATTATTATAATTTTGATTGCAAACAGTATACGTGTTTTAGTCAAATTTGTTCAAATGCGACTGTGGCGTGAGTAGAGCGGGTCATCTTGTGATCGGAGGGTTCCCGCAGGTGCACACTGCCGTTGTGTCTTTGGGCAAGACACTTCACCCTCCTTGCCTCCAGTGTCTGCGTACACTGGTGTATGAATGACTGGTTCCTTGATGTAAAGAGCTTTGAGTTCCTAAAGCAGGTAGAAAGGCGCTATGTAAATGTGACCATTTACCATTTAAATGTTTTCTACCTGAAATGATCATAAATGCTACTTATGCTTTACAGCGGTGGGTCCTGAGTAGTTGGTGTAGGGATTTCGAGTGTCGCGGCCCAAATAGTTTGGGATCTTATTTCCATGTAATTACTATGATGTAAAGTGCGACTCAGTGATATCAACACCAGCATTTATCTTTTGCAAACAACATTACATCTTACCTTGGCCCGCCGCACTTTGCCCAGGTCCATGAGCTCGAGCAGCTGTGTGGGGTGGTACTGTGGCAGCGTGGGGGAGAGCGAGTGAGCTGCTTCAAACAGCCCCCCCTCCTGAAGCCCCGCTGGGGCCCGCAGTGCCTCATCCACAGCAGCGCTGCTTTCAAACACGCTCTTAGACCGGGCTCTCCCTTCGAAAACTGGATTCTGACCTCCTGAAATGTCCGCGGAGGACAGGTTACCCTCATCGCCGTCGCCCGGTTTAACGTCCTGCCGCCATTGGGCATAAACGTGCATCTCACAGTCCATCCCCACCACCAAGATGCCGTCCCGGACCCAGGACAGGGAGACAGGCAGCGAGGGTGTCCCATCAACTGAGGATAATAAGTCTATAGAGCGGAGCAGGATCCATCGGGAACGAATGCCCTGCTTTATGCTGCCCCCTAGAGGAAGGGAGATAACTGCGACCCCGTCTTTGCTGCCGGTCTGCTCGTTGACCATCCCAGAGATTCGCCCGTACATAAGGATATTGGAGCCCACGCCCACAGTGAGGATGTGGGAGCCATCTTCTTTGGAAAGCCAGTCCAGATGGACGTAGTGCTTGATGTTGGGAGAGGTGTGGTCCCTGCTCATGTACAGATCGGACCTACAATGGGAAGATGTTGTTGAAGGAATGGGATCGAACATTTGTAGCAGGGCACGCACAAAAATTAACAACAGACAATGTTTCGAGTAAGTATTTAGCACAAAATTAAACTAAAATGTTTGTTCGGGAGTACTTTACCATTATATGGTGTACAGTGTCGCGATTATTTTTCCAATACTGGAGATAGTATTGAAAGCATCATGTCTAAATGTCAATATTTTAATTTCTTAAAATATATTTTTTTAATCAAGTTTATATTTTTTGGTTTTGGTCATTTAAAGGGTTAGATTATTATTAAACACATATGGATATTTTTCCTTATTCAGTTTAAGCAGATGAGCAAGAATGAGAATATAGCCGTGGGAGTTTTAATTCTAATGAACATGCATTGGTCTTGATATCATAATACAAAAGCATTTGGTATATGATGAAAAAAATATAATGAAAAACAGCCCATGCTTTTAATGCCTTTTATGTCACTGACCTGCTGTACACAAAGAGGTTGGAGTCCACGCTGACTCGAGGGTCCAGGGTGGAGGTGGGGCGTGTGAAGTCGTCCAGGTGAATGGTCTGCTCCAGGACCCACTCGGAGCCTCCGGTCGACTCACACTCATATATGGACACGTGCATCGAGAAATCCTGAGCACAATTAGACTGTGGAAGTATGTAAAAAACATTTACGTTCTTCACCAAGCAGTATCAGTTTCTATTATAAAGTTCAGCAGAAATACTAGACAAGCTACTTTTACCCACTTAATGCAGTCAAATCTATGATGGATAAGAGAAAAGGGGTGGACAAGCCTAGAATGAATTAAAGGGAAGCTAAGAATGAGTCTGAGGGAAGCTAAGGGTTCGGGTTTATCACTCACATTTTAACGCTCAAAAGAGAATCTTGGGATAGGATCACTATAGCCAGACAGGCTCAAACCAGAATAATGATTTTATCCTCGTAGTTTGAGTTTAAGCACTTCAATAGGATTGGATGCATTCTGAAAGTGGAGAAGCGCTTCTAAGGCCTGGCAGATATCACTTTTTGATCATATAAAAAAACACAACGAAACAATGCTTCTCCACATTTGCATATATATTGCATAGTCCCTGCTGTAATATGAATCCGATAACACATTCCCATTTTCCTACCTGTCCATGTCTCTGCTGCTTGAAAGCCATGGCCAGTCTGCCGATGTACGAGCAGGACACGGCCACGGGACGTCCCGGGACAGACACCGCGCTGTTGTTATCCTCCTCTTCGTTCATGAGCGCCCAGGGCTCCCAGTGGTACACACGGCTATCCTGCTCATCGTCGCCGTAGCCCTCGTCGGCGCCCTCCACGGCACAGTGCCAGAAACGCACATGGGAGTCCGAGCAGGGGGTGACGATCAGGTATGGGGCCAGGCACACAGGGTAGATGGACGAGGAACTCAAGTGACCTATGAAAGTGGACAGGAATTTAGTGCAATGAATGGAGCACTTTGAATGGAAGGCAACATTCATTTTAGCTCCAATGAGATTACTCTTTTCTATCGCTATTCAGAAGTAGGGAAAACAGGGGGACTAACAGGGGACCAAGCACACTCCACACAGAAAGGCCCAGTTGAATAGATTTACAATAAAAATGTCATTATTTTCCAAGGAATTTAGATCCAATTTAAAGCTTTTTCATGCCATGTGATAAATGTTGACAAAACGATACAACATTTGAATGGGAACTAGTGTTTGTGGCTAAACACCACACACAGAGCACCTCACCTGCAGACGGGGTGGCCCTGGTCACCTCCACTCCGTGTGGAAGGTCCAGGCGTTTGCTGTAGACCAGTTTGGAGCTGAGGATGAGTTTGCTGGCCGACTGCAGATTGGCTGTGGAGGCCGAGCGAGGCAGGGGTCTGATGGGAGAGGTCTCTGGGGAGGAGTCTGCATTCAGCGCCTGATTAGGGACCATTAGCTGGCTCTGAAAGCTGTAGTCTGGACCCTGCTCGTCTGGACAGAAAGCAGCGCGATAAAATGTACAGTAAACAGGCAGAAAATTGAACTTGCTTGGCAGTAATCTAGAGATTAATAAGAGGGCAAGAAATCGAATTGAAATTGCAATCGAGTTGCAGTTGTAGAACTGTAACCTTACCCTCCATGTAGGTCATGTAATTCCTTCTGTAAACAACACTATATCCTGTCTCCATGTGGTTTTCAAACAATGCCAATGCTCTAGCTTAAGTCGATTTCAGTGATAATGCTCCGGAATATGATCAAACTTTGCACTGGACATTAAATAAAAAAATTAATTAAAAGCTAATCTAATCATAATCACAATGTCGGTCAGAAAAAGTGAAACTGCAGTAGATATTTTTACAGAATGACTCAGTGGATGTGCAATCATGAACCATGAACCAAGTATGAACTTACCAACGCAGGCTTGTACAGAGCGAAGATGCAGGTGCCACATTTGAAGCACTGAGTTCCTGTTAAGGTCCTTTTCAATTACAACCAAAAAGAACTTCTCGGAAAAAGGCGCAGGCTGGTAATCTAAAAACGAGCAGAGATGGTGCAGTTATTTATAATGAAAAGAAAACAAATTAGATTTTTATTTCGTACATTACGTGGCCTTGTTAATAGCCTAATCCATTTTATAGTTATTTTTTTAATGCCTTCGACAGAATATGATTTCTAGCTATAGTGCTCGTGTTACCTAAAGTAGCAGCAGTATTTAGAAAGTAGAATAAAAATTAAACAAAATGCCATTATCATAATTATAACACGGCGATGATTTCAGAAGTGTCCTGTACCTCCGTCACCAAAAGCTGGAGGTGAAGCTTCGTATGTTTTTGGAGGCTTGTACCCGAGGATGAAGTCCTCTTGGAAGACATGCAGCAGCTGAGTATTGGCGCCACACTGCAGGTACACGTCAATACATTGTTGTTACTATGGTTATTAATTGATTACGGCGTGTTCTTCAAGCATGTTGTCGTTGAAACTTGAACGCAGAGCCTCTAACCTGGTTTGTAATGACATCCAACTCTATGATACATCCAGGCCTGGCAGTCGACTGTTGGCTCACAATGTTGAACACTTCGCCCACCAGTTTCTAAACAAGAACATGCGCAATTATGCCATACAGAGCATAAAAAAAAAAGGAAATCAGTTACCAAGAGAAATAGATGCAATGTTCTGGCTGTGCTACATTGGAATGAAAATGATCAACTCACAGAGGTTTCCGGATCCGACAGCTCATCTAGGAGTTTTCTGGCATCCACCACAGCTTGATAGAGGCGGAGATTTTTACCATCTGAAGCTACGAAGCAGGCACTGGCACTGTTACAGTATGTCCCTGAAGGAGAGGAGATGTGAAAAGTTTAATCAGCGCCCCACTTCCTATGAATACATTAGCTACTGTTAGAAACTTCACACACTTCGGATGCAAAAATCTTCACATTCTACCACTTAATTACTATGCTGAACGAACCTCATGAACCTGAAGAAAGTTACATTCTTGACAATCAAGAACAGAGAAAACCTCTCAGTCAAGAGCAACGTAAACAGGATTCAGTATTTTACTTAATAATAATAATAATAATAATAATAATAACACTACATCAAACTTGTATAGCGCTTCTTTGAACACTCAAAGGTGGTTTACATGGGGAATAAAACAAAATGAACTCATAAATTAAGTTCTTTGAATTTATTTTAATAGTTTTGATAAACAGCATGCCAAAGGGATGGCTCAAGCTGGTAAGGGATTACTGTAGGATGACAAAGCAGCGAGCGCCCCCTAAAAATTATTTATTCCCACCCATAAAACACGGTTAAATATAATGAAACATTTTCCCACAGATTAATGTTGATGTATACATTAAATAAACCTATGAAGCTCAATCAACAACTCATCCCCAGTCATTTAACAGACTGAGGAAGTGTTTTCATTACATTTTCTGTAAATGTTAACAGGGGAAAGTGATTATGCTTCCACTTTTAAATCCTAATACACTAACTCAGAACCACTGCTGTCAACGAATTCCAACTTGGCCAATACTCAATACAAAATGCAGTTTTAAGCAGCTAATGAGCCTCAGGTGACCTCAAGACTTTGAGACTCAGGATAATAAGCAATGAATGAAACAGTGTGGAGGTACATCTAACTCTAACCACAAGAGTGATATCCCCTTTCTCAGCACTATCAGTGCAAACTCAGTTCTGGTAAAGGTACTGAGATGAGAGGTGAAACCTCAAGAATCAATAAATAAACATAAATAGATAAATACCTGGTCCACGTGGCTTATTCTAAGCTTTTGCAACTTTTAACACAAAGATACAACCGTCCAACACACACATTCAACCCCAGTGGGCAATTCATGTAAATAATTGTTTACTTTTTACCTGTTCCATAGGTGCAAAGTTCACACTAAATGAAAATGTTTACCGAGCACGGTGCTGGGGATGAGCGTGGGCAGCCAGGCCACGTTGCTGAAGGCAGAGGTGTGCAGGGAGTTGATTCGGGCGAGTTCAGAGACCCCCCCAGTGCAGGACAAGGGCCCGATGTGGTCCACCCTCCACAGGATCAGCTCACTGTAGATGGCGTTGGGGTCGTGGAAGGTCCTGGTGGCTGCATTACGGAGCTGTTTCCTAGAAGAGACCAAAATAGCCCGGGTTCAGTGTCCATAATTTATGAGTTCATGTATTGTATTGCAAAATGCAAAAAGCGTCTCCATTGTGTCTGCCATAATCATCTTTCGGGGTTACATAGTCAGGGCAGTTCGGGGGTTTTCCAATTGAGTTTACAGATGCCAAGATCGTACTGTCAACAAATATGTCCACCTAAACTAAAATGGATAAAACATTTAGATTCAAAGTCAATTTAATGCATTAACTACACTGTATTAACTAAATGGATCCAAACATTAACAGCACAAGGTTTAAATAGATCTAAATCGGCAGTGGATCAGGTCTGAACTTGGACAAAACCAACAATAAGATTTCCCAAGCATCTCTGCTGACACTGCTGCCTGAATAAAGACCTCAGGTAAAGGGAAGAAAATGGATGAATAGAAAGAAACTGTCAAACGGTAATGGCTGCCACAGTTGAACAAAACTTGTATTTGCAGTTTATCATCCTTCTGAATAACGCATTTCTATGATGGGAGGATACAAGTGCGTACCTGGGCAGTCCTTTGGGTATGGGAAGGGTGGGCGGCTGCTCCCCCTCCATGCTCCCGGGGGCGGAGGGCGGGGTGAGCAGGGCGTTGTGGTGGGACGAGGTGAGCAGCAGAGGCAGCACGGTGTGGCAGGCCTGGTCGTTCAGGTGGAAGCGGTGGCCACAGTAGCGGAACTTATGAGACACGTTCAGGACGTTGGAGAAGCCGGAACGCTCGGCAAACGTCACTGCCCACTGCGCACAGAGAAGTCACACTTATGTTAGAAGGCGGGATAGAAGGGCGCATTTAAGATTATTTAAATTGCTCTACATATACACTCAAGAACAAAAACAGTACGCAAAAGACTGGAGTCAAGATTGTTCAAGCATCTGTTGATGTGCAAGTTAAATTTCTTTGATTGGTGTTCATCAGTAAATAAGTCTACAGTTACTATATATATTAGCGCGGCCGGTTATAGCGTCATAGTAGGATGGAAATAGCATGGCATCTAAAAGTGTAATAAAATGGTTAATTACTCATGTCTGTGTACGTTCTCAGTCATACAGGAGTTGTCCATCTTCAATGAAGCTACTTGATTCATCTTCTGTACTCAGTAGTTGAAGTCTTGGAACGTTTCGCCTCTCATCCAAAAGGCTTTGTCAGCGACAAGGGTCACAATCTGCACGCAGCTGAATATATAGACCAATGGGGAGGAGTTAGGGTGTCTTACGATGTGACAGCACTGTTTACATCTGTCCCAACCTCAGCAGCAGTCACAGCGGTGAGGAAGAGACTGACTGAGGACAGCACTCTAGCTGATAGGACCCAGTTCATGCCTGACCACATTTGCCAACTACTGGAGATCTGTCTTAGCACCACATACTTTCAGTTCAGGGGCAGCTTCTACAGACAGATCCACGGCTGTGCAATGGGCTCTCCAGTTTCACCCATAGTGGCTAACCTCTACATGGAGGAAATGGAGAGACACGTGGGTCAAAATTAAACAGAAGGAAGTGGCACCTTTTACAGCCGGTGGACCCCAGCATTAAATTTACTTGGGAGGACGCCAAGGAGAAACAACTTGCCTTTTAAGTTATCATAGGGGATAACGGACAGCTTCAGACAGAGGTTTACAGGAAGGCGACTCATACTGACCAGTATTTGATGTTTGACTCTAACCATCTCCAGCACAAACTAGGGGTCATCAGGATGCTCAGACATAGAGCTAAAGAGGTGCCTACCAATACAGAAGGAAAGACCAAAGAGGACCAACATGTCCAGAGAGCCCTCTCAGACTGTGGCTAACTGGTCTTTCACTAAAGCACAAAGTACAAGAAGACCCAAAGAACAAGACAGACAGACTACAGAGCCCAGAAGAAAGGGAGTTGTAGTGCCGTATGTGGCCAGGGTCTCAGATAAACTTCAGAGAATCTTTAGGCAGCACAGGATTCCAGTGAACCACAAACCGGTGAACACACTGAGACAAAAATTAGTTCATCCCAAAGACAAAACTCCGAGCCACAAACAAAGCAATGTGGTTTATTCTATTCGATGCAAAGAAGAAGAATGCAAACAACATTATACTGGAGAAACTAAACAAATTTTACAGAAGAGACTTTATCAACACCGAAGAGAAAGCACAAGCCGCCCTCAGTCGGCGGTGCACCTCCACCTCAAAGCCTCCAACCACTCCTTTGAGGACGGGGAGGTAACAATTTTAGCTAAAGAAGAACGTTGGTTTGAAAGAGGAGTTAAAGAAGCTATTTTTGTCAGGAAAGAAAACCCCTCCATGAATCAAAATGGCGGTCTCAGATTTAATCTTCCATCACTGTACTCCAATTTCCAAACCGAAAGGGCTTGGCCAGCCCAAGGAGACGGCACCTCAGCCAACAAAAGAACAATAGGCAGATAATTAGCAGTGATCATCCATGAATAGGACAGATACTGGGTAGTGATTATCTATGAATAGGACATGACTGACCGATACTGAGGTGAGCAGATCGTTAGAGACGCTCTACTTCAAAGTGGTTTACCCACAGGTGAGAGTAGCTGGGATTAAAGGGGAGGAGACGGGCCAACCCTAACTCCTCCCCGTTGGTCTATTCAGCTGCGTGCAGATTGTGACCCTTGTCGCTGACGAAGCCTTTTGGATGAGAGGCGAAACGTTCGAAGACTTCAACTACTGAGTACAGAAGATGAATCAAGTACATCATTAAAGTTAATTACTCATGGAAACAGGAAACACCTTCTACTTTATTTCATGGTAATGATTAACCCAAAGACTGTACTTACCAGGAAACAAGGTTAGTATTTTCTGTGTTATTCCTAGTTATCGTGGTATTACCCAAAAATCATAATGCAATGCTTTTTTGGGAGACAAAATATTTAGAAGAAGATCTTTATTTATATAGCGCCTTTCACAGACATGGTCACAAAGTGCTTTACATGAGAGCATTTTACATTCACTCCATACTCGGTGGTGATAAGCCACGTTAGTAGCTTCAGTTTCCCCTGGGGGAGACTGACAAAATCGCTGTCGCAACTACACACATCTGCGCCAACGGTCCCTCTGACCACCTCCATACATTCACACACACGTCATTTATCCTGACCTATTGTACATGTTTTTTTTTTAAATAAACTAAAATTTTAAATTTTTAAAAATGTAAATGAATTTTTCTCCCAAAAAAGCATTGCATTATGATTTTTATTTTGTTTTCTTTTGATCATGATATACACAAACTTGCAGAAGACATTATAGTATAGGTGTAATGCATTATGTCATTGTTCTGACGGTCTGGTTTTATCACTGTCACAGGGACCTGGTTGAGGGATCCGTCCACGTGCTTGGAGACCATCATGACGGCCGGGCTGGTGATGGGCTGGGAGTTGGAGGAGGGGTTGATGCCCAGTGAAGTGAGCCCAGCCGAGGCGGAGGCGGAGTAGGGCATGCGCTGTACGCCTCTCCCCTGCTCCCCCGTCCCAGAGCCCTCCCCCTCTGTCAGAGTGTAGGCGTACATCAGAATGTTTTTACTGAGAGAGTTGGCGTCGCCGGTGGGAAACGCTACGGGAATGCGAGAGGAGAAGGACACCTGGAGGGAGAGAGAGAAAGACGTGTGTACACGTATGAGAAGACCTTTTGCTCTGTACAGTAATTATAGAATATAAATTAAACAGAATTGACTTGAAAGCATATCAAGTTAGTTGTCATTGTCATAAGAAAATAAGTGGATTTACTCTGCTTCACAAATAAAACCCAACTATGACAATATTGTAAATGACTCCCAATGGGTTCAAATGTGGATCATTTGCACTAGCTAAAATGTTTTCCTCAGAGCTATCATTGTTAAATATATGTATGCAATTGAAACTATGTATGGAATCGATAAATTGTCAATAAAATGTATTCATTTCATAGTGGCAATTACCTTATTTTGGCATAAAGTTGATTCCTAACAGGTATTTGGGTTTTTTTGTACATCAAAGGCATAGGTGTGTATCATTTGATGTATTATAAATAAGGAAGAAAAAACACTTAGAGTTTCCCTTTTTTCTCAATTGCAGTTTCTGTTCCTTTTTACGCTGCATGAAACTACCCTCACACCACGATCTGCTATGGCCTTGAAACTGAAACAAAGAGGGGGAAATGCTGCATCACCCACCTGGACCTGTCTGAAAATGCCTTGGTTGAACTCGTCCAGATACTTGACGTGCCACACCAGGAAGGAGCCGTCGACCGGGTGGACCGTGAACAGCATGTCGGGGCTTTTGTTCCACTCCGTAATCAGCGTCTCCATCTTCCTCTCCAGCAGCATGGAGGGCAGGGGCAGGCTGGAGCTGGACCCCGGGGAGGAGGCTTTGGTGCTGCCCTGCTCCCCAGGCTCCATCTCCTCACCGTGCTCCGAGGATGCCTTGTCAGACATCTCATCGAGGTCTGCGTAGAAGGGACGGTGGATTTAAAAAGTTGTGTTCCGATTTCACATTACGACATAACAACATACAGATGTGCCTCAGTATATTAAAGGTAGGGTATGTTTTTTTTTTTAAATTAGAGGTAATAGATAAAGTCTGGAGCTGATCTGAACAACTATGGGCCTTGCCTAGGCGTACAAAGTTGCTGTATAGGGTGTAAGTTTAAACTTTTTAAACGATAACCGTAAATAACATGTTCTTGTACAATGCTTAAGTCATACTGTACCAAATTCAAACTTCATGGGGGATCCATCGGGGTCGAGGGGGTCGTCGGTCGCCTGTTCCAGTTGTTGCTCAGAAAACTTGCGCAGCTGCACCATGAAGAGGTCCATAGAAGAAGTGAAGCTTAGGTCCTTATTGTTGAGCCAGTGCACCACGAATCCCCCGCCGCCTGTGCCGTCGTCGGAGTTAAAGGCAGCAGCATCAGCCAGGGACGGGATATCTGACAAAAGACGTACAATCACAAAAGTGAGAGACAGGCGTTGCCCAAACCAAAACCATAGAGTTATCTGGTGTGTAAGGTGAATCATAAGTAAATACGTCGTACCTGTGCTGGGGTTAATGCTGGCGGAGATGTGGAAGTGGCAGAGGGCGTTGGCGTGATGAGCGATGTGTCTGTGAGTGTGGGGGTCGTGGGTGCCCAGCTGAGAGGGCAGTAGTTCACTGTGGGCCACCAGAGCAGAGGACCGCCTCCTGCCTCTGCGGAGGTGCTTCAAGTGGTGGATCGACTGTAAAACGCAACAAGACACACGGATGAGGATCTGTATTGTTTTTTTTCTCATGTCGGAAGACTTTTAAAGAGAAGTCACTTGATTCACCTCCAAGGCATGTTGTATTTTGTCCTTGCCGGCCAGTCCTGGGAGGCTGGAGCTGTAGGACTGTGAGTTCTCAGATATCTGTCCCCCGAGAAGGCTGTCCTCCGGCAGCAGAGTCTCTGACCACAATCTGCACACGCCGTCTTCACACGACGTCAGCAGGACATTGCACACCGAGCCCCTGGAAAATAGAGGAGTGAAATATTTTTTAAAATTACTTTCTTAAAAACAATGTGTCTGAGAGATGCGTCTCCTTACTTGGGCATAAACTTGCTGGTCTTCCTCCAGGACATGCCAGTGACCGATCGGGGATGGGCCAAATAAACAAAGGAGAAGTGCACAGGAGTCTTTTTATCCGAGGGGTCTTGGACCACCACCGCAGAGCGCCATCCAGTGGTGGGGTACCACACTTTGAGTAAACAGTCATCCTAGGACAAGCCACAGCCATGAATACTAGACTTGAACATGGAGTTAGAACAGTAAGCCAATAAATACTATGGATAATAATGAGCATTGTTCAAAAGGCTACAAAATGCTATCATTCATGCTTGTCTTTGCTTATACCTTTTCATACTTGTGCAAATGGCAATATGGAGTTCTTTTCTAATCTATCCTATTTATGTGAAAGAAATGGCTGTTGCCAGTGTGTGTGTGTGTGTTGACTCTGGAGGGGCTAAAAACCTAATAATTCTAGAGAAAGGAGTCAAATTACCAACATGTCTTTGTTTAGCTGCACAATCCAAACAAACAAGATCCAACATAATGTGCAGTGCATGTATACATGCAGTACGTAGCTTGTGTGTGCAGATTAGCTTGGTTATGGCTATTGCTTATATATCAGTGTCAAACGTTTTATACCAAGTACTAGAGGTCGATCAATATGGGTTTTTCAAAGGCCTATGTCGATTTTTATTGGCTGATGCCGATATGCTTGGCTGATATTTAATTTTTCCAAATGTCTGGTCTATAATCCTGTAACAACGTAAATACTTGGCCACTGCTGGAGACGCAGAGGGGGCGGGGCCAGAGCGCGGAGTCTGATGTTCAGAATGAGTGAGAAAAGCAGCAGAGTCCTGGCAAAACACTCAGCTTTACCCATTCTCACTAACAGCCTAGTTTCCAAAATAATCAAAAACTGGCATTTTCATAAATATTTTTGTATTTACATTATTCTTAATAGCCCAGACGAGTAAAAAAACATGTAGGATGTGGAAAACCTGCTCAAGTTCACTGTAATAATGGAGGAAATAAACATAATATTATATGTGATATTCCCAGTGTTTTCAATCGCGTCAAAGTAGGGGGTACGCGACTCTTCACCCAAAGCTTCAGGGAGTACACGGCTCCAAGAAGTTTGGGAACCACTGCTGTAGGTGATTCAATCCCAGCTTGCATTGGCATGCAGAGCCGTGGGAAGACATTTTAGTTAGGGTGTGCTGAGAAATAAAGTTTACCCCTGTTTCTTTTTCTGTGCATATTTCCTATTTAATAATATTGCCTGCAGTTTTTGCAAACTATCCACCAGAGGGTGCTGCAGCACCCTCAGCACCCTGGGTTACCACAGCCTTGTTGGCATGCTGCCATTAGCATTAACATACTGGTCATAGCCACGACATTTTGCGGGGCAATAAAAAAGAGGAGGTTAAAACTAACTCAGCAATTTAATTGTCAAGGTCATGTGCTTCACAATGACATGCAGCATGTCCATATTGACGGAGGTTTAGTGAAACTTCTATTTAACAAACTTGAAGCTAACCAGTTTTCATTGCGATGTTTCTCTGTTCCCGAGGCCTGGGGACTTGTTTACAAGCCCTGACTTCACTCTGTCCAATGCAAAAAACGGGAAGTCTCTATTACTTTTTGTCCCAGAGATATTGGCTTTTATCGGCACTAGATCGTCTGATAGTCGCTATTGTAAAATCCTTAAATATCGGCCCAGTATATCGGCCAACTCAATTATCGGTCGACCTCTACCAAGTACCACAAGGAAATGTCTGACAAGTACTAGATCTAAACTAAGTTTAAACCATGAACCAAATGAATGAATGAACCTGTTCCAAACAATTCTGATTCTGATGAATAGTTTTTATTCATTCATTCACTGAACCATGAACCATTCTATCTTCAGAAGCTTCTTCTCACTCTTATGTTATTAAGGTAGACTGATCAAACCTACAAGCCAAAGGCCTATTTTCATTTTTCATTTCATTTATTCATTTATTTCAGGCAATGGGCAACAAAAGAAAGAATATACAGTATGTAAACAGGATGATCCTATTTAAGAAGAAGCTGCAGAAGATATCCCAGTCAACCCAGACAATCAAAACCAAATCTGGACTAAGATGAAAAATTCCCTTACAAGTGAGAGCCAACACAAACTTTCACGGTTTAAGACAGATCACCCAGCTGTAGACTTCTCTGTAACAAATGTACCTTTCCAACTGTAGCAAAGTATTCACCATCTGGAGACCACTTGGCAACATGGATAGATGCAGCCGTTCTGGAAAACACACAGTTTATAAAGACACTAGAACCAGGGGCGTAGCACCAAATCCTGGGCCCTGGGTACAAATATTCTACTTTTATTGGGCCAATTGAAATGGCTAGTTTTAGATAGAACATAATGATTATTAGCATACCACATTAAACAGGAGGGCTGCACCAGGGACACAGGATTTAGTGCTGGAAATAACACATTTGGGATTTTAAAATATCCATTAAAATGCTATTTTACAAAAAATAATGATACTGTATGTTGTCTCTGTGGCCCACAGGCATGAACAAAAAACTCATGGGTTTCAGCCTGATTTAGTCTCTCACCATATTTGAAGCCTACTTTTAAGTGTATTGTCAGTAAATTCTTGTTCTAAAAAGTTACCCTGGAATAAGCTAAATGGCACGAGCCCTTGACCTTTTCACTGGAACCACGTTGACTCGTCTCCAAAGCTGCGCATTTATAATGCAAGTCTCCAAATGCACGCGGCTAATTAGCATAATTAATTCTATAGCGTGAGTGGCCTGTGGCCTTTGTCACTGTATTTGGCCTGATTGCTGTCAGTTACAATAAATATAAGGAAAGAGAAACTTTAGGGGTTAAAATGAGGAGAGAAGGAGCTCTGTCTGTGGCTCTTCTCAGTGCAGGCAGAGGCAGGGACTCGCCTCACTTCATGTTTAACTGTCATTTATGACATCTAAGGCCAGCTAGAATAGGCTTGTGTTAAATAAAAGCACATAAGAGCTTGGCAAGACTAATATTCTCTTTCCTAGCTTAGTTTCATTGCAATGCAGAGCCCACCTCATCAAAGTCACTGTTGAGTTGAAGCGCGCGGTGCTGAACGCCGGTGTGTGGGCTGAACCATTTGGCACATTTTTAAAGGGGTTTCAGGGCCCTGAGATATCACCCATCATTATTGTTTGTGCAAAATTCCCTCTAGCAACCATTGTATTTCAGCCCTGTTTTGTTCAATTCTTATATTAATTATGAGGAAATTTAGAAAGTACAATACAGAACGCTTTTTGCAGAACTTTTGAAGGCCCCTACCCTGCTCTGGACCCTGGGTACTCAGTACCCTTTACCCCCCCAGTCCGCCCAAGCCTAGAAGTAAAGTCATCATTGCATAATGCGTGTTCACCCCAGATTTATTAATGTGGTTTTCATTTCTCCATTTGTCTGTGATTTCTAAACCAGCGCCCGCCTCCAGTCAGCTGTTATGCGGTGAGTAAGTGTTTTTGTTAAGACTTTTGTCTTATCGGAGGTTGCACTTCCCCTCTCTGTGGTTTTGGTCATTCATGTGCCATCACGTGACAATTAGTAATAGGTTCATAGTCTGTTTGTTTGGTGATTAGAGAGTACACACAGACCAAACAACAGGACGCACGGGACTATTGTTGGGGCTACTGAAAGAGACACCAGTGGGAAAATCGAGACATACAGGTTTATAAATGCTGTAGTAAATTATTTTAAAAGGTACAAACATGTTACTGATTATTTGAGCTTTTTAGTGTAACAATACTTAATTTTAGTTAGTGGGGCACATTGAAATGGTAAAAAGTACCGCTGGGAAAGCCCTTTTTTGTTGCAACATGCAGTGCTTAAGTAATGTTTTTTATAAAGTCTGATCCGGTAAAGTTATATGTACTGTATATACTATACGATATCATACTAATACCTTTTAACAGTACACTTTAGTTAGTTAATAAAGAAAACTATAAACCATAAAAATCACGAATCAACTACAATAACAATCCCGAGTAGAAACGGACACATTTGAGAGACATCCATTGTAAGAGATAGAAGTCGAGCTAAATTACCATTCATTAGAGGCTGACAATTGAAATATTTTTTCTCCAGACTTTTCACAGTCCCAAATTGAGATGACAGACGCAATAATAATGAACCCAGACAGAACATGAAGCACGAGATGTGTCACAGAGCAGAGTATTAACTAAATCCATACTTGCACTGCCAGACGCAGTTCCAGTCGTTGAGGACGGGGTGGGGCTTGTCGTCCGTGGCCTGCCCGTCCTCCTCCTCGATCAGGGCGTCCGACACGGGAGGAGCCCACAGCTGCAGTCGCTCAGTGGCGGCCAGAATACGGTTCCCTGCGGGCAGAGGGGCAGCGTGTCACACATAAGAACCACACACTTTCCCCATCACCTGTGCTGAATATTGTTTTAAACAGGCCAAACCAGAGGCCAGGGGGAGGGAGCTGCGCTACTGAGTGGTAAGCACATTCAGTGGGATACTTGGAACACATGGTTGAAATGGACATAGATGTGCACAAGCAATAGAGATTGTACTGCAGTAAATCTGGAAATGTCACACAATCTCGTCACATTACAGGATATGAGACAAAAAAGGTTACAACTGAATGCTATAAACAAATACAAAAAGGCGTGCAACAAGAATGGGCCAATATATAACAGAGGGATTCTATTTTTATTCCAAGTGCTGAAAACGAAGCATACTAATATTAAAGTTGAAAAATCTCCGCTACATTTTGTTGTCCCTGGATCTCACCTGTCCATTAATGTCTCCGAAGCAGTGGGTCTATCTTGATCTGGGTTCTTAATCTGGTCAGGGGGTAACCTAGCTGGAGGATTTACCCTATTGTGCATGTTTTAAGTTTGTAAACAGAGATGAGTTGTATGGTAACCTACCATACAAAACTCTCGTAACACTATGAACTACACATTTTGGAAGATGAAAAAGAAACGAGGTCTAAAACGAGTCCAATCCCGGGATCTATTGTCCTTATTTCACGTCACCAAACTGATTAAGTGCCGTCACCTCTAAACAATCAATACATTTAATAACAAGTACATTATGAGCACTGCGTCGCCAATAGCAGTAAACACAGAGCCAGTGAGAGGAGACAGAGATGTATTACTGGGAGAAACCAGAGGCTCTGGCTGCCGCAGTTCTACAGCAGCTCAAAGAGACAAAACATGTCTGTTTCTGTAGCGGATAACAATCAGGGGACGCAGGGCTGAGCGACTGTGGGACTCATATGAACTGACTCTGATGATGATCATTGTTATTTTCCAAACAAGTATTGTAAATAGAATTATTATTATTTTTATTTATCAATATTTGTCAGTACGCACATTTCAGAGCACTATGGACTGCTACAATACAGGTTTAGTAAGTTTTATACATAATAAGCCCTCCATTTAAAGTGTGCATCTTCTGCTGTGATTATAACTATTCAAATTTTGATAGCCAGAAAACTGTACAGTGTCCAGTCAAGTCATTGCGCTTTACTAATGCCAAGTCATTTCTACGAGTCCGACTTGGCAATATTTAGCATTCGTGACTTAAAGTTTATTAGGAGAAGCACAGATTTGCACATCTTTTGAAATGTACAATTCTCTCTGATCTTTAACCCTTTTTAATATCCTAGACGAGGGAGAGTGCATTTGCAATAGGGGTAGCTTCAGTTTATCATCTTTAGAGACTTGCTCTGTCCGACTCACATAAAGAAAATTAAGCAAATGGCTTTTTGGCACAAGCTGCTCATCAGGGAAATGGTTCTGAAGCTCGAAGGAGCCATTTTGGATTGGGAGCGGCAAGGGGTAGAAGACGATTTTCAATGACAAACTTTATCTACCCACATCATTTTGACATCCAGTTTGCCCTGGTTTAGAAACACAATAGTAGTTTGGTTCCTGGCTATTTGAGCCTATAAACACCTTTCAGGAGGCGGAGTGTCACAGAAGTGTTTTCCTACAGCAGGCCAACTTAAAAGTAACGCACAGTAGTGTAACTCAGCTACATTTTTGATAAGGAATACAAACATATTACATTTTTAGAGCTGTAATCATCAATAATTTTTAGTAACTTGCCCAACACTGCTGCTAACAGTGCCCTCTATTTCCACATCTGTGGACATGCAACAGTACAAGGCTGCAAGAAGATCGACTTCAAATAAAAATCAGTTTGAAAGCAGGAAAAAGTGCTCTGCAGTCTGCCTTTGCACATTCTCCAACAGTAGGTGAACAGAGACACACAGCGGTCGTACCTTGCGGGTCCCAGGCCAGGTTGTAGGTGATGGCATCGAGGAAGAACTGTCCTGTCTTTTGCCACTGATAGTTAAGCTGCAAGTTAGTCACAGAAGAGCAACACACACACACACCATGCGAGGTTATTGGCACGCTCCGATTAATCTTACACGTTTTTGGATTTTTGAAATGAAACGTGTGTGGAGTCTACCTTGTGGCGTTTGTTTGGGTTGGTGGAGAGAGGCTCGAAAATGCACACCGTGTTTCCGTATGAGGCCGCGATCTAAAAATAAAGACATCGTCACAACATTACTCACCCCATCAGCAGCACTCACTCGGGCCGCCGGGGGGATCAGGAGGAGAGAGGAGGGGAGAAGGGGAGAGAGGAGACAGACTACTCCACTGAGCTGCTCCATCTTTCATCATCTATTTCCTTAATCACGCCATCCGTCTTTCCTACTCGCTTATCTCGCTTCTATTTCCTTCATCCTATAATTAATTTTGGGGAGACTTTGTTTCTTTGTTTTTATTATTGATTTCTCTCCTCTCACTTCTTTCTTTACTTCCCACGGTCCATCCTTTTCTTGTTGTTGTTTGATGATTCTGCAAAGCTCCTGCGGTCCTTTCACAGTGTCTTGTGTCTGCTTTGTGTATTTGCAGTCTAGATTATTCGTTCTTGGCTCTCACTGTCTCTTCATTTCTTTGACTCGCCATTATTTAACATTCGTGTCATAAGGGCAGCACACAGTCTAAAAAGAACCCCATCCTAATTTATTAGAATTTTATCTTTGTTTTGGTCCTGATTGTATTTTTTTCTGTCGAGTTTTGACACAATGTGCTGGAAAAACAAATTGCTTTTTTAGTTAAGCATTTTGGTACATGCTGTGTTTTAATGGAAATGTATGTGATAAAATATAGATTTTTTTCCCTTACCCTTTGCTCTCTTTGCTTTTCCTTCTATCCCCCCCAACTTCTAAGTTCTACTCATTCACACGTGCATTCATTCTTTACATGTTAGTTCAGTGTAGTTCTTGTGAGTATTGTCTTCTTTTAGTCTTCTTTTAGTTCACTGCTCCTCTTCTATCCATCTGTCTATTAACTCTTCCTCTGCTGCTTTACAAAATCTCACTTGGCGCCAGCCTCCCCCATTTGGCTGTAGTTACTGTTCGCTGCAGTCTCACTCGGTGGTTCTCAAGCGTTTCATAGCAAGTACTACTAAAAATAACAGTTTTTTGAAGCTAAAATAAGATCTAAAGCAGATATTTAAGTAGAGAATTGTCTGTGAGAGCCAGAAACACGGTTGGGCAGCAGATAAGGGATTGGCTTTTGTGGTTTGAAAATGGGATCATTCAGGTTGTGCGTATTTTAAGCTTAATCGAAAATTGTGTCAAACCAAGAATTGGGACTAAATTAGATACCATTTTTAGCTACAACTACAACTACAGAAGACTATATACCGCTGGTCTGCCTCGCTGTATATTTCTCCTTCTAGCAGACGGACTGACAATCTCCTGGGACGGCGCACCGGAGCAGAGCAGCAGCAGGCGCACGGAGTTCTGCAGTCTCAGAGGGGGTTTGGGCGAGGTGGAGACTTACCCGTCCGAGCTGGTGGGAGCACTCCACGCAGCCCACCTGGATGTTCCCGTTCTGGGCCCCGGGGATGATCTGCACGCACTCGAAGTCGCTGGCCAAGATCACCACGTCGCAGCCCGAGCCGTAGGCCTGCGGACAGAGGGAGGGGCAACGGGTTGAGCTCACGTCAGTTTGACCGGACCACAGGTGGTGTAACCTTTGGACTGATACTGACAAAAGCAGAATGAGCGCCCCGCAAGAGCTTCCATACATCCCCCGTCCAACCCGTATTTCTACATCAGATTCAACGAGAAAATGTCCCACCCTGTCCCTACAAGCCGGTGCCACGCGGTTAAAGATAAGGTCTCCGAGTGTTTACAGTGGTTATGTGGATGGATAATGTTTCTTTACAATGTGATGAGAATGAGTGATGGTGTAGCGTCTGGGGGGTTGAGGATCAAATGTTGGAAGTTGAACACTATGGAGGAAATCTGCCATGTTTGCGGCATGTAGCAAAGTCCATTCATAGATTTACAGAGGGCAAAACGTGTAAAAAGTAAACAACAGACACGTGGAACACATGCTCGGTCACAAAAGGTGAAAATATTGAACACATCGTAGTGTCTAAAGGTTTCTTGTGTGAACTATAACTCCAGAATTTCAAGTCCTAACCCCTCTGTTGCTTTATTATTATGAAATGTGGCATTAGTTTAGATGATGCCCTTCCATGGTCTATTGTTCACCAAGAGAACAAGAGAGTTTAGTTGATACACATCAGTCTATTCAGAAGAGCAAGTGCCTCCAAAACCCTGCTCTTTGATCATGTACAAAAAGCGACTACATTAAAAGTCACATCAAATGCAATAATCCTCCGGTTAAGCTAAATAAATCGAATCAGCTCTCATTTATAGTTACACACTGATCAATCACAAGGCGCCCAGTGTTTGGACAGATTGGCTGTTTGCTGGTGGTCAGGTGTGTAAACAGCAGCAGTGCAGAGGCGACTGAGGCACAGAGCTGGCCTCGAAGCCGAGTGTATGTGTTTCATTATTCAGGAGAACAGAAGAAGAGGCTGAGGCCAGGGCACACAGCAGGGCAACGTTACTCTCAGCTACAGCCGCTGTGGAGAGCTCCCAAACATAGAGATTTACAATCATCTATGACACAATTTACAATGGAATTAGCGAGAAAATGTTAAACGCAGGAGTGTCTGGTTGAAACGCAATCTGCTTCTAAAGAGAGGCTGCGTTTGACTCTTTTTCACACGTTTGAGTGGCATTTCAGTCATTCAGAGCATGACTGAGGCTGATCCACGGACGCAGCACTGAACCTGAAAAGACTTTATGTCACAAATTGAGAAGATGCAGCAGTACATCTAAAACTGACTTTATGGCCCTAACCAAATATCCAGGTGACATTTAACAGCGCAGCCGGACGAATAGGACAAAATAAAATAATGTAAAGCTGCGGGGGGAGACCCAGGATGGTGCTTCGCTGTGACTGCGGCACTCGGTTGTGCGCATTACGGCTGGAATTAGGAGCGGTCACCGTCACGGGCCCGAGGAGGAGGACGACGGCGCTGCTCCTCCTTCACTGAAACAGGGGCCATGCTTCATCACGGTCTGAGCGGGGCGTTATGGAGCACACAGGAGGAACAGAGGTCACAGCGGCATATTCCACACTCACTCTAGGTCAGAGGCAGACAACAAAAACGGGAAATGTGCAGTCGGTGCTGGAAGACAAGGAAGTATTTAGGTATGTTATTAGAGCAGCGGTTCGCAAACTTTTCGAGACCAGGGACTCCTTTCTAACCAGTGCATCGGAGCATTCAAAAGAATAGTTCACGGCGGCACGGTAGCGTAGTGGTCAGCGCTCTCGCTTCACAGCTACAAGGCCCAAGGTTCGATTCCCACCTGGACGGGGCCTTTCTGTGTGGAGTTTGCATGTTCTCCCCATGTCTGCGTAGGTTTCCTCCGGGTACTACCACCAAAAATATGTACAATAGGCCAGGATGAATGATGTGCGTGAGTTAATGTATGGAGGTGGTCAGAGGGACCGTTGGCGCAGAAAATTGTCAGCTTTTTCCACCCTTTAAAACAGTAGTTTATTGCAAAGAAATTCTATTTACGTGACTGGATGACGTTAAAATCTCAGATGGAGAGCAGTGGCCTATAAAATGTGTGATTCAGGCCGTTTTTCTCCAAAACGCAAAATCCTGCTGAAGCAGATTATTTGTTAGGGATTAGGTCCTAAAACCTGCCATATTCATTTCACGGCCACATTTTCTTTCAACTGACAACAATCATGCTTATGTTAGAGTAAACGCTCCTCTTTTTGATGACTTCAGATTATATCTTGTGTTGACGTAGATGGAATTGAATTAGGCCCAGTAAATGACTCATTAATGTTAAACCGGGTAAACAGCTGCAACATTTATACACATTCTGCCATAGAGTTGTTGCTAAATCTTAGTCTCAATGGCTTTTTTTTTTCAACGTTAAGATGAAGCACAACCGGTTCTGTTTCGCAAGTCCAACCAAACACTGGCAATTCTACTGATACTCCACATCGGTAAAGAGCCTTTTTAAATGTTATTATTATTCTAACGAGGCATTTCATGGAAGAATTATGACCGTGATTGCCTCTTCCCACAGCCGAAGAAAAAGTCAAGTTTGCAGTGAGGTCTTAGCCTCCTGTGAATGTGCTGACTTTCGAGAGCACTGTCCACCTTTCCTCTCTGTGTCATCTGAACTGCTCACTCCAGACATCAGCTGCTGCCTTTAGTAAACATTACCCCAATAACACCTCAGCCATGACAAAGCACTGTGACTGCTCCTGAGGGCATTGTGCATTTACAACAGGGGCCAATTCAGGGCTACTACACCGGGCACATTGAGCTTTATCCTCTAAAAGTGAATGAAAACGAAGTGAGAAATTGATGCTATGCAAAAATATGTGCAGGCTATTTAGGCCTATTAAAGCTTTATCCTTATGTGAAGATTTGTACGCAAACTAAGGCACTTGCAGTTGTGTGGGCACTCACGGATCGTAAATTGTAGATCTAGGGGAGTCTACACGGCCATAAGTCCTGTGTCTAATGTAATCATGCAGGCGTGTTAGAAAACAGCTGCTCCAATGTGCTGCTGCATTTGTCACGTTTGGGCTGGCTTTGGCTCCGAGTCAGCAGCCGGGAATAAAAAAAAAGAAAGAAAAAGAGACGGTTATTTTTACTCATATCGAAAGTACAAGCCTTTTCACGTGTGTGGAGAAGCGTTTTCACGGGAGACATTTCTAAGGAAGCTCTGTACTTTGGTCTAATATAGGCACTAAAGGAGCAGGTTAAACGCTAAACCCAACTACAGACAATACATTGAGAAGAAATAGCGATATTTGAATACTGTCTGAACAATGATAACGCGATAATTCATTGAACCATTTCAAATCAAGACTAAATTCCAAACAAATTCAGAACAAGGGTCAAAATGAACTAGAATAAACTAGAACATATTATGACCAAAACTACTCTAGAAATTGACACATATTGCAACTTTCATTTGCTAACGCAGTCATTCTTCTCTGTTAATTTTGTAGTTTGTGTATATATTGTAAAAGTTAAATAAACTGCTCATAATTGTGATATTTTTTTTTTTTTTTTTTTCGATATACTTTGTGTGGGCTCTCATTCATCAAGGTGTTCATCATACTGGAAGTTACCAAAGCCGTCAAACAGACCAACCCAGTCCAACAACGTTTACGATGTAGAGGTGGTTAGAGCAAGTTCCAACGTAGATTGGCCTTAGACAGTGTGTTGTAAGGCTGCACAATTTTAAAAAAAAATCCTGAATATTTTATGTATTGCTTCTATGGTAGAGCTTTTATTTAGTTTTACTAGTTTTTATAGTTTTAATGACGAATCCAGAAGCAGAATGAAGCACTATTTCTTTATCTTATTCTTGGCACTTAAAGACTTGAATCGTGCAACTTTTTATGTAGAATAAAAAGTGAATATGTGTGCGTATTTGACCTTGTAGTGACAGAGTGGCTGTATGAGTAGTGAGCATGGTGCCTTTACTTTCCATCACAGTGGTCTCTCGGACGCTTGAGGATGAATTGTTTGGACGGTTTTCACAGCTGACAGAGCCTTTCACCAGAAAACCTACACAACAAGTGGTCCTGGGGCGTCCTACAGACCACCGTGATGGAAAGTAAGGGCACTGACCACTCACACAGCCACTGGGTGCATAATGCACCTTCAAGAAACTGAATTCTTAAAATGAGCGATATAACGAAAGTTGGATTGGCAATATATTTCCTTCCGTTTGAACCAACATGTTTAAGTTACCATGCAAACCTTCATCCGATGGAAGACCTGAGTGATTTCATGATGCCGTGTGGCTGTTGGGTGGATATTGTGGCACCTATTAATCAAAGGGTGAACACGCAAACAGTATGCAGCCCATGACAACTTTCTTTCATTGTACGCAATTATCAAAAGACATGTGTGAGAGCGTGTAATGTGTTAGTACATGGGCTGCAATGTAATGAAAAATATATATAAGCGAGATTGACAGCCGCCCCACCCTGTCAAGCGCAGTCATTGAACAATATGAGCTAATATCCTAAGTGTACAGCTGAGAGGCCAACGCTTCCTCATCTCTCTCTTTCTCAATCACTCTCCCTCTCTCTCTCTCTATTCCAGCCGGTTTGCTATTTTTAGATCCTCACACATCTGAAGTGCTGCACATCTAACTCGCGAGGTGCTTTTTATGCCTCTACCTTTCCTTAATAAACACAGGCAACGGTAAGAGGTAGTGCATGGCTAGTTAGCTACTGTTTGACGATACTAGGTTCCCCTTTCACCAAAGCACACACGAATCCAGGGCAGAAATATAATATTGTGGCGTATTGTAAACATGTGAAAAGATATTAAGTCCCCGTCAGGTATTTTTAGTACAGGTAGCTAACTGGGTCACTGTCGATGAAGGGCTGCGTCGTCGTGTTAAGTGCGGGACGTGTGGCAAATGAATAAAGGTTGGTTGTCGTAGTGGAAGATAAAACCCGACTGTACGTTTCTTAAAACCAAGCTCATTAATTAAATGTTAATGTTATATCACTGTTGTGGTTCCTTTACGATTAAACTGAAGGCTGCTTCTCATAAGAGTTCATATTTCACTGTGATCTGTAGTGCAACACCGTTGATAAAACATGGGCATTATGCAAAAGTTACTTTTTTGAGAATTATGTTGCGTCCTTATAAAAATAAACATATCAGAGTTGTGTTTTTAGTTAACCTCTTAACCCCCACCTTCTCTCCAGTTCAGTTCCCAAAATGTAAAGGTTTCTCGACTGGAGCCTAATACAGCCTAATTTGAAAGCTAAGACCTATAAAACTGGCCTAAACGGATCTTTTTCCTTGCGTTGTTGCTGTGTCGCTGTCACTTTTTTCTTGATCTTTTGTGTCAATTTTGTTGCGTTTTCATCAAATGTTTTGTCACACAAGAAGGTTTTAAATTTGGATAATGCCGAGCTGGAGAAAATGTGCTCGGTTTAGGCGGGGTGTAAGATGTTAAATGTTTGAGTAATCTTTTAAATTACCCCGCGGCAACCATTCGAAGTGCTATGATGCATACCATATTTTTTTCCTATTCAGACATAGCTGTCAAGCTCCCGCTATTCTCCGCAGTGCAGCAAGAGGATAAAAACATCTACCAGAGCTTCACTTTATTCACGATGATTAACTGCAGCGCCCTCCGTTAGCGCTGACTTTTTACAGTAAACTACATCCACGGAGCCAGAGGGAGCAGTGAGGGTTTTGACAGGGAGAGAGACTTGCAACGTGTGCAAACGTAAGAGAAACCAACGCGCACTGAAAAAGAACATGTCGTCGTTTTTAAGCAACACCATTCAATCCTTGACGAGATTACCTCAAACACAAGCAGACTTCTGTTTTATATTTTAGCCACTGCACAGCTAAAGACACAGACCAACTCTCTGCTGTAAAAATGTAACTTGTAAGCAGTGGCCTGTCTTCAGTGAATACATGCAGCGTATTACTGAAATATTCATGCAACATCTCCAGACTGAAGCAGAGGCTATTTTTATCAGACGTTTAGAGAGCAGCTCCTTGGCTCTTTTTTAGACTTTCAAAATACATCCTCAAAAGACTAATTTCAATATGGATAGACCACTTCTGTGACTGTGACCTTCCACAAAAGCCATGACGCACATTAGAGCGATACAAAACTCTGGTGCCATTCATATCATTGCAGATTACCTTCTGCAGCCTGTGATTTACCTGAATGATTGCTATTTGTTTGTCTACAGCCGACATGCACCGAAGGTAAGGCAGGTGAAGTGTCTTGCCCAAGGAAACAATTGTGTAACTTATTCACAGTTACACCCAAAACCCACAGGGGCAATATAACCCCACTCTAATTAGCCAGGCCCAGGATTAAACCCACCATTGGCCACTGTGTGCCCCATAGAAAATAATGATGATCCTCTTATGGTCATTTTGTTATACCAACTGTCACTGTGACCCACCTGGTAAAAATATCTGGATTCAACAAACTAAGGGTGGTTCCACTGAATCTGTCCCTGGACGCGTTTAAACAGAAATGTAATCACCAAAATTTAACCAACATGGCTTAATTATTTCTGTGCTAATGAGATTTGAAAACCATAATCTGAATTTCTCGAGGGCATCACATCTGAGTCCTGCGCACAGGGCGAGTTGGACGAGGGACAACAGGCCATCTGTCGCTACTGTCATGTTTTATGAGTCCACATATAAAACCTTTTTAGCTTAAAAATCGATTTGTGATTTCTAGTTACACTTATAACCACGTTAGTACTGAGCTGTAAAGTAATTGATCACAGGAACATTGAAATCACAATTTGATGAATTAATAACAAAACAATCTTTTTGTTTTTTATTAATGCAGCTCTACAGCATAATACTACAAAAATGCTTCCCAAAATGTGCAATATATATGCACCATCTCACCAAAGCTATAGCAATACCATATAGCCTCAATGCTGCTTATTGGTGCACATAAGCATGTTATTGTATGTTAGATATGACAGTGACCTATAGCTACAAGGGTCTAGGCTTGACTGTAACAGCACTGGACGTGACGTCCTCTTGCTCTTCTCGAGGAAACACCAGGCTGACGGTGGTGGACCCACGGGTGAAAACCAAGGCCCACCTTCCCCGGGAGGTCTGTCTTATGGAGCTGAGCAGATGTCCCCTCTTTCTTGACCCCTGCTGTGACCCTTAGATACAAACTAAGCCAGTTAACAGCTTTGATCCAGAAGCCATTGTAGACACTAAGGAGACACCCACTCTGATTACCATACATAATCACACTAGCTTTATCCTTCAAACTAAAAAGCGCACAATAGGCTCACCAGCTAGGCAGTCTTGACCAAATCTGGAGATCAATCCTTGAAAGGCTTCTGACCGCTAAAATGCTATCTGAGCGCCAGCGGCCTTGAATGATAGGTTAAATGCAGAGAAGAGAGCTGAATGAAAACACAAGCTCATCTTAAAAGTGCAGAATCAAAATGAGGTAATGCTTACAATAGTCGTCGAAAAAGTCACACAACATTTAAATTATCTCACTCACTGCTGAGAGCTAAAGAACAAGGCAGGTGGACTTTTTCAAATGACGTTTTCTGTCATATCCAGGGGATGTAACTCTCTATGGGAACAACAAAGTATTTTACCCTGACCCTAACATTTTTTATAACAAATAAACCATTTCTCTAAAGCTTTTACGAATAGAATAATCCTGCATGAGACATAATAGTTGAGATAGTTGAGAAAACAAGAGCATATACTGCATGGAATGCTAGCTATGATAACTACAGTATACTGCAACAAAGCAAGTAATCAATATCAATCTAAACAACAGAGAAAGGTTGCGGAAAGGGCTTCTGGCTCAGAGTGAACGCAAAACATAAGATACATTCGAAAGTACTAATACACCTTGAACTTTTGCACATTTTGTCATGTTTACAAACAATAAACATAAAGATTTTATTTTGACTTTTTTACTGAAAGTTCACACACAAGTAACAGACAACTGTGAAGTGAAAGCAAAATGATACATGATTCTGTTATTTTTCAAAAAATAGAAAACCGAAAAGTGGGGCGTGCACAAGTATTCATACAGCATGAATTCATACTTTGTGGAACCCCCTTTTTGCTGCTATAACAGCAACAAATCTTTTGGGGTATGACTCTACAAGGTTTGCACATCTAGAGACTGACATTTTAGTCCATTCCTCTTTACAAAACAACTCAAGCTCTGTCAAATTAGAAGGAGAGCGTTGGTGAACAGCAGTTTTCAGGTCTTTCCACAGATTGTCAATAGGATTTAGGTCAGGACTTTGACTGGGCCATTCTAACACATTAATATGTTTGTTTTTAAACCATTCCATTGTAGATTTAGCTTTGTGTTTAGGGTCATTGTCCTGCTGGAAGGTGAATCTCCGCCTCAGCCTCAATTTTCTTGCTGACTCCAGCAGGTTTTCCTCCAAAATGTCTCTGTATTTGGCTCCATCCATCTTCCCAACTATTCTTACACTCTTCCCAGTCCCCGCTGAGGAAAAGCAGCCCCATAGCATGATGCTCCCCCCACCATATTTGACACTGGGGATGGTGCACTCAGGACGATAAGCAGTGTTAGGTTTGTGCCATACATAACGTTTTGCATTTGGTCCAAAAGGTTCAATCAATCAATGGTTTTGTATCGCCAAATATCACAACAGGAGTTGCCTCATAGGGCTGCACTAAACATTAAGGCAATAAAACAGAGCAGTAAATAAGACAATGTAAAGTTCCGGCGAATCAAGTATCCAGGCAAACATTGTGTCGAAATAAGCGTCGGCAGTGGGTGGCGACGAGCAGCTCGGGTGTCCCTGTCCTTAGACTCTCCAGCACGGCAAGGAACAACTCAAAAACCCGGTGGGAGAAACGAGAAACCTTGAGGAGAACCACAGAAGGAGAGATCCACTCCCATGGACGGACAGGCTATAGAGACCCAGGGCCGATGGGAGTCCCTCAGCAGACGGGCCAGGATCACAGACCATCCAGTCCTTGTGGTCAATCCAGTAGGCAGGGTTCCTCCGTTCAGCCGGGTTCCTCCAATTTTTGTCTCATCTGACCAAAGCACCTTCTTCCACATGGTAGCTGTGTCCTCCATATGACTTCTACCAAACTTCAAACGGGATTTCTTATGGCCTCCTTTCAATAATGGCTTTCTTCTTGCCACTCGTCCATGAAGGCCAGATTTGTATAGAGTACGACTTATAGTTGTCCCATGTACAGATTCCCCCAGCTCAGCGGCAGTACGTCGCAGCTCCTCCAGAGTTATCTTGGGGCACTTGGTTACATTTCTGTAATACTGTAATACTTTTCACTTTTCTATTTTAAAAAAAAATAACAGAATCATGTATCATTTTGCTTTCACTTCACAGTTGTCTGTTACTTGTGTGTGAACTTTCAGTAAAAAATTAAAATACAAATCTTTATGTTTATGGTTGTAAACATGACAAAATGTGCAAAAGTTCAAGGTGTATTAGTACTTTCGAGAGGCACTATAGATATATCAATAAAACGCATTATTTTATCTAAGGCGCAGGGTCGTTGCTTCAGAAAGGCTATAACTACTTTGCACAATGCTAATCACATGACCTGAAGATGAACTGTGCAACCTGCCAAGATGAGGAAATAAAAGATAAACACTTTGAAGAATGTCTGAAATCTTGCTAACCACCAAAGGGAACAATATAGATCTAGTTTTCATTATTACTTGAAGGTCAGTAAAGTAATAATCACCTAACTTGTAACTAAAACTAATGACGAACTTCTAGTACATATACATTTTTGGAAGATTTATAATTCCCCAAAAAATACAATAGGAATAAGTAATGTACATTTTGTATTGACAGTGATCCCTTCAAGACTCTGTGTACTTGTTCTTTCGGTTTTTCAACATAAAATGTTCATGTTTAAAGCTATTACTATTACTAAAGACATGTACCTATGTTATTTTACAAGGTAAGAAAATTAATAGTCTGATGTATTTATTCCAACTATACTACATGTCGAAGGCTATTGACCCATAATAAAGACAAAACATTCAGTATCATGTTGCTTATTACATAATATGTTCTCAATAACACCTCGGTGGTAGGCAGTAGAAAGAGCCGGCTCACAATTGGCAACCATTCATCTCCTTAGTGTTCACAGCATGTAGCGTTCCACAAGATTATAACACATTTAGCTAAGATCTCAAGTGAGAAAAGGGTGGGTGACAGGGATAAAACTGTAACTCTATAGCTGATGAATACATCTTAATTACCAATGCAGGTAATTAAGATGAATTCATAGTGATCATAAGGAGGACTCATGCTGGAGCTTTCCATCTAGTTGGGTAGTAAATATGTATCATTCACAAACAAGCAATGCTCACAAGGACGTGAACAAGAATTATGGAGACAAAATGCTTCGAGGTTTGTTTACAATCATTGACATACCTTTATAAATTCTCAGTATGTCACCGACACATACCTTAGGCTGCCAGTTTTACTGCATCTTTCATAGATTTGAGCATGTCCTTTGAGAATCACACACAATAGTAGTTTGAAGTTGCTTCGGACAGTCTACTGTAAATGTGCACTTGTCTGTAGGCTCAGGCTGCTTGTCTCTGTCAACATGAGACACAGAGAACAAGGCGAGATGCTGCCAGACGCCGTACACTGAGACAGTCCATGAGGCCACTACGTCTCATATCAATTATACATTTGACAGGCAGCTACAGTGCAACTATGTCCGTGTCACATAGATACATACTGGTCATAATGATGTAGGCACCCTACATCATTATGTATAGTTCTGTCCATTTATTCCAGCGTGACACCCATCCTCCAGCTCATGTGTCCATATATGGCTCTCTACGTCATGCCTGGCGCTGCTGATGCTGAGATGACAGCGGGCTAATGATCCGTGAGCAGGATTTAACGCCAAATGGTAGCGAGCTTAGCATGTTCTGGAACCAGCAGAAACACCGCCTTTACATTCTGGAGAAGTGCGCAATTTTACGCACGACCACTGCACTGTGATAGTATCCAGTGCAGTGCCTACTTTGAGCGGAGCGTGCCCCTTGGCGATTTCCCCATAATGTTATGGCTGCGCATAGGGATTCCCTTACAGTCATTCTTGCATTTCAAGATGAAGCTAAAGGTCATTTGAGAGACTAGCGATAACTGTCTTAGTGGGGAGAACATTACTGTAATGGATATTATTTGGAGGGATGCTTTGGGCTACTCGTTAGCTCTGTAGTAGCCGTGTAGCCGAAGGCAGTCAGAGCACAGGAGCTCCAGCAGAGGCAGGGCTAGCAGCTCCATCGGTGCGGCAGCTTGGCTAACAATCCCCCGGACAACCAGCGCTTTAGCTCGTTAGCCGCGGTTAGCCAGGCAGCTAGCCAACGCACAAGGCGATCCAGCTAGCTACTCAGTCCCAGCCTCAGTGGGTGTTATCCTGGCCAAATAGAGAGTGTAAAACAAGAACTCACCGTGAACGGAATGTAATTCACGCTCCCCACCGAGTAGCAGCAGTCCCCCGGGTTCACAGCCCCAGTCAGCACCTGGTGCAGATGCATTTTTGATTGTTAGCAGCAAATGGTTTTTAATTATTTATAACGAGTCCACCCTTTAGGTTTCTCCATCTAGCGACGAGTGGGAATTCCATCAGTAATATTCACGCTGTCCTCGGCCTGGCGGCTCTCCTCCACGGCGAACAGGGGGCTGTCGGTGGACCGCTGCTCGTCCCGTGTGAGTGTAATTTCAGCCGGTCGTGTCATCTATTCAAACATGTAAAACCGAGCGTCCGTCGCCTCTCGCTGCCAACACCATCCCTGCGAGTAATCGTGAGAGCCGAGGAAGCAGGATCTCCGCAGCGAGCGAACCTGACATGCGCGCTCACGACGCGTCCAGGCACGACAAACACAAACACACACTACAGCGCCTCCAGCCCCGCACGCTCCCCTCGATGTTGTGCCGCTGAGAAACTTTGATGCCTGACACGCAGTAGTCGGTTACTAAATGTTGTTTTTCACTCGAGGTATTCCCAGAAAGAGGGGAATGCTCTGGAGGAGTTTTTAGGCGGTCGTGGTTTATGCTCATGGCGCACCTGTGACAGGATGGCCGTTGCCCATTTATGGATGCCGGTGTTCATTCATTCTACATAATGTGGTTCAGAGTAACCCACTGCATGATAACACGATTGTAAATGCAATGGGCCAATTTTAGTTTGTACATTTGTGTTATCTATAATAATGACCCCCA
This sequence comes from Proterorhinus semilunaris, assembly GCA_021464625.1. NCBI lineage: Eukaryota > Metazoa > Chordata > Actinopteri > Gobiiformes > Gobiidae > Proterorhinus > Proterorhinus semilunaris. The sequence continues at coordinate 30,391,432 of CM038346.1, forward strand.
ATAGTCTATATTTGTATGTCCAATGATTTATGTCTTGTTTGCATACCCGATGATTTATGCCTTATTTGCATACGTCTCAAGGCCTGAAGTAAAGGCCTGTTAATGTTGTTAACTTGATGCTGCTTTATAACATATTAAGTATGACTGTGCAGGAGAATGTGCAATAATGAATTCCAATACATTTCTTTGCCAAACATTTCACATCTGAAAAAGAACATCAAAAGTATTGTTTTATTTGACGGAGGCTGAGGGAGTGCAGCATGTAGCCCAGACTTTACTATCATGGAATAGGACTGTGCACATTTATGTCACGGCACTGTTTTAGTCCATAAAAAGCATGCGCTTGTAAAATATCCTAATGTTAAGATGGGATGAAAAAAATATTGATAATATGATATATTTGTGGTGTGGTTAAACAAACAAACAACAAACCTTGTCACTATTATAAACAAAACTAACACCTGCAATAACTAAACCTAAAACCTAAAACGCCCATCTTTTGTTCTAATATGCTGCGTGGTTTGCTGTCATCATGTCACACTTTAGAGACCTCACAACAAAACCCCCCCACCCTTCACGGGACTGGCCCAGTTAGAGGGGCCCCAGACATCATGGTCGACCTGCCAGTTCGTATGACACCGTGGACAGATGCAGGAGTCCCACACGCATGAAGGGGGATGGCACATGTACTACATAAACTGTGTCAGTCACTATGGGACGGTCCACTCATCACGGGGGTGTATGAGACCGAATGTGCCTCTGCCAGCCTTTAGTCACTGGCAGTTAATGTTTACTACAGCTTTGTAATCATGTAAGACCTATGTGACAAGTTCAGCTCAGTCATTTGAGTCACTCACCTTCTTATCTTTATTCATGTGCGTTAATCTTTATTTGTCAAAAGTGTTAAATGCAATAGTTTCCCCTTTTTTCTCATTGACTACAATGAATTTTACCAATGTTATCGAAATAAATGTGTTAATATCAATTTCAGTGTATGGTTAATAGAGCCTTTATAGAGCAATAATCAATATGACATCAAATGATCTGGCAAGAGACAGGTTGGTATTACGTTTCCATGGTAATGTCATTTTGTCAGTTTGTAAATTTGCTAATCTTACAGCAATTTTGCAGCACAACGTAACAAGTGCCATCCTATCATTATTAGTCCATCATCCTAGTTTGTAAAATACACTAATCTACTAGAATCATCTCAATAGAGTGACTAAAAAGCTACGATATATGACTGAGAGCCTTCACAAACACTAGAAAATACAATGAACCCAGAAATGATGTATTAGTCATTATCGCGGACAGACTATAGGTATACAAGCTTTAGTATGTTTTCATTTTAATATTATAGTTATACTGCATGTTATTATATGGTCAAATACAAAGATGTGTTTCTAGTGTCTCACACTCTTTGTTGTGTTTTAGGCAATTCATTGATAACAAAAACACACAGCTCACACTACCTATGGCCTATAGCAGCCTAAAGATCAATAATTTTGTAAAGAACTACAGTCGACAAACTACAGCGGCAAAGTAATGCACGAAAATGAGCTGATAACAAAGTGCAGCTTATGAAAGAGGCCTCAATGAGCCCCATCCGGTTTCACAGCAATCATGTTTGTGTCACATGCAGCAAATCTATTATATTTTTTGTGAGCGGCAGCTTTCAGACATTGACCTGTGTTCACATGTGATCTGTAGAGTGCCTTCCTCATGAAGTCAGTGCAAAGTCATGCTTCCTGTCGGGGTGATGAGTTAGCAGTCACATCTCAAAGTCCTGACAAGACTCTGTCTTATGCAGGGAAGGGAATCTATGTAGTTGGTGTAGCACCTTTCACTTACTACAAGTTACCCAACACTAGTACTAACCAGACCCATCGTTGCTCAGCTTCCGGGATCTGAGGGGACTCAATGTGGTATGAGAACTTGTCAGTGCTGTTGAACAACAGTGAGCCTGAAAGAAATACAGTGCCTTGCAAAAGTACTAATACACCTTGAACTTTTGCACATTTTGTCATGTTTAGAACCATAAACATAAAGATTTTACCAAAAATTCACACACAAGTAACAGACAACTGTGAAGTGAAAGCAAAATGATACATGATTCTGTAAATAGAAAAGTGAAAAGTGGGGCGTGCACAAGTATTCATACTGAGTGCATTAAATTGCCTTTATAACATTCCTAATGACTGCAGAAGGTTCACACTTTGCCCTAACCATTAAATAGAGGCCACCTGTGTGTAATCTACTCTCAGTATAATTCCAGCTGTTCTGTGAGGGCCTCAGAGCTATGGTCGGAGTGTATTGGTCACTAAGCAACATCATGAAGGCCAAGGAGCTCACCAGAAAGGTCAGGGATAAAGCTGTGGAGAAGTTTAAAGCAGTGTTAAGTTATACAAAGATTTCCCAAGATTTGAACATCTCACGGAGCACTGTTCAATGGAAAGAGTATAGCACCGCTGCGAACTTACCAAGACACGGCCGTCCACCTAAACTAATAGACCGAACAAGGAGAGCACTGGTCAGAAATGCAACCAAGTGCCCCAAGATAACTCTGGAGGAGCTGCGACGTACTGCCGCTGAGCTGGGGGAATCTGTAACCATTATTGAAAGGAGGCCATAAGAAATCCCGTTTGAAGTTTGCTAGAAGTCATATGGAGGACACAGCTACCATGTGGAAGAAGGCGCTTTGGTCAGATGAGACAAAAATTTTACTTTTTGGCCCAAATGCAAAACGTTATGTATGGAGCAAACCTAACACTGCTCATCGTCCTGAGAGCACCATCCCCAGTGTCAAATATGGTGGGGGGAGCATCATGCTATGGGGCTGCTTTTCCTCAGCGGGGACTGGGAAGATTGTAAGAATAGTTGGGAAGATGGATGGAGCCAAATACAGAGACATTTTGGAGAAAAACCTGCTGGAGTCAGCAAGAGAATTGAGGCTGGGGCGGAGATTCACCTTCCAGCAGGACAATGACCCTAAACACAAAGCTAAATCTACAATGGAATGGTTTAAAAACAAACATATTAATGTGTTAGAATGGCCCAGTCAAAGTCCTGACCTAAATCCTATTGAAAATCTGTGGAAAGACCTGAAAACAGCTGTTCACAAACGGTCTCCTTCTAATTTGACAGAGCTTGAGTTGTTTTGTAAAGAGGAATGGGCTAAAATGTCAGTCTCTAGATGTGCAAACCTTGTAGAGTCAAACCCCAGAAGACTTTCTGCTGTTATTGCAGCAAAAGGGGGTTCCACAAAGTATTAAGTCATGCTGTACTTGCGCACGCCCCACTTTTCGGTTTTCTATTTTTTGTAAAATAACAGAATCATGTATCATTTTGCTTTCACTTCACAGTTGTCTGTTACTTGTGTGTGAACTTTCAGTAAAAAAGTCAAAATAAAATCTTTATGTTTATGGTTGTAAACAGGACAAAGTGTGCAAAAGTTCAAGGTGTATTACTTTCGCAAGGCACTGTACATACACATGATAATTAAAAGGTGCATTATGGTACTTTGTATGCAGAAAAAAAAAAGTTGAGTGGTTTGCTGTCTTTACATTCGATCACAGTGGACCCTCTGCTGCGTACAAGGTCAAATACGCACAAATATCAACTTTTATTTTTCATATAAAAAGTAGCATAATGCACCTATAAGTTACTATTCAAGGCCTAAAGAATGCCTTAAATGGTCAGTGGTCTATGTAGTAGCGATGCGATATTCATGACTGAGCTGCTCTTTAAGGTGAACAGTTCAAACCAGATCTCAGTTGTGAAAAACTCAAGAATCAGCCCAACCAGGGGAGCAGGTGACAAGTGAAAGCTTTTTGCACTAAAGTCAAAGCTAAATGCACTAAAAAATGATTTGTCAGACAGTTGCAGCCTCTTTGTATATGCAAGATTTTATTCACAGACATGTTTTTCAAAGCGTAAACATCAGTCATGTTGTAATTTTAGATTATTTAAACAAAAAAGTGATCGATACTGTGAGGTATCTTACATTATTCATGTTTTATATTAAAAAGAGCCAGTCTTTTGAACAGCTCTTTGAAATGAACGGATCCCAAAGACTTGGCTCCCAGTAAAGAGCCCTAAATCATCACTACTACGTACACTGCCCAACCCCACAAAAAGTTGCCCCCCACAAAAAAAGGTCACACGCTCTAATATTTTACCTATAGCTTTGATTATAGAATTTGCTGTGACATTGTTTCAAGAAGCTTCTGCAATGTCAAAAGATCCAGTGTTGCTTTCATTTTACACCAAGATCTGATTTTGATTATGGGAGAGTGTGACCACTGTGCAAAGCTTTCACCAGCACATCCCAACAATGGGGTTAAGATCTGAACTTAGGTCAAAACCATGTGTGAAAAAAAGTGTCTCATGCTCCCTGAACGACTCTTTCCCAATGTGAGAATGATGAATCCTGGCTTCAGGTCGTCAGCTGATCTCATTCTACATACATAGTGTTGCTGAACATAGACCTGGCAAACGGCAACAACCACTGATTCAGTCCTTAATCAAAACCGGAGTGCCCTCAAGTTTAGCACAGATGCATTCACAGAGAACTATAGATTCCTTGCAGACTTGTGCTCGTGTGATTGAGAACACGTGCGCGGACATTTTGGCTTTACGTCGCACTCTGCTGACAAAGAAGAACAATGGCTGCCACAGTGAGTGTTACGCAAGTACATTTGATTACATTAGATAACTCACGTACACAGAGGAGAAGAGGGAGGGAGGGAGACAGAGAGAGGACGGGCCAGGTGGCTTGTGTTGTGCTATGGTGTGTGTGTGTGTGAAAGTGACAGAGGCGTTGAGTAATAGCCTGAGTATGCACACATGAGTATTGCAAAACATGGCCCGGACAAAGGTTGATGCAGTGTTTGCAGTGGCGTTTGGGAGACACAGCCTTGATCTCCGGAGAGCTGAATTAAATGCATTATAGATTTTCTCATTTCATGGATGGCTACGAGAGCTGCAGACTGCTCGCGGGGCCGGCCCCGGGACACGAGACGCAGCTGCCCAAGATGAATGTAGAGTCTCAGAGCTATTAGTAATGAAGGAGCAGAGATGTGAGTATGGAGCAAGCTGCACGCAAAGGTAATACTTCAGCAACTTTATCTTTTATTTTATTTTGCCATGTCCCTGCACGTCCCATGATGCTCAATGGGACGTGCAGGCTACAGCTACAGAAAATGTCAACGTTTCCTTTATAAACTCTTCATGCCAGGTGGGTCTAGGCCAGTGCTTCTCAAACTTTTCTCTTCAAGGTGCAGCACTTTACAAAAGATGTGGCTTGTTCACGTATTATCAATGGTACTGCAGATTGAGAAACACTGCACACTTGACAAAATCGTATAATTCCCAATTTGAATTGCATGAATTACTCACACGATCTCGCTACAGTCTGTCACCTTGATTGGCATTTGTTGAATCAAACAAAGAGGTGACAGGCAGCTGTTGTAACAAACACTGTAGTTCAAAAGCCGACTGTATGAGTTGCCTCTGAATAGGAAAAGAAGAGGCACTTCATCCGCAGCTGTGCGTCTCTCGTTCAGTTCTTTTGTCAAATACAGCACCCTGTAATTTGGATGTCTTTCCACTTAGACAGCTTTTAGAAAGATAAAGATGACGTGGATCGAATACCCACTGCTGGACTAACGTCTCCATCAACATGACAACTGGTTATTTACACCGAAAGGTTCAAGCAGGCTGTGATTCCAGATGTAAAAGAATGAAGAGGAAAAACAAACAAAAATAAATAAGATATTATACATGCAGTAAATTGACGTCTTAAAGGTTGTGTTTCCGACATTCCAGAAAGTCATATCACAATTGCAGCTGGAGCCCATACAAGTCAATGAGGAGGACACCGTTTTGGAAAAGAAAATCTCCAAATGGTCATTATTTGGAAGTGATTGGGTTCACTAACCTGCCGCGTTCATCTTATGGCTGACGGGCTTTTCACCTGACCGTCCTCAAGCACATCCTTTTGAATATCGCCATAATCTTTGGACACCTCCATGAGGCAGCAATTTGACCGTCGTTCGTATGTGCCGAGAAAGACGTCGTCGAACTTTGTGACAGTTTTTGTTTCATGTGGGTCCAGCCGTTACAGAGATATTAAGTGTAACCAAGTCATAAACAATTTAGCATTTTTGACGGTCAACGCAGCTGCACCAACTACATTTTAAGTCATCGGCTGTCAAGAATGTTATTATGTCACGTGAACGCAACCTATTTGACAGTTTCAATACATTTTGCAATAAGGAATACCATTTAAACAAATTAAACAACATCCTTATCTGTGAAGTGCCTAAACCAGTTTTGATTTGTTTGCTCACGGTGAATGTGTGGAGTAAATTAAGACTTAGTGAGAGCCTGAAAAGTATCATCAAATATGTCAGATGAACTCGATGATTTTTGTTAACAATCTCCTCCATAATTGTATTTTTTTTTAAATGAATGCAACCTTTTCAAAGTGTGCTTTTCAGCCAGAGCCTTGTTTGGTTAGTGAAGCTGACAGAGCGCTGCGTTTTGATTGATGGCTGTAGTGCTCCACTGCGCACCCCTTTGACACTTTCATAACAGGCTAGTTTGTCTTCTATCGCTCAGCATTTTCACTATAATTGAACGTGATTAGCTATTTATTCCCCCCATTTATAGCCTTAACAAGCGGGTGCATTTTTAGATAGAGGTTTGATGTTGAGTTTTAGTGTCCTCTTATCCCCCGGCAGCGGCGCGGAGTGGGAGCGGGCCGAGCGGCGCGTCACAGATAGCTCAGATTGATGAGGTCTATTCCACAGAATGGTTCGGTGCAGATACAGGCTCCTGTTTCTCAGTCTCTTGTGCCAGAGTCGACTCACATTAAAGAAGGTCACATCCTCCAGCTCTGCTGTAAGCTCATTTGCTGACATGTACCAAGCCTGACACCAACTAAAACTTTTTAAAACTCAGTCATGGATAATGGCGAGCTTCCAGGCGAAATAGCTTTACAAGTAGTTGACTTAAATCTTACTGCAAGTGAGGTTTAAAAAGTCAAAAATGGTGTCCATTTAAAAGTCCTTACTAAATAAGGACTTTTAACTTTATACAGGCAGAGACACCTTTTTTGACTTTTTAAAGCTCACCTACTATGAGTTTTACTCTACTGCGTCAATCTGTCTACTTTACAATAAAACTCTTCTGAAAAATTGGTTACTTATTGCTATTGTATGTACATAATATTCACTTCCTCACCCACCACAGGCGGTCTCTTTTTCCTCCAAGCTTGGGTCCTCTACCAGTGGCCTGGGAGCCTGAGGGTTCTGCGCAGTATCTTGGCTGTTCCTAGAACTGCACTTTTCTGAAATTAAATGTCTGATGTATTTCCTGCGACGTCTGAGCCGGCCTGTCATTGTGAAGGGTATTGCCTAATGACCCACACTGGCAGCTTATTTCACCCCAGCAGGGATTTTATATATATAAATATATATATATATATATATATATATATATATATATATATATATATATATACACAATTATTAATTATGTTGTGTTACATGGTGACTGTGCGTTTAGCCTTTACCCTTCACAGCAAGAAGCTCTGGATTTGATTTCTGAACAGTGGGCCTTTATGAACTAGAGATGGTTCCGGGTGTTTCACTGTGGTCGCTCATTGCTTCTGACAGGTTGCCCTAGTGGCATTGAGGAAAAACCTCTGGGATCAATAAACTCCATTTATGCTTTCATCTCCAGCAGGTTAGACAACTGTAACGACCTCCACACTGGCCTCTCCAAGTGAGCTGTAAGACAGCTGCAGTACATCCAGAGCTCTGCTGCTTGAGTCCTGACAATAGAACCATGAAAATATGACCATATCTGCTCAGGTTGCAGTAGCTTCCTGTTTAAGTAAGTGCTTTATTTATCATTGTACAACCGTACAATGAGGAAGAAGGACCCTGGCTGGCAGAAGGTTTCCTCTACCTCCAAAAACATGCTGGTCAGGTTTGCCCACAGTGGCGGCGAGGCTCAGTTGCAGCGGCCCAGGACAAACACCTGAATACTCCTCTGATCCTCTGAAACTGTGCACCGCCTCCTGGGTTTGTCCTGCACTGGTCAGCACCTTCCTCTTCCTCCTGCGCAGCTCCCTCCACTCCCTCCGCTCCACAACAGTCTTTCACCATCTTCTGGAAAGAGCTTAGCAGTTCATTTGTTCTATTCTCTAGAGAACGTCCATTAGCTAGAACAATAGTCGGGACAGAAGGCATGTGTGGCCTAGCTGTGAGTCTTGCCCGGATACCTCCTTATTTGTCTCGCCCTTGTTTCCTGTAGCTCCTCCACTGTGCTGCAGCTCTGGGGGACTCTTGGTGCCCCTTCAGTGTGTAAGCAGAAGAAATGTGTAGGTCTCAAATGTCGCCCGGAGAATAGACTATACTGTAGGCCTCTTCATGTCTCTGACATGTTAGTGCCACATGAATGAGCCTATCTCTTGATCCAAGAATCTCAGGGAGTGGTCTCCTGTTGGTTCATAGAGACAGGACTAAAGATGGTGAGTCTCCTTGTAAGGCACATTGAATTTCTTTTTTATAGGAAGCGTGTATAGAAATGTCTGAACCCTTCTGCTGGCTCAGAGGGAAATGAAGCTGTAAGGCTTTAAACAATAAGAGATGCTTTGCAGTGGAGGTGACTTGAGTGATACAATGATCAGAATGGGCTGTCTGACTTTATAAACATTGACATTAAAAATATATGGACCTTTTGATATTGTTTATGTTAATAATGTGGGACCCTCTAACCACAAGTGTCTACTCATTTAATATTAAGAACAGCTTTTTATGTAAATGTATATGTGTAATTTATGAAAGTATTATTGCGGACACTGACAAATATATTTCCAAAAATGTGTAAACATATTCCAGGAGCATCAAACTGTAGTAAAATGGAACAACCAAAAGAGGGCAGCACTGACCTGTAAAATACAAGCTGCTGCAGTTGTGTGCAACTAACTACATTATGGTAACGGTGCTTTATGCTTATTTAGTCAATGGTTTCAGTGACATTTTAAATTGTTGCAATATAAATCCATACAAATGGTACAGAAATAGGCCTTCCCTACAGCCATGCAATTACAATAATAAAATCCAAAATGAATGTTAAAAAAGAAATGAAAAACATTTTCAGTGAATATAAAAAGAACACATTTCAGCCTGCATTTTAACATTGTCAGAGTTGAGGCCCGTTTCACATTTTCAGGAAGACTACTCTAACTGAAGTAGCCTCATCGTGTTTTATCCTGACTTTAGAAAGCCCCTTTGTATGTTCTTAGAGCTAAAAAAATAAAAAGGTGTAATAGGGTTTTAAACTTAAAAATGACAATCATGACTAAAGTCAGTATAATTTAGTGTAATATTGGATTAGTGTTCCTCCCGCCACTTGAACAGCTTTTCCCTCTCCGCCGTCAGACTCATGAACAAACACAAGACCCAAATAGACTCGTGAGTGTAATCTGCTCTATTGCACTATGCGGTATGTCCACACTCATATTTGCTGCTAACACTCAATGCACCTGTACATCTGGAAATACACTCACGCTGTTGTTCTATGTCAAATTGTTATTGTCTTTATCATAGTTTAAATGTAATCTTCTTACCCATGCCCTTTTAGTCTTATAGTTTAAAGTCTTTATAGTTTATTATTTATCTTAAGTTAGCCTATATGTTACACTGAATGTTTTTTGTTTCATGTTGCGCGATCGACCGAAACAATTCTGATTCTGATTCTTGAATAATGCATGGAGCGTCCTACCACATAGGCCCTTCCTCCTAAGCTGTGTATTGGTAGTCAAGCAGTTATTTTTAGTCATTGCATTGTGAGAAAAGAGAAGCAACACAAAAGTTATGAGATGCAGATGTTGAGGAAATTCTTCTTCAAAAAAAAAAAAAAAGCAGCATTGCACACTCAGCCAATGTCCAAGATATACACAATCGATAAGGTTTCAGCAGAACCTTCTTCAGATCTTTTTTATTAAATTTTTTTTAACCACAGTGCATTTTCATTCCGTAACACAATTACTCTACACATACAGTTACAGCAGATGACTCTTCTTGCACACCAGCAGCAGGACGTCCCACACTCCTCCCGACTGCGAGAGATTATCCGTCTTCTTCGGCTCGTCCGTGGCCAGGAGGTCATGAGGGCAGTGGACTGAGCAGGGACTCCCAGACTTCCCTCACCCCCGGCACTTCTTTCAGGTCATCCCTGGGGTAATAATAATAAAAAAAGAAGATAAATCAGAAATGAAAGTGTTCAGTATAAATAAAACAAAAAATGCGATGAACAAAGTGCTCTGATATGCTGGAATAATTGACCATATAGTCAGTAGATGTACCTTTGGCAAGTTTGTGTGGTGGCGGCGCACTTTTATCCAATTATGTTTTAAAGTTTAATGTTACCGTGCCAGACATATCAGGCTCCAAATTCTCTGGTTTATTTTGCTTTAAACATAACATGAATTCAAACTAGAAAGAACGTCGCCTAAGAGCTTCTAAAACATTTTCTCGTCAGCATTATGTTTAACTTAGATCATGATTATTTCCATCACATCAAAAGTACGAGATAAACAAAGGACTTATTTCCAGGGGCCCCCTTTAAGTGTACGGTTAAATTAGTGTCCAAGTCATCACACGTTTTGCAAGATATATCAAAAATACAATGTTGAATTCCCAGCTACAAATTGACTAAATCGTATGAATGCCCTTAAAGTTATCCAAACATTCTCTTTGGGAAAAGGACAATGGAGTTTGCCGGGTGGAGAATTGGACTTGCTCTGAAAAGTCTAACAGACAGATTTGCGAGAAGCACTCAGTGATAATTAATGATGCTTTTGACCAGACTCTGTTTTTCAAAATGGCTCTGTCTGCGCGTCTCTTTGTGCTGGAGCCCGTCATTAATCTTCAGCTATCACCCCGCGCTGATAAGATGGCTTTAAAGGGACTAAAGAGCTCTGTCAGAGCGATACGCGAGGCTTGGACAAAGGCAGGCGGAGTGTGGCGTCTGAACAGTGCAAAGAGGACCTTGGTTTTTGGTGGTGGACCGGCCGCGGACCCTGTAGAATTTAACAGTGTGTGTCGTAATAGACTCTTATTAAGAGTGAGGAGACAATGAGGAGATGAGGCAGAATAGAGAGAGGGGCAGACATCTTGTTGCATTTGTGAGATGATGATACTATATAAAGGGTAAAACTCAAATATATTTCATAATAAGTTGAAACATGCACCGTAATTTGGCGTGCAGCTTTCTATGATATGTCGAATGTGGAAGCAACATAGCAGTCTGAAAAGAAAACATTATAAATCTCATATGGGTAAGGAAAACAACACACTTCAGAACAAAGTGCTCCTTCATCAAAAAAAAAAAAAAATGGAATCTCGTGGTTCATTATCACATCAGTGCCTTTTCCACCAGAATCAGTGATTGGTGGCACTGACACTGGATCGTTCCCCCCGACAGAGCGAGATTGGAAACGAGGTCACACATTTGTGAGTTCAGCTGACTCAGGATCAGACGACGGCGCACACATGAGGCTTTTGCTTTATCTCGGTGTCACAATGACTGTAGCATTCCCTTTTACAGCAAATGTATTAAGAAAACTTGTAACTGGTCGATATGGAGGATTTTACATATTGAAATGATTGTCAAATGACACATGAACAGAAAGCTTATAGGCATGTACTTAAACTTCTTCTCTAGAGGGCGCCAGAGACCAAGACAAAGCACTGTTTTGAAAGCAGCACATTGTGGGAGTCCCCTATGCTGTCCACTTGGGACATAATGTTCAGTGTTAATAATCTGGGAGGCTTAGACTTTCACAATAATTTGCTCTGTTATTATTATTTTCATTCGAGACATTTTAAAGTGACCGGTTCAGTTGTGGTCATGTCTATTGAAGGCTGAAGAGAAAAAATTACTTTCTCAGACAACCTTTTGTGGTGAGAGCCTATACGTCTGTCAGAAGTAGGCCACTTCATTATTAGTTCACAATTAAAATAGCAAGTCCTAAACAAGGACTTGAGAGTGGCCTATATTTTTCAGCCTTTGTAAACTACTTTGGGACGCCTTAAATACCCCTGTAAAATGTGCCTTAATATCCCTAAATGTAAGACGCTATAAAATGTAGTACTAAATGCCTGCAGAGGGCACAAATCTGTCCGTACTACTAAGGCTACGGGGCGACGGTGGTGCAGATGGTAGAGTAGGTCGTCTCGCGATCGGAAGGTCGGGGGTTCGAATCCTACCTCCTGAAGGTGCACGCTGTCGTTGTGTCCTTGGGCAAGACACTTCACCCACCTTGCCTCCAGTGTCTGCGTACATTGGTGTATGAATCTCTCTGTTTCCCTCAGTAGTGACTGCTGTTCCCATAAATCCTTCCATAAAGAGCTGATGGGACAGAGATGAGGGGTTGTGCGACGGGACATTGCACTTCTGCAAGAGTTTTTGCCACGAGTCCAGTTCAAAGATGTTGTGATCGTTCAGAATTGTTTGTGTCTGTGATAAATATGAAAAGTTGCTCATCTGCCCTGGCTCCCGCTGACACAGACTAGGCTACAGTACGGGGTTTCAGATCGAGTTTCTGTTTTGACTCGGAGGAGCTGTGACTCAGTTCAATAGTGATTCAGAGTGACGGGAGGACATATGGACACCCTCAGCATCATCTTTCACTGATGCTGCCTCTATGGCTATTTTGCTTTTGTTGTTGACTTTGAAATCCTTTGCTCTCTGTCAATGTATATAGACGGTTCAGTCACACTATACCTTTTGTTGGTTTTATAACTACAGTATCTACATCAGTGAAAGGTTGGCGGTGTATGCACGGCGGACAATGGTTAACTTTTTTGGAGTAAATATTTTGAGACTTTTATAGGCACACAATGCGTCATTTACATTTTCTAAAAGGGTTACTTGTGGACAGTTTTGGTCTGGAATATTGTCCTAAAAAGGTATAAAAACAATAGCTGTCTGCCAGACACTGAAAGAAAATTACAACCAAAAAAAAGATATTCGCAGGTGAGAGCGAGTATTTTGAGCTCAAATTGAATAGCTAGATTTAGCAAAATATGCTTTGATTGTTATTATTGTTAATGTCACCAATGCTTTAACATGAGTATTTTTTATAAACCAGCAATAAAAAATAGTTCAACAATGTTCTCCCAAGAAATTTACATTGAATCCAATAAAAAAACGTACTGAATTTTGGCCCAGTTAATCCGATTACTTTTATGTTTTTCTGTTATTTACTGCTGCGGTACTGTGGTATCCATGCCGCTATCTGCTTACTCTTATGGTGCTCTTCCTCTTTGCCTCCTGCAAAAAAAAAAAAAACGGTTAGTAATGAGGAAAGGACAGGTAGCATTGGTCACAATTAAATAAACATTACAAATGTGTCAAGTGTGTTAAGACCTTAACACCTCACCTTTGTTTTCTTCAGCCTTTTAGTCAAAGAGACCCTCTTGAATTGTGTCTGGGTCCTGGACCATTGTCTTTGAGATTTGAACCACAGAGTCTGAAGACTGTAGTTCTGGTGTTTTGCGAGGTTTGGACCTCAGCTTCTGGTTCTGGGGTTTCGGAGGTTTGAGTCTCAGGTTCCTGGGTCTCCGAAGAGTCGACCTCAGCCTCTTTCAGGGTCTCAGAGGTTTGGACTTCAGCCTCTGGTTCAGGGGTCTTGGAGGTTTGGACCTCAGCCTCTGGTTCAGGGGTCTTGGAGGTTTGGACCTCACCTTCTGGGGTCTCTGAGGTTTGGACCTCAGGCTCTGGATCTGGGGACTCCATGTTGGACTGGACAGTAAACATCCTGAGTTGACCCAGTACCTTCCGACCACAGCTTTCCCAGGGTGAACCTCATGACATAGTGTCATCCTGCTGGCAGGAGCCGCACCTGAATCAGACTGTACTCGGGCTACCTCATCCATCAGGCCTCCACCACCTCATAAAGATGTGAACAGGGGTCTGAGTCCATGTTAAATGGCTTCAGCCCCCTGTTCAGCCTGATAGTTCTTAAGCAGTGGCAGTTTATTCAGTTGGGCAGCAAGTTCCAAATGACCAGAACTGGCCCCAACAGAGTTTTGGTCCCATGGCGAGAGTTCACCTGGTCCTCAAAAATAATTTTCAATTCATGTTTTTGGGCCAGTTTGTTCACCTGTGAAGAAAGACAATATTGTTATTTGAAAGACGTACATGTTGAGCTATACATTTGAATTGAACAATAAAGTGAGTTAACTACACCCCTAAAGTTGGGCTATACGAGGCCTAAACAAAATTTAAACAGGTCTTAACCGGGTTTTATCACTGTTAAATCTTAATTTAGATCATGAAAAGTGACAGTTATGTGTGCCCATTTGCTAACAAATAAATTCTGATATTAAGAATGGAACCTGCCTCTGTGTTCAGCATTGCTTGTGTGCTTTTGGTGACAGCTATGGTGAAAAATAAAAGCTAAACCATTCCACCACCCACGGTTACAAAATTACTAGCCTGGACTGTCTTTTAGAAGCTATTAAACAGCAGTGTGATAGATGTGTAAACATTTTCAAGTATTAATTTCAGTTGACACAATGGCATTTTTTACACAAACGGATGTACCTGAAATCGGAAATTTACCAGATGCCTGCTGGAATTGATAGGTTTTGTGAAACACGTTTTCATGTCTGATTAGGGGCATGTGGGACCATTTATGTCATAAATGGTGTAATTATAGATTAATTGATGTATACAAGTAGGTGTAATTTCCTGCTGAGCATTACTGCTTGTCGCACCTCCTCCGGTGCCCACGGACCAGCTGCAGGGTCAGCTGCCGGATCATCAGCCAGGAACCGCCAGGAACCACCAGTCACCGACGTTTCGCCCCTTTAATCCTGGAAAGTCTCATGGTGGCGGAGCAGTAACAAGGATGTCTCCCTGTGACTTCCTGCAGCTGTCATTGGGGTTAGATATTTTTTATAGTAGGCAGCATCAATCTCCCCCTCTGCTGCAACTGTGAGTTCAATAAGGTGCACCACTTTTGCCTTTGAAGACCAAACTATGTCAGGGCGGAGATATGTGATGGTGATCTCAGTGGGGAAGTGGAGCTGCTTGCTACGGTCAACCCTCATGCCCCACTCCTGTTTGGACAAAAAAAGGCCACAGTATTTCTCTTGGCCTGGTGTAATTTTGCCCGTCCCCTTCCGTGACAAAGTTGGTGTGGCTCTTTGCTGATGGTAGCTGTTTGCTACCCTGTCTGCGCCCCTGAAGCACCTCAGCCAGCTTCCGGAGAAACTGGTCATGGCGCCAACTTGGGGAGAGCGCAGTCTTGCAGCCTGACAAGATGTGTTGAAGGCTTGCGTTGGGAGCATTGCAGAGTGAGCAACATTCTTCATTGCCAAACCACTGATGAAGGTTACGAGGACAAGGAAGCGTGTCATAGGTTGAGCGGATAAGGAAGCTGAGCCTCGCCTGCGGGATCTTCCACAGGTCAGACCAACTAATGTTATGGTTGACGACTCCCTCCCAAGTTGTCCAGCTTCCTTCCCGGCCCTGTGAGACGGCCTTGATCTTGTAGGGAGCTCCAATTGTGGTGCCGACTATTTTTAGTTTTTTTAATTATTTCACTTTTGGATCCTGCATGCAAGCCTAACCTGCTTTTGAGTGTGTGTGCCTTTTTCAATTTAGCTAAAATAACAGATGATAACAGATGACTGAATCATATTGCAATGTAGAATTTCTACCTGCTCTGTGTAGTTTATTCTTTGATGAATGAATAAGTGAATAAATCAACTAAAATATCAGTCAAATGTGTGCATAGGCCACCGTGTTGATTGAAGTTTACGCTATTTTAGAACGTCAAATCTCTACCGACAGCCAACTGCTGCAAACAGTGTCATCAGCGACGTCAGGCACACACATTTGATGCATAACAGGATGAGGAAAGGACGCAGCCTCGTCGTACAATTAATAACATGTCTTTTGGTCACATTTTGACATGGCCGTTGGAATGGCATGGCTTACTGTGATGAGTATCTGATAAATACAAGCATTAAGACCGTTATTGATGTGGTGTTCAGTATTTGACTCTGAGCCAGCTCAAGTTGTCTCCGCAGGGACTAGTTTTCTCTTTGCAACTCACTTGCCGTAAACCCAGTTGCCGGTGAAACACAATATTGTGGTTGTGAGCCATAACCTCCATCTCCGAGCCGCAGGGCTCTCCTGCCGTGGCCAACGTTCCCACACACCGGGTCTTAGCTCAGGCAATGTGTAGTTCCACAAAAAAAGGACAAGAACATTCCCCTTTTTAGCAGCCTCTTTCCTCGTGGTGTACGTACAATATCACCGGTTAAAAAATACCGGCTACATACTCGTGTGTCCCTACTTGGAGTGAAGTTATCTCTCCGGATTTTAGCTAGCCATAGCTGACACGCTGCATTAGCAGCAGAAGCTAAGACACTGTACTGTGAAGAACATGTACATTTCGGTACACAACAGTGTAGTGATGATCCTCTAACCCATTGATAGGCCAGTTTCCTTTTTTGGACACCAAACAAACTTATTTTTCCTCTGCTCACTAGCTTTCCAGGTTGATTGATTGGTGGGCAAAAACAGTAAGTCTCGTCCATCACACACTGTGACCGGAAGTTAGTGGACGCCATATTGTGCTTGTAGCCAATTACTGGTATGTTGCTTTAGTTCTGCAGCAAAATGTAACCAAAAATGAAAAATAATAGCTAAAGTGTGTCAAAAGAAAAAGTCGCACTTAAGTCGCTGTTGCTAGAGACTTGCAACTCGTCCCTTAAAGACTCCATTTGACTCGGACTCGTGGTCTGAGCCTCGTGAACGTTGCATATCTGCCAAAATCGTTTACATACACTTCATCTGTCTATGTTAGGATCTGTTCATGGTCACAGATGGTGGTTCACTACAGTCTGTCCCAGCCACTATGGGTCCATTGTCGAATGGTTAGCTGCAGAGGGTTAGTTAGAATGCGAGTATTAATGTAGTTGCACCCAGACCAACACAGAATGAACAATGAGGGAGGAAACTGTTGTGTGTGGCGGCCATTACGGGGCTAAAGCGCTGGCAGTGTGCTTGATGAGGGGGAACAGAGCATCCTCGCCCTGGGACATTAGCACTAAACTGAAACTCTTTGTCTTTCTGTCTTTATTGCTGACACAGAAACACTCAGATTCAGATGGGACTGTGGAGGGGTCCTGTACCTGACCAATGAGCCTGGGTTCCTGTGGGACAACACATTACAACAGGCACTCGCACAGTCTACTGCAGAGATATGGGAGCCAAGGTTTTGTAATTAGAAAAGTTAAGTGTTAATGTCTCAGAGTCACTGTATTAGTGTATTAAACTAGTCACAACTAAATTGATCGGTAGTTGCGGCATGTCCAAGTAAGTAATTCATTCACTAATTCATCCCCGTAGTCGTAAATGAATTTAGTGAATTGTTTATGATGTTGTTTAATACAGTTGCAAAGATGTAAGATATCAGTTAAAGTCCATACAATGCTTTGGGGGACTCAGTGTCCAGAATAGGGCCATCAGAGCAATCAACTCCACCACTCCTCCCTCACACTGGCCCCTGGTTCCCTCTGCTGTCTGTGGGGGTTCAGGTGCCCCACTCACACGCCCCTGGGGCAGACTCCAGGGAGGGGCCCCACTGGCGCCAATCTAAGAGGGGCAATGGATCTTAGCGCTGACACTTCCATAACAGAGTCGCCTGGCCCGGGGACCTCTCTGCCTTGGACCTCTTGCTCACATCAACAGAGCTCCCAGGATCAGGGGCTTTAAAACGATCGGGTGGCGGTAAACAAAAGAATATGATCTTATTGTAAATTTGATCCATTTCAGGATGTTGTTGAAGGTAGTAACTTTATAAAACACAAAAGCTATATAATATAGTCACAGTCAGAGTTGGGAATATCAGCGTTTATAAAGTTAGATAAGATTTCCTAGTAACGAGTAATATAATTAATTACTATTTCCTCCGTAGTAATAGGGATAATTATTTTATTAAGGCTCGCAGAAAAGCTGTGTCCCTCAGATCCTGCCCAAAGAGCAATATAATAAACATCATACACATTTTAAACCAGGTAGAATTAGGCACATTGTAGCAACATCTTGAACATGATTATGTATACTGGTGTAATGGGTAAACGGTAAAATGCACTTTAAAGCAGAACTAAGTAATTCATGCCCCTACAGGTGTCGTAGCATCTTGCAGTTTTTACTTATTAATGGAGAAAATACAACGCTGACAGAAAAAACAAAGGGAGAGAGGAACTCTGTGCATCCAATTACACAATGGAGATATTTTTTCCCCCTCAAACTTGGCTGTAAATACTGCTAAAGTGGTGCTAGCCTCTCAGTTAGCTTTGCCCGTTAGCCTGGTAGCTTCTTCTTAGTGATTCTATTAGTGTGTATTGCGCCTCCAACCTGGAGGCAGCGAAGTTGCAATTGTGTTTTTTCTGGACAGAGACACACGGGGGAGATGAAAGAACCCCCCAATCATCCCATTTACAAAAAAGATGTATTAAGGTAAACAAGTTACTTAGTTCTTCTTTAAGGAACTTGTATTACTTTTTTATAAAGGCTATTAAGGGTTACAAAAGAAACAAAAGTCACGTTCTAGCTATTCTATTCAATTACCTTCAATTTAGGAAATATCATAACCTTGATTTTCAGATTCAGAATTCTGTATTAATTCCAAAGGGCAATTTATTTGTAGCATAACTCAGAACACTTCACAAACAAGGTGTGTCAGAGTCCCAATAAGTTCAGACAAGAATAAAAGCTCAAAGATCAACAGCAATAGTTACATAGTTCCAAAAATTGTTTCAAATGGTCTGCCCTAACACACTCCCTTCAGGATTCAACAGTCCAGTCGCAGAGGGGATAAAAGAGTCGGAGAAGCAATCGGTTTTCCGAGAATGTACTGTACATAAAAATGATGTCCAGAAGGCAAAACTCTAAGAGCAGGGAGAGGTTGATCCAAGATGCATTTATCCGTCTTTAGCGCCTGCTCCTTCCATCGAGAATGCACTCTAATGATTTAAGAGCAAGTTTTAAACCATGTTTACCATTTTTTATCTTTCGCAGACAAACCCTTGAACCATGTACCTGTTTTTGCAACTATTTACTCTTTTTGCACAAAAAAAAAACCTTTCCATCGATTCTCTTCCTTCTCACTGGTAAAGAATGCCCGGCCTCCCGTGGCTACTGGAGGGCTGCTGGAGGTCGGATCAAAAACCTGCCTGTAATATTTTCTTGTATCGACTGAATGTAAGGTTGAAGCGAACACTCACTTTTTAAGAGGCCTTACAGTGTGGTCATAAACCGCAGAGAAGACGTTGCCAAATCAGGATCGATGTGGCACTCTCGTGAGGAAAAAGCCCTTTGGAAATGCAGACGGATCACCTTTCAGAGCGGAAAAATATTGATAAAAAAAAGATACTTGTTTGCAAACAGCAAAACGAGAAGCTTTTTAATGCACTTCGTTGCACGCACACGCACGCACACACACATTGTCTAACAATCAAAATAAAATTGGCCAACTTGTTGAAATAATGATCAGTTCTGGTTGGCTTCGTGGTGTGAGAGCATTAACCAAACTAAACATCCACTGGCAGAGAAAATCATCTATGATATTGATGAGAGCTAAGAAGACATGCTCTTAAGAGGTCACGCACCTCTCCAAGTTGCAAAACGATACATGAGCTGATATTTGAAACGATTCGGAGCATATGCCTCGATGTCCTACTCTAGTGCGTTTGAGTTCAGCACAGTGTCGCCTTTATTTGTTTGTTGCTGTGCTTCTTTTGTAATTAGCACGGTAATGTGTAATAAGAGTCAGCCCCCTTCCTGCAATGCCGCTGTTTGCGTTAGAAATATGACAAAGTACTTTTTAATGAGGCGGCACCAGTGTTATTGCATTTTATTAGACTCATCTTTCATCATAAAGACAAACTTATTGGAAAAATTTGGGGAGGCGGTTTCAACGTCTTTTTGGGGGGAGGAATAATTGTGTTCGATCAAAGACTAAAATTATACGCGGAGAATTGCCCAGAGACAATGAGAGTGTTGTGTGCAATTGCGGTGCTGCTGAGGATTTCCTTTTACCATTAAAAATTATTAAAGACAAAGCCATATTTCAAAACATAGGAGATGGCGGTATGCGATATTAGTTTTAAGCTGTTAAAAATAGGATAAGTTTCCACCCCAACTCTGCCTCCTCCTAGACTTGAAGCATGAGAAGGAGTTGGTATGAAAGACGGTGTACAGTGAACTTCTACAGGCAGAATTTGTGCTTGTTTAATGTCTATTGAATTTGGTAAACTTTTGACCCAATTCAAGATGGTGGCGCCATCTTGTGTTTATGGTCAGACTGCAGGTCTAACTTTAGTGTATCATATTTCTGAGCCGCCGTGGAATCCAGGGACACAACTGGGTTTTGGGGCATTTTGAGAGAGACATTGCTAGAGAAAGTGTAGTCTCCAAGCTTTCCAATGATGTGTAACAATCTGATAATATTTGGAGAAGATGTGGCAAATTGAAGTTAACAACTCCAAAAGGCCCAAAGGGCGGGAAAAGCCGTCTAAACTTTTGGGCAATTCTCACCTCTCTTTGCTGCTTGGGTTAGGCTTAGGTTTGCAAGCAGGTAATATATAAATAAATGTCTCTTGCATAAATCCACTTCCCATAGAGCCTACCTCTACTGCAACTAGCAACACAATGCCAACCAGCAACATTATCCCAACATACACACATTTTCCCAGAAGGAAAGAAGAACACACACACAATCATTAGTGCCATGGACAATGACTATTAATAAATATTATCCTTAACCTGCACACGCAGCTTACCTCCAAAAACAAAACGCAAACAAATCCAACCCACTGAACACACCGCGTTAGCTTACAGCACAACCATGGCCTCATCAAGAAGCAAACAGACACGATAGCACAGCGGCCACAAGTGAAAATAAACAAACTCACCCGTCTGAACTAACCTTTGTGTGCCTTCTGCTCAACAAACTCGTGGTAAATCCATTTTCCTCGCTCAGTTATTTTCAATGTAGAGTTTGGCAAATCCGCGCTACATCCTTCTGTTTTCAAACACGCTCTGAAGGCAAGGAGTTGGCTCGGTGTAATGGTCAGCAGGGGGCGCTGTGCATGCTTAGAGCCAGGGCATCATCAGTCGCACTGGAAAAGTCAGCCTGGAAAAGTTCACTGGTTTCACGCAGAAAAACGAAAGACTTGTCAATGAATTGAAATGATTGTTGTTCTTGGTTGTGGAGCACAGAGAGGGCAGTTCAGCTTCCTGACACGTGCATTGTGCAAGTTTTTAGGCGGAATAAAAAGTTACCATAATTTTCGAACTATTGAGCACACATGAATAGAAGTCGCACCAACTAAGTTTTACCTCTTAACCCCCACCTTAACCGAGTGCATTTTCTCCGGTTCGGCTTTACCCAAATCTAGAAACCTCTCAACTCTGGAGCTTACAGCGTATAGGTTTAGTGTATTTGAAAGCTAAGAACCACAAAACTAATCTAAGCTTATGATTTTCACATTTTTGGTTGTGTTTTCATGAAGTTTTCGTTGCTTTTTTTGTTTTGGTCACAATTTCAATTTCACTAAAAAACAAAATGCGGCCAAAATGCTTCAAAAAAGCGACAAAATAATTATGGCAAAAAATGCTAAAAAAAAAAGCAATGAAAACGTGTCAAAAAATAAATAAACAACTAAAATGTGAACACAAAAACCAAGAAGAAGCTTAAATGAGTTATGTAGGTCTTTGCTTTCAAATGAGGCTTTTGACCTGACCTAAAAGCTGCAACCTTTCCAGTCGAGAAGCTTTTAGATTTGAGTAAAACTGGAGAAAATCTACTCAGTGTGTTGTTTTTTTTACATATATAGGCCGCACTAGTCTATAAGCCACAGGTGTTCACTTTGTTAAAAGCACAGTTGAGTGTATTGAACATTCAGTATGACTGAAAATCTATAAATTAGGCGCACCCATGTATAAGCCGCAGGGTTCAAAGTAGCGGCTTAGTTCGGAAATTACAGTAATATTAATGCGTATTGACCTTTCAGTGACCCAGCAGCTGTTAGTATGCCGCCTTTTCTCTCCATTCTAGTGGCCTCAAGGATGCTCAAGGGCCAATTCTTTTTAGGGTTTCAGGTAGGTTCTCCCTGCTGATGTCTTTTTTTTTTTTAAACATCATAAAAGTTGCATAATGCACCTTTAATTTAGTTTGACTGAACATCGTTTAAAATACATCCTGACCCTTGGTCAATATATTATCTTTTTTAATTGGTTTTATCTGACCTTTATTTAACTGGAAAGTTAAATAAATCAGGAGTCTTTGTGTTTTGTATTTTAAAAAGATTAATGCAATATCTAAAGCATTATACAAAGTAGACTACATGTAGAAAATCCCCTCTGAGCAGTGCATTCCATTCACACGTCTGAAAACACATTGTAAAGTCATAGTGCTCATTATTGCTATGTGATTCAAATGGATAGTCTTGAACAGTGCTGCTACACCTTCTATATGAAAGCCGTTGAGGGTCTCAGTGACTTCCCTTTACTCAGAATAAATGCATCCATGGGTCGGAAATAAATCTCTTTTCCTGGATTATGATTAGCTCCAGTAGCCTGCGTCTGTGGGATGATAAATTGGCGACAGATTGATCAGATATTCATTACTTTTACGTCCTTGAGTCCTTGAAGATGTGAAATAGTGCACAGTGCTCCTGAATGTGCTGCAGCAGACTGTGCTTACTCAGACTCTGCCACATTTGGGGTGTCCGTAATGTTCTGGGAGTGCCTATTCCATTTGTTATTTTTTAATTTTTTTTTTATCAAAGTGCTCTTATGGTACATTTCAGAGGTTTGCATTTGCTTCAAACTGCTGCTATACTTGATTTAAAATAATAACTTTTTGAAGGGTCACTCTGTGATCAACAGCTGGACATTGTTCAGTTTGTGACCCTCCCTAAAGTACTTCACACGGAGTTATTCACTCAAATTTTGATGACGGTAAAAGCATCCTCTGGAAACAAAACGTGGCTGCCCACAGCCCATAAGACCGTACCACCCGTCGCCCAGTCAAACAGATTCATCATATTTACAATTCACGTTCATAGGAAAGGTGAGGGAAGTGCTACCACATTAACCAATAAGATAAGTTCATTGTTCGTTTGGATCAAAACAAACATGGTGGCTTATGTGTGTAAAAATGAAGATTTTATAAAGTTGGCTCTGAATGATACAGAGATATTTGAAAGACAATGTCTTCCTCCACATTTGCTACAACAAAACAAGGATGATTCAAGACACTCAAGAAAGTCAAAGAGGCTGGCATGCCAGGCTGATACCACTGAGCATATGTCGCTCAAATTCAGACCAAAAGTAGCAGGAGTAAAGCTGTGCCTTGATAAAAAAAACACATTATGTAATACAAATTGGCCATCCAAAGTGTTTCTACTCCAAATCAGAAAACTCCCACAACTCCAAAATGCATTTAGTCTATAAAACATGCTGACCTATACCGACTGGACACCTACACACCAATGAAACATCAATCAAGCCACACATTTTGTTCTTGCACCAACGTCCTGGCTTTGATAGAGAAATATGATTGAACTGCAAGGCTACAAAGGTTTCTGAAGAAAAAAAGGATTGCACACAAATGACCGTGAAACACATCAGAATGCATCTCAGAAACGTTCAAACAGATGAGTCCATTTCTCCGGAGGTGGCTGCACTTGGCACGCTCAAATAGCTTTCATATAAATCACAGAGGTCGAGGTTGAACAGAGAGAATCAGATCCAGAACCAAACTGGCCTCGCGGGTAGAGGAAAAAAAGAAAATTAGCTGCTTTGTCTTGTTATCCCTGTTGGACGTGCGTATTGATTGTATGTTGCGCTTGTATCCCTGTGCTAAACCCTGGGATGCGGTTTAATTGTATGTGATAAGCAGATGTGCGTTATTGTGGAGGACATCGGAGGACATCGCCATCTAATCGTTCCCACGGTACTTCATGGCACACTCAGCAGAGACTCACACAGAATATAATAAACTGATGAAGATTGTTATGCTCCATATCTCTTGCTATTCAAATAAAGCATGCGAGTCAACAAGCTGATGCACTGGTGTGGAGGTTGTTGCCCTTTGACGTTGCAATTTCTGTGCGTTCTGCTTCTAAATGGGAACTGAAAGTTAGATATTCCTGATTTTAATTGAGGCCCAAGATTTCGAGAGTTCCCGGTTGTTGTATTGTGGCCACCCATTGACATAACTCATTTAAATTTCGGACTTGAAGCCATGTAACTCCTCCTTGGCATTACCGAACGCCATTCTGGCATCAAGCTCTCGAGGGGGTTCCAAGGGGCTGCATGCGGTCGCCCACTATAGTCCCTGACAGGCTGCAGAGGCACTGGTTAAACGTGACTCTTGCCTTGCACAGGTGTGATTCCCAGACAGTTAGTGCGAGATGAGATGGATAGATGAGTTGGTTCATCTGAAAATATAAATAACCCAAACCCTAACCGTAACCACATCCCTGTCCCCAACCCTAATTTGTATCATGGAATCTCAAGTTTTCACAGCAGACCGTGTGGAGTTTGCATTTTCTCCGCACATCTGGGTGTTACCTCCGGGTGTTGCGGGGGCTCTTCTAGCTTGGTGCCCTATAGCTTCTGAAGAATGGGTCAAATCCAGAAAACAAATTTCCCAACATAGCCCATAAAGTTTTCAAAACCACACCCTATTTCCGAGAGGCAAGTTGTAGCTTCTTGCTCGGTTGGCCTTCCTTTTCTTTCAGCGTATCAGGCAGCGAGATCCCCCACTCTTAAATATCTTCTCGTCCGTCGTTGCTGCGTCACTCATGATTTAGTGCGCGGTGTGAACAGGCCAGAACCCGACTAAACATCATTTTCCAAACTCAAAACGCTGCAGAGTAAACACATGATGCAAGGCTGGACCGTATGTGAGCAACAGGGACACGCTGGTATCTGCGCTTCATCTCATGGACGTAGATTCTTAAATAATTCTCTGTCATGCTTTGGGAACCCCGGCTGAGAATTCCTCCACTTATAAAATACTAAAGTCAGGTTAAGAGCCGCTCGACCATTGATCCTGGGCACATCTTTTGACTTTGAGAGAGCAGCGTTTAAACTAACCTGCCTCTGACAAACGGAGTACAACACTGAACTAAAAACAGGAGGCGTATCGTTGGACAGAATGACGGGTGTCACAAACAGAAGCATGAGGACCACGTGCATTGTGTTTTTAAAGTCTGCGCGAAGGAGTTACTATGGCTCCGGCAGGACTCCTCAGCGGCGCCCGGCGGGTGCCATTAGTCCGACGCCCCATTAGTCCGAAAATGTACCATTGAGCCGAGGTGCCATTAGTCCGAAATCTCTCTAGACCAGTTGTGTTGTGGATTAGAGAGCTATACAACCATTTGCCCTAACTTTAAGGTCGGTGGACTCTTGCCTAAACCTAATTTTATTTTTAAACCCCTACCTAATGGGACATTTTCGGACTAATGAGACGTCGGACTAATGGAGCGACCCCCCACCGCGGTGGACCACGAATCTGTCTTCAAAGTTTAAATGGGGCTAAGCAGCGACTCCAAGCAAGGTAGGGACCGTTGTTGTGAATGTGTTTGCTAAGCGGATGAAATAGTGTCTTTCTAATTAAGTGCATCGCTTCCTTTCCCACAAACTCAGTTTGAAGGGAAGAACAGATCTGCGCTAACTTCTAGCTTCGCACAGAAAGGCACCTTCTGTGCGATAGAAGTTAATGAGGATAAGAAGTTGAATATCCTAAATAACGATGCACACAGGTGTACGCTTCCCCGCGGAGTGTCACTGTCATTTACCGCTGAGAGTTATTTTTTTTCTTTTTCATAAAGTTTGGACTTGGAGCACAGTAGCTCCCCATAGTGTCTGATTGACTCCAAAGTGGTGTTATTCCCACAGCCAGGTGCCTCTGTCCGCACATCCGAGGGAGAGGCGTGTTGTTTAAGGATCACTGGGTCTGGGTGAAAAACCTTCCTCCCCTGTTTACATGTGGTGTCGGACAAATATTTAGAACTTATTTTCGGGTCGGACTCGGACACATCAGCGCGTTAAAACAAATCAAACGGGTGTAAAATTAAAATGGGCCTGTTTAGTTGACGCGACTTAGCGTTTGTTTTGGTGGGGAAAAAAAAATATATATATATAAACTGGGCCCGCGGTGCACAATGTTGCCGCCCCACACATGGCTGGGGGCATTAGCGCAGCACTGCTTTTATGAGTGACCAGCTTCTGTCTGACTTGAGAGAGGGAGCGCTCTGTGGAGCTCGCTAAACTCAGACACGACGGTCCAGTACTGTCTGAAATGGTGAACTCTGTGGCAAAGGCTTTTCTCAAACCGTGCAGCGCTTTAAACACATGATTTATCCATTTATGAACAATAAAATGGGTTCTGTGTAGCGTGTGCATCACTGACAGTAGAAATGTGGTGAAACTGTTTCAAAGTGTATGGGTGTGCGTTCGTTCTAAGTGCACGGACTGAGAGAAGTTTTGACAAGTATTGAATTCACCTGCGCTATGAGGTAACAGCGGGTTTACGAGCACCCCCATCCCCCTCCCACTCGAAGGGGACAGAAAAAAACGGCCCGATCCGCGCTCTAGACCAAACGGGGGAAGAAGAAACAGCGTCTAGCCTCTATATACCTACAGCAGGAATCGCACAGCGCTCACCAGTATCTCACCAGTCTCTCACCAGTCTCTCACCAGTCTCTCACCAGTCTCTCACCAGTCTCACACCACTATCTTACCAGTCTCTCACCAGTCTCACACCACTATCTTACCAGTCTCTCACCAGTCTCTCACCAGTCTCACACCACTATCTCACCACTATCTCACCAGTCTCACACCACTATCTCACTAGTCTCTCACAAGTCTCTCACCACTATCTTACCAGTCTCTCACCAGTCTCACACCACTATCTCCCCACTATCTCACCAGTCTCACACCACTATCTCACCAGTCCCTCACAAGTATCTCACCAGCGGTGGCTCCGGAACAGAAGGGGCCCACCTCGAACGGAGGCCGGAGTCCGGCAGTGGCTCAGGGACAGAAGAAGCCCACCCCAGACAGAGAACGCCGTCCAGCGGTGGCCCCACGACAGGCGCAGGCATGGGGGACAAAACATCTTGCCCAAGATCACGGAAAAATAAAAGTGGGCAGTCTGCTGGGTCGGATTATGGTTGGTTCATTCTGTCACGGTTTGATGTGGAGTACATAAGATAAAACCCAAAATGCTGACAGCCCAAAATCAAGGTGAAATAAAATGTAATGGCAAGTCCAAGAACTGACAAGACAGTAAACACAAGGCAAAAACTTACAGAACCAGGAAAGCAGAATGGGACACACACTGAGCACAACCAGGAACAATGAACCAACAACGAAAGGGGAGAACACAGGGGTATAAATACACAAGGAGACGGGACACAGGTGACACACATTAGGGCGGGGCAGGCAATCAACACAGGGGAAGCAAAGCAGAGGCAGACAGGACAGACATGTCAAAATAAACCAAACAGGAAACACAAGACGCAACCAAGGGGGAACAAAACAAAGACAGAACCCTGACACACCACCTGCAGGAGGACCGGCAACGGACAAATGGAAGAAAATGGATGGATGGCTGTTTCCTGGAATTAATCAAGACGGAGCATTTTTTCTATCAAATGATATTGATAGATTTAATATGTACAAATATTTAATATGTACAAATATATATGCCTCAAAATGTTGGGTTCCATCAGGAGGATGATCGTGAACAGAACTGGAGACTTTTTTTGTGCATAAGAGTCTTCCTGACAGTTCTTAGTTGTTGTTCTGCCTGTTGGACGTTTTCAGCTGAGAACAGATTTTGTGAATGCCAAAACACTTCCTAAGAAGGCGTTAAGAACACATTTGTGCGTAAGAGCGCGTCATGAATGAGGCCCATTGTCTTCATCCAGTAAATGGTATCTATATACTTCACGTGGAAGAAGACTCAATGTCTGTCCAAGACTGTCTGATATGTTTCCAATGTGTCACCACTCATCTTAAAACATTTGATGAATCTACAAAGCGCCGTGGCAAAGGCTTTCACACAATCTATATAAAAAAAATACTGTTTAGTGGTCAGGAAGATCTTATTAATTGAGTGGTAATCTACGTCAAACACAAAAGCAAAGGAGAAAATTGCGGTCTTTCTTGTAGGAGAAATACGTACCTATATCCCTGTTTCATCACTACCGTGCGTGTTAGTGCGAGGGACATATTTGGAGCATCCAGACTTCCAGTTGATGTAATAAAAGAAAAAAACAAAAAAGCCAAAAAGCTGCAAGATTTGATTGTGTTTCTAAAGTCAGTCTTTAGCTATTATGTCTTGTTTTGCCCTTTAAAAATGTTCCCCATCTGTTGCTTCACTTCGCCTCACACAGCTTTAAGGATTCGCCTATTTTGGGTCAGTTGCTTTGGGATATTTACCCGTCTTTTCCCCCCGCTTTTAAGAACAAGACAAGACATGCTGCACCCATTTAGAAATATAAATCGCGTGCTCTGTGACAAAACCCGAAATACTGCCTCTCTCACCTCAAACATCACCCCAATTATCCGCTCACTAACCCAGACTCCGACCGCCGCGGCACTGCCAAATTAGCCTCTCCGACACGCTCTCTTTGACCTTGCTCCTTTGACCTCTCGGCTAATAAAGCCCGGTGTGAGCGCGCGCAATATCTCAGCCGACCACCGGACGGCTCGCGAGGCATAAAACAGCATGCGCAAGACGCTGAAACATCGCAAAAGATCTAATCAGCAAAACTAAAATTAGGCGGCGGAAGTTGTGTGCACTGTGTCTCGTGTCTAAGCAAGGTTATTTCAAGTGTATGTGGAAGTTTGGGCTGTGTCTGCAGTTTGTTGCGTGCACTTTTGGGGATAAGGGAAAAAAAAAAAAAACAGTTTCTTGGCTCATCACAAAATGCTGTTTTACTAGATCTGATGTGAGGCATTTGCATGGCTTAGCTTGGCTGCACAAAGAGCTACATACTGAATGTCTTACAGAAACGCCGAGGCAGTCTGCTTTGGAGTAAGTAAACAAGAGCCGGAAGAACTGTCAAACCACATCTATGTTTTCAGAGGTAGCAGCAGTTATTAGATTTTTATTGAATAGTGAAAAGTGTTTACTGTATGCATTTACGACTCTAAATCAGGTCGAAACCAAAGCCTGGCTCAGGCGGTTGAACTTATAACCTGGAAGGTTGTCATGGTGTCCTTGCGCAAGATAAACAACTGACCCAGGAATAAAACTGACAACCTTTAGATAAGAGAGAAGGGACTGCCACTCTGCCCCCCCCCCCCCCCCCCCCCCATGCAAACAACATATTTTTTTATTAACATTGTTCAGCAGATGCAAACCTTTGCCATGCCATAAGCTACAATAACAAAGTGCAGGTGGGTTCAGTTTGCCACTATAAATACCAGCGGCGATGGCGTCAGCAGACTACGGCATTTATCTCTACGGCATTTATCTCCACAGATCTCTCTAAAATGGGCCTGATGAGGAAGAGGTTTAAATTTAGCAACAGAAAAATGAAAGGTTTCCCAACAGCCAGAGATAGAAAATAATGACCGTGACTCATACGGCAACAGAGACAGAGGCAAAAAAATAATAATATAAAATATGTCATATAAAATTAATATATGTCATGTACAACTTGTACATGGTGATGCGTGCATGTCTGCTGGCCAGCTAATCTCGCTGCAGCAGAAGAAACCATTCCATTCCTGCCTCTCTCTCGGTGTGTCACAAGCAGCACGCTGTTTTGAAGCAGGGCCATAGTCTTGGGAGCTACCAGACACAAATGACACAAATACTTCACTGGCCTAACACCCGGTGGCTACATGCTCCCATCTTGCATGCGTATCAATGAGTAGTTGGTAGTAGTAACCTGGCCATTTGTAAATTCCCGACTTCTAACGCTCATTTATTACAGTTGTAGATGGCTGTAACGGCATGTAGCTGTGTGCTCTTGTGTTGTTGTACCCCCATCCTTGTAAGTTGTGAAATCATTTGAATGGAATAGGCATTGTTTGGATTGACTATTTTTATACTTAGGTCACATTCACACCTGGTACTCGGTTCGATTGGGGACCAAAGTTGCAAAATTGTTTCAGCTTTCCAACCAGGCGTGGTTTGCGTTCACAATTTTCTTTTATCAATCGAACCAACATTCTAAATGCAGAACTCCTCTGCAGCCTGTGGGGGCGCTGTATCAAAACCTTCCACAGGAAAAACAGTGAACAAGAAACACGCTTCTCTGACGGGTCAATTAAACTCCAGTTCCTGTTCCATTATTTGTTTACAAAATGGAGCGGTATCAGACTGTGACTGTGTTGGTTTTTCTTTCCGCACTTTTTAACATGACTGTGACTGTAACTACACTCAAAACACACAGATCTTTTTACGGACTAAATGGGAGATACTCGTCATGAGATGAGATGATGCCAGATGGGACTAAAGCAGGACTAAAGCAGGACTGGCGGACCCCGGAGATATTTTTTCTTCACATGACAACTGCAAAGGCTCCGGGCAGAGACATGGAAAACTACTTACGGCTGTCCGACGGAAAGAGACGCAGAGCAAGGTAGTAAAAATGATCTGATCAGGGCTTTGCTAACTGGCCTCTGGTGCTGCTTATATCAATGGTTTCTGCCTCATATTTACGAGACATGGCTTTTGGTGTAAATTTCGTATTAACTGTTAGTTCTAATTACAGTGTCTGCACAGGCGTTTTCATTTAAATTACGTAATGAATGTCGTGATTGTCTCCGCGCAATTCTGTCTTTGCGTTACTCGTTGGTTTGCTTGTAACAGACGCACAACGTCCTGCAACTTTCTCTTCCTGGTTTTGTTCCACTCTCTGGCTCAGTTAAGTTCATAAATCAAAGAATCCGCTTCAGAGTTCGTTTGAACCGGACCGAGTCCCATGTTTTCAGCCGGACCAGGGTTCGCTTCTTTGGCCCGGATCACAGTCCGTTTGCGCGTTCACAACACCTCAAACGAACCGGACTATCCGAGCAAACGGGCCCTGTTTTGGATCCAGACGGGGTTGTGAATCCGACCTAAGACAACAAGAGCCGGAAGACGTCTCTGAAGATAGAAGCGAATCTGCCTGAACCCAAATCGATATCAGGAGCTTCCTGCTTTGAGACGAGAGCTCTAACCGCTATGCCACCGTGCCACCCAAAGGCCAGCTTGAGTATCTTTGTATCTGCTATAATCTGTGCGATACTGCTTTTTTGTTTGTGGCCTTTTTGACTAAATACCACAATTTCCATACACTTACCTGTATTTGGAGTTTCGCCCACAGACCTGGAGACAGCTGACAACAATTTGAATTGGCCCAGTGCTACCGATGATGTGAGTAGTAGAGAGTAGTAGAGCTAATGGCAGGACACAGAGGTATTGCATTGAAACCGCGAATGGGTCATT
Source organism: Proterorhinus semilunaris (assembly GCA_021464625.1). NCBI lineage: Eukaryota > Metazoa > Chordata > Actinopteri > Gobiiformes > Gobiidae > Proterorhinus > Proterorhinus semilunaris. The sequence continues at coordinate 30,422,999 of CM038346.1, forward strand.
TTCCTCTAAAAGCCTCTCTCCCACTCCAAGTCAGTGTGGGAACTTATTGTCTACATTAAAATGCATTTTGAGTACTAGCAATCTGGGCTTTTCAAAGGTTACATGGCTCAAAGCTCTCAGTGACAGAATTGCTCGTCACGGACAATTGTGTACAGTGTACACTATAAGCTAAGTCAGCATGATCAGTACGCATGCGTGGTAATATATCAGTCAGAGTTCACAACTACCCACCGTGACAACAAAGCCCATTAAAACCATACTATCGTAGTGGAACAACGGGCTATTTAGTGACTATTACGTCGCTTAAAGCCATTTTACGGCGAAATGCCAGATACTCAATCATTCTCCATTGCAGTGCGTGACTGTCCACGAACCTCACGTTGTATATGCGAGCCGCCATACGTATATATCCAATTTCCTACTGAAAGAAAACATCCAGAGCGTTGTGACTCGTGACGAATGAATTATATTAGTACGTTTGACATATAGCTAACTAGTAATGCTATTTGTAACGTCTATTTACTTATTATACAACAACTGTTTTTTTTTATTTTTAATTTATTTATTGGTTTAGCAAGGGCCAGGAGTTCTTTCTTTCTCTTCCCAGTAAAACCGTGCACCCGTTTCTTGCACAATTCTTTTAACACATCGACTTTCAAAGCTCAAAATATGCAATATCTGTGTCACACTCGGTCATGTGTTTAGTTTGGGAAACGATCTGGGTAGTCCTGACCTTTGACCTGGACCAGCATGCTTTGCGCTCGGTGAAATGCCGAATCCGCTTATTGGTTTGCATTTTCTTGTTTTATTTGTTTTTTAAATTCAACGTTGCTCAGGTTGCCTTGACTATTTCACAGAAGGCGAACCACTCAACGCTGATTGATCCTTTTCATTTATCTTTGGTGCTCATAAATAAACTGTTTCAAACCATTCATGATGGGCAAATAAAGGGAATATGCAGCTAACTCAAGTTCTTAGTTTGGAAAATCTGATCACGAAAGAGACTAAACTGGAGATATCTTTACAGTAGGTCCAATGCACTGGTTCCCCTCCCTTTCAGTCTGTAGAACTGTGCTGTACTAAAAGCCTTTTAAAATTGACTAGCTAAGCCTATCTCCTGCTCTCTCGCCTGCTGTTTTGAGCAGTGACTCTCTTGGGACTGGGCTGATACATGGATCTCCAGGCGGCACTAAAAAGAGAGGAACAAATCCATGTAATATCCACAAAGAAACTGAAACATGCCCCTGTCCGATGTGCCCATACATGTGTGAAATTAAAGCCATCACGGCCGCTCATCGGACTGAGGACGCCATTTCTCCTGCTGAAACGTTTCAGAGAAAACTATGGGGGTACGTCCCTGTGCTCGGGTAAGTGCCTTCTGTAACATCCACAAGATAAGAGTTGATTAGCCTTATCTCTGTTCCATGTCGTATAAAATTTGATAACAAATATAGCAATTTGTCCTCTGCTTTTGGCCCATTTATCAATGCCACTCGGGCGACCTGTTGGGGATTGGGGATCCTTCTCCTGATATAACTAGCTTTGGTGAGGACCGCCCTTACCCGCATAGGTTTAGCTAAATGAGCATGTGTTAAAATGATGGGGTAAACTAGAGTCACCAGAAAAAAAAAACACAAAGAGAACATCCTTCCAGAAAGGCCCGCACAGTTCCCGACTCGAACCAAGGATCTTCAAGCTGTGAGACGAATTACTTTATTTAACAGTATGGCAATCATCTCAAAGTTTTGAAATGAAATCTTTGAATATTCACTTGTTCTGCGCTGGCACATGGGGACTTCTCTGTCAGTTCCTCCTAACTGCTCCGCTGCATGTGCTCAGCTGCTCTGTCACTAACATCTGGTGTGCGGCTCTCACAAGACGAGCACATTATTTTCCTATAAATCAGCCGTGTGCACCTGCGGCGAGTCGGGACCACGGAAGAAGTGCTGTGGCCACAAAACAATGAAACAGAAATAGAACAGGCCACTCAGTGAGGCGAAGGTATGACTTACGATATGTGCTGATTTTGGTCTTCTAATAATCACTACAAAATACTGGTCTTAAAGCACCGTTTACACCATCGAAATAAAGAAGCAGCGTTCGATCCTAACATATGCGAATAGTTAGCAAGTCGGCTAGTCCCGTAGTCTGCTCAATGTATTTGCCCTATAGCCGTTAGCATTGATCACCAAACATTGCAAATTACGAACGATCCAGATGTTTTCAGCATCAACCACATTTAAGCGAGGTCAAAGCCTAGTTGACTTTTGATACAAATTGGCGTATAAAAGGGTTGATCTGATATCACCAAGTAATTAACAGTCCAGGGCCAATGTAAAGTTGTTTGCCCAGGACAAATGTAACAGCCAGCCAATCAGCCTAACTCTATAACCTTAACCCTAACCCTAGCATTGGACCTGGGCAAACAACTTTGACATTGGCCCCGGACTCTTAATTACTTGTTGATATCAGATCCACCAGTTTCCTCTGTTAATGCTGGCTCACATTAAGTTACGTTTCTACTTTTTGTGGGGTTGGATACACATTCAGTGGCCACTAAACATCATCTTATAAGAGGTTAATTATAAAGAAACCACAGAAATTGTATAAATGCCATAAAAAGACTGGGCTTCCCTTTTCATTTGTATACGGGGATAGAGTGCTCAATTTAAATTGGGTTTGTTATTCGAAGTGCACATTTGTAGGAACAGGCTCAGATAGCCAAAGGCATTTCTGTGATTTCTATGTTTTACACTGTTTTTGTTTTTAAGGAAACTTTATTTCTATGTTTCTATTATATGGATTTAACCCAACACGTCACGCAGCCAACTCATGAGAAAGGGCACAGTCTGGACCTGGTCACCACGTATGGCCTGTCCACTACTGTATCTTCTGTTATCGACCTGGCCGTCCCTGACCATTACTGTGTGTTTTTTAATGTCACCGGTTTTATCCAGCGAGAATCCTCGGCAAAAACTGTGAGGAAACGTAATCTCACCCCTAAAGTGGCTGCAAAATTAATTGATACTTTACAACAAATTCCTCCTGTGATTTTACCTGCTAACTACGATTTTATTGTTGACAATTTTTACAGTAAACTACTCATCGCCCTGTTTATTAATAGTGCTTTGTAAGCATGGTCTAATAAGCCTTTTGCTTCGGCCCACTCCTTTTGAGCAGATTAACTGCTCAAATAAACAAATAAACTAAACTAAACTAAATACCATTCAAACTTAAAAAGATTAATCCCAAACCCCTTCCCCCCTGGAGAAACGAGGAGCTAAAGCAACTCAAGAGAAATTGCAGGAAGGCCAAGAGGAGATGGAGGAAATTCAAAATAACAATAAATTATCAAATATTCCGTGCTCAAGAAAAGACCTACAATACAGCAATAAAAAATGCAAGAAATAAATTATTTTCCACAATAATCACTAACCACAAAAATAACCCAAAAGTCCTATTCTCAACAATAGAAAATGTTTTAAATCCTGACTTTAACAGCCCTCTTTTAAACCCCACAGACGCTCTCTGTGAGGCGTTTGCAGACCACTTCAGGGGAAAGATAGACACTATCAGATGTAATATTTTATCTACCCAAAGTAACACGGCTTTAAATACATCTGGTTGTCAACTTGTTCCAAAAGAAACACTGCACAGTTTTGTCCAGGTTAACGCTGAGATGCTTGATAAAGTTTTCTCCTCAGTGAGGCCCACCACATGTCTTTTAGACCCGGTCTCAACGCCGTTTTTTAAAACATTGTATGAATCCTTTAAAGACGAACTTTTACACATGATGAATTGCTCTCTTCAGACGGGGGTCTTCCCTGCTGCCTTTAAGGGGGCGGCGGTGAGGTCCAATTTGGACTGTAATAATTTGAACAACTTTAGACCTGTATCCAACTTACCATTTTTAAGCAAAATCTTAGAAAAACTTGTCTTTATCCAACTTAATGATTTCATTAATACACATAATGTCCTTGAGAATTTCCAGTCTGTCTTTAGGGTAAACCACAGCACCGAGACAGCCCTTTTAAAGATCTTAAATGATTTTAGATTAAATTATGACTCACAGAAGGTCACAGTGTTGGTTCTACTGGATCTGAGCGCTGCCTTTGATACAGTCGACCATACTATTCTTTTAACTCGTTTAAAACACATCGGCCTCTCTGGTGCTGTCCACAAATGGTTTACATCCCATCTCACAGACAGGACATTCATGGTAAGTGTGGATACTTGCTCCTCTAAGGCCCATGACATTACATGTGGTGTGCCCCAGGGTTCGATTTTAGGCCCAGTGCTTTTTAACCTGTATATGCTCCCTCTTGGTGATGTAATCAGGAGACATGGAGTCAACTTTCATAGTTACGCTGATGATACACAGTTGTACATCTCCATGTCTCCTGATGACACCAGGTCAATGGATGCACTTTTTAACTGCATTTTAGACATCAAATCCTGGATGGAAAAAAACTTTCTCCAGCTTAACCAGGACAAAACTGAAGTTTTAGTTATCGGTCCCTAAGGCCCAGAAAGAGAAACTTTTACCCAAAGTACAGTCATTGTCTTTTAGTCCTTCCTCACAGGTGAAGAACCTGGGTGTGATTTTTGACTCTGAGCTGACTTTAATTCCACACATTAAGAATATCACAAAGAACATAGCCAGAGTCCGTCCCATTCTCTCTCGAGCCAACACAGAGACGCTAATGCATGCTTTTATCACCAGTCGTATCGACTACTGTAATGCCCTGCTTTCTGGTCTTCCCAAAAAGAGTATCTCAGGTTTACAACTTTTACAAAATTCAGCAGCTCGTGTCCTGACGAAGACCAGGAGGCGGGACCACATTACACCGGTTTTAGAGTCGTTGCATTGGCTCCCCGTGTGTTTCAGGATCGATTTTAAAGTTCTTTTAATGGTTTTTAAATGTCTTAATGGTCTTGGTCCTTCTTATCTTTCAGAACTGCTTTTACCTTATGAACCTTCACGGCCCCTTCGCTCCTCCGGCAGGGGTCTCCTAGTTATTCCTAAAGTCAACAGAAAGACTCATGGCCTCACGGCGAGGCGTCTTTCCAATATTATGGCCCTCGCCTCTGGAACGACCTGCCGGAGGAGCTCAGGACCGCAGAGAACGTTCATGTTTTTAAGAGCAGGCTCAAGACCCACCCACCCACGGTAGCGCAGCGGTTAGTGCTCTAGCTTCACAGGTAGAAGGTCCCGGGTTTAATTCCCACCTGGACGGGGCCTTTCTGTGTGGAGTTTGCATGTTCTCCCTGTGTCTGCGTAGGTTCCCTCCGGGTACTCCGGTTCCCCCTACCACTAAAAACATGTACAATAGGCCAGGATGAAGGATGTGTGTGTAAATGTATGGTGGTGGTCAGAGGGACCGTTGGCGCAGATGTGTGCGACAGCGCTTCTGTCAGTCTCCCCCAGGGGAAACTGAAGCTACTAACATAGTTTACCACCACTGAGTATGGAGTGAATGTAAAATGCTCTCATGTAAAGCGCTTTGTGGCTATGTCTGTGAAAGGCGCTATATAAATAAAGTTCTTCTTCTTCTTCAACTTTTTAGCTTAGCTTTTAACTGACATCTATTTATTTAGTCCTAATGATATATTTTGTGTGTGTGTGTGTGTGTGTGCGCGTGCGCATGCACCTGTCTGTCTGTTTGTTATCTGTAAAGCACTTTGTGATACCTTTCGGTATGAAAAGCGCTTTATAAATAAAGTTTGATTTGATATGTTACTGTGTAAAAGGCTACAAATTGATACAATGTGTGGTTGGCTCAGAACTCACAACAGGTGAGTGAGGGAAGGATGGTGTCCAAGATCAAATCCATCAAGCCCAACCCGTCCCAGCCCTTTCATGGCCTGCAGGTAATCAATGGCTGCACCTTCAGTCGGTGTTTCGACTCAATGTAAAGGAGTGGTGGGAGCTCCTCCGGGGTGACAGCAAGCAGCTCCTCATCTGATCTCTAAGGGAGGCACCCACTGTTTTGTTCTGGTTTTTTTTTTTTTAATCATGAAATCTCTTGTGTTAAACACAAGAGATTTAACATAATTATGCTGTCATCAGCCAGTGGTTCGCACAATAAAAAAGATGCCTACACTATGTTCATGAAATACTTCAATAATCTTTATGTTTCCAGCTTGCTCTCAGGCTCAGCCGTATAGAGTCGCTCTAATCGGGGAGCAGGTAATGTGCTGGGGCAGGCAGCATCACCTACTGAGTTGCAATGACATTTCTCTCCATCAAAAGGAAAGTAGCTGTGAGCAGTGTGTCAGGGTCAGAGAGGCCCCTCCGGTAATCAAGAGCTTCAGAGAGGAGAGGGAAGGAGGAGGTTATTGGACGGGACGTGTGGCTGTGGAGAAATGACAGAGAAAAGACTGACAGAAGAACAAAACACTCACACAGCCCGCAATTTCAAATCTGAGACGAGTTTTACCCGGGTAAAAATATTGTTTAGACTTACAAGGGAATAGGAAGTCCATAGGAAAGGTATAACATATTCAAGCGAGCATTGATTTGATCTGCTATCAGATAAAACCTTTTAAATTAAGTCAGGAGTCTTTGTACTTTTATCTGACCGTGAGACACTGTATGAAAAGTTTATCAATACAGTTTGCATTTTGTCATACCGTAGTCACTGAATTTTCTTTTATTGGAACTTCCAGTCAGGCTAGTCTTAAGCAGAGCCGTCCTCCCTGACCTTTCCCTGCTCTGTGTCTTTCTCTGGGGGCAAAATGAAAGCGACCCGCTCGAATCAATGCTGTCCTGTCCCTCATCAAACGCACAGAGGTCTATCAAGCTGACGTGTGGGGGGGGGGGGGGTAACACTTGAGACCCCTCCCTCTGCCATTGTCCCCAAACCGGAGTGACATTCAGAGCAGCACCAGCCTATCGATCCACCACAGCACCGGGAGGGGAGCGATGGTGAGATAGCCGAGGACAGGAGAGGTGGATAGGGCGCGAGGGAGATACTGTGCCATCAGAAAGAGAATAGGGCAGGGGGGGGGGGGGGGGGGGGTGGTGACTGGTGTCCTGCCAATGAGCTGTCAGCGCAAACAAAACACGGAGCTTAAAAGATATGGAGGTGGCGAGGTTGTTGAGAGTGCGGTCAAAGAAGTGCTTTTATTGCAGATTTTAGCCTGATATAACGGATCACGGACAGCGTTCGTATCCAAAAGCGTTTGACTTGATGGATGGGTACTTAAAACCTTCATAGTAATTTTTTTTTTAACAGCAATGGTGAGCAATAGGGCACGGACCATATTGTCTTTCTTAGTTTCAGATGTTTCTGGAACATTATTTGTGAATGCCTGATCTTATCCAATCCCAGAGTCAGGCTGCATGGTGACCACGATGGGAGACTGGGTAAAAATACCAGCGGTACATGGCTCAGTTCCAGAGTGTTTGCCCACAAATACACAACTACAATCTTTTTGATATAATGTTAATGTCTTTGATGATGTTTATCTTTATTTTAAATATCCAAATGAAAGTGTCCCTCATTCTCCCGAGGAAGCGCTCCGAAGCCCCATGATAGTCCGTACTGTCTGCTTTCAGCCTCTTACAGTATTTTGCATCATGGCCCGATGTCGTTACTTCCTGTTTGAAGATCGTCCCTTTTTCAGCCGCAGTCTTTGTTTTGTTTTTCTCGTTCTCATTATTGATGCCTCCTCTCTCTGCGGTTTGTACTATCCCGCGGTCAACCCAGACGAGCTAGATTTATCTGTGTAATGTCCCACCAAACCCTCTCGCACGCTTTCATGAATAATTTATTTTGAGAAGGTTTGCCTGAAAAAACGTGTTGTGAAAATGATCCTGCCACCTGGTTATAGATATGTTTGCAAGAGCCGTGACTCCGGGTGAGGCAAACAAAAAGCACACGGCTATATTGATTTATTTTTTCATCAATTACGGCACTGATGGGTACGCAGGTGGCTGGAGCCTATTACAATCACTATGTTGGGTTAGTGCAGCAACGGGAATATCAAACTGAACTTTTTCTTTATGATGTAGATGAAAAAGAAGAGGAAGATGACAGAAGATGCCCATCAAAGTCTGCTCTATGCTTGAAGGGTTTTTTCTCGAATACATTAGTTGTTAGTGTTCTGGAGTCAACGGCTCTTTTCCACCCCCCACTTGTTATATTGCTTTTAGCTCTGGACAATGTTTCCTAGTTCCCAACAAACATGCTGGCTCTCCATGGTAACAATGAATTGTGTCTCATTGTATGAATTTACAATGAGACACAAGCCCACTTATTGTACGCATTATTTTTTCCAGTAATAACACCTGTAATTAAGTAAATATACTGCTATTTATTTATTGGATGGGAATGGCTTTAACCATTTTGACAGTTTTACTAAATACTTTTCTCATGAAACAGGTACAAGAGTTTTGGTTTGTGATATTGTAGCTGTACAAGGACCGTTTTTGATATAGAGCTATCAACTCTTTACAATACAGCATCCATCCATTGTTCCATTCATCCATCCATCCATCTGTCCATCCATCCATCCCTTAATGTATCCTTTCACTCATCCATCCTTCCATCCATCCTTTCACTCTTCCTTCCTTCCATCCGTCCATCTATCCATCCATCCATTGATCCATCCATCCAGGCGTTGCCAATCCAACCTTGTTGTTCTCTCATCATAAGGGGCTGCTGACCTGTTTGCAATGGGACATCCAACCATCACCAGGATCTTTCAGTCGCTTAAACCACTCCACCATGGGAAGGTGGCGTTTTTTTTTTTTTTTACTTCTCAAAGACGCTCAATTAGCTCCCACTTATCTATGAAAACCATTTCCACCAGACGGATTATATAAAAAACAGAGATGTAGCAGAGTGTCTTCTCAAACCAACGGCCTCATCAAAGTAGTTAGTCTCAAGTGGCCAGTCATTCGAGCCCGAGGCAGGAGGGATGTTCTTGTCATCTTCCCCACGGTTAGCTTCCAGACAGGGCTCCGCTAATGGCCGCTGCTGTCACCTCCTCCACCCGCCGTCGTGATGAGGCCCCTGACCTTTAGCAGAGACACATAATTCAACAGTTAAAATTTTTTTTTGCCGCCAAGAAAGAGAGCCCCAACAAGACAAGGAGTGGCGGCAAGGGACAGAGACATAAAGAAAGACTAAGCGCAAGGCCAGAAACATCGCAATTGGTGGAAAATGTACAAACTGTTGTATATGTTTTGATCGGGGAGAGACAACCATAGAAGAGACAGAGAGGGAGTAGAGGTACTCACAAGAGCACCGGATTAAGTTTTTTTTAAAGTGAAGTTTTATTGTCTGTGTTGTGTTGTTGATATTTTAAGTGGATGCGTAAAACCTCGAGAGATCCAATGCATTCAGGAGTTTTCTTCTTCCCTTTTTTTGTTGTTTATCGTCTCAGTTGGTTTGCCTTAATATCGGGGGAACACTTCTCTGTGCGCTGACATTATGTGGGAAAGACGACTGAAGGGAGAGGTGAGACACAAAAAGCAGGAAGAAGATATACTAGAGAGCAATACAGAGCAGTAAAATGTATGTGCACGCTCTTCATAGCGTGACATTTACCGAACGGGTCTCCTGCTGATTTTTCCAGAAGACAATCACAGAAGAACGGTCCACACAAAGGCCCTGGCTGTGCAGTGAGACCAACACGGAAATGGTTGACATGACATATCACCATATTTAACAACAGCCGGCTATTTTCCCCCTACTACCAATCACCTCTCATTTACAGTAAATGCATTCTCGCTCCCCTTATTGAGCTGCTGAGGTGCGCGCACACTGGCACAGATCCCATGAAAGATAATGACCATTCAATCGTAATTTGGAGAAACAAGGTCCCCCGGCGGTCAAAGCAGGCTATAGAAAGTAAAAAAAACAACAACATTTGCCCCGGGATCAAGTATAAACTGGGACATATTCTCTTGAGATTCTTAGCCAACCATGTTTATAACCACCAAATAAGGGTTAGGAGTAGGCAATGTGGAAAGGTGGAAGAATACTTTTAGACTCCCTCTCCTGCTGATGACGCTGATGACCGAGAGAGTTGAAACCTCAAAATGACCTCTCTTGTTTTTAATAATTGAACAAATTCCGTTGCACTGTGCCCAGGCAGTGCTCCTAGAGATATTGTAAATAGGTGAAAGCTACGAAAAGACTATAACATAATGCAAAATATGATATCAAGCTTTAAAAGATGTACATTAGATACATTAGAGACAATGCATTATGGTATATTGGGAGGAAACAACAAATTAAAATCAGTTTATCCCCAAACTATGGCAAATTTCTGGTAACTTATCATAAATAAGAACAAACTAATGCTTCCAAGTGTGTCAGAATGCAGACATTGTGTGATACACTGCAAAACACAATCTAAAATGGGTCAAATTGACTTGAAATTATTTTCCCTTGATTTGAGTAGGTAAGTAAAATAATTGGCCTATGGGGCATTATTTTTGCACATAAAACAAGAAAAAATATTTTAATTCAAGTAATTTTAACATATTACATTACTTTTTTTGCAGTGTATTCAATTCTGAATAAAATTTCACCAAAAGACCGCGGGAATTGTTCACAAATCTTTGGTAATGAAGTCAAACACAAAGCTCTTTTTTACCAGACGGATTTTGAGCAAAGCGGTGGGCTATTATTCCCATCAATTGTTGTTATTTTTTTTATTTTTTAAGGCTACGCTGAGTTATGATGCTTAAAATCCCGTGAAATCCCAGAGCCTCGGTGCACCCATCTGCTCATGTGGAAAACAGCCTGTCAATGCCGTAATTCGCCCTGTCCATTAAAGCGGATATAGCATCATTATGAAACACAACACCAAATCAAGTCAAAGGCTATCACAATTTAGAAGAGGGGGGGGGGGGGGGGGGAGCGCCTTTAATTGCACGCTTCAATGGGACGCCAACAGCGCCCCTTCAGACTCGCGCGATAATAAACTGACGATCCGCAGTCAGCTACAGCTAATTATCCAGTCATCTCGATGTGCGGATTCAGCACAGCGGGCCGAGCCGAGCAGCGCGACTCATATCATTTCGTCCTGATTAAAAGCCAGCGGTTCGAGACCCAGTCAGATGGCACGCCATTAGCCCGGTCGGCGCTGGGCCAGATGTGCAGCGGGCGGGAAGCAGCGGGGGAAGATCCAGGAGAGGGGCTGCTGTTCCTGGCAGATAGATGAACATTATCAATCTCACTGGCACTGAGGCGAGGGGCAAGAGTGCACGGTAAATAGAGCGGAGGAAAGACCAAAATAAACAGTAGAAAGTACTGTAAAATTTACTTACTTTTGATGTTGAACCAGGCACTTATATATTTGGAACCGAGAAGGAATTGATTATCTTGAACCATTTCAAAATTAGCCCACTCAACATAAAAATAAACAAATATGGTAAAAAGGTTTGAATTTAAAGGCGCACTATGCAATTTTATATGTAATTTTAAAAAAAGTTGATATTTGTGCATATTTTGTCCTTGTAGTGACCCAGCAACTGTATAAGTGGTCAGCATAGCACCTTTACTTTCTATCACAGTGATCTCTAGGACGCTCCAGGATCACTCATACAGCCACTGGGTCACTACAAGGTCAAACATGTACAAATATGAACCTTTTTTTCACCCACATAGAAAAGTTGCATAATGCACCTTTAAACAAGGAATTGCTAAAACAATAATAATGAAAACAAGCTTGATATAAAATACCACTAACTAATAATATCCATCCATTTTCTTCCACTTGTCCGTTGCCAGGTCGTGGGGGCAGCTGTTGGAGCTGCCCCCACATTGCACCAGCCCCTATGGCCCCTCCTGCAGGTGGTGGGTCCACAGAAGGACGGCCTCATGGTTCTAACCGGGCCTGTTGGTCTCTCATAAGGGGCTTCTGAACCGCTCTTTGTCTGACCCGTCACCTAGGACCCGTTTGCCATGGTAGACCCTACAAGGGGCACCAAGCCCCTGACAACAGAGCTCAAAAGCCTCCAGCACGTTAAGGTGGCGGTTCCAGGAGGGGAAACTAATAATAAGGATTGGAAAAATTAGAATAATCAGTAGAAATAACATAATAGGTACATGTGTAAACATTTTAAAAGCAGTCTCTTCCATCAAAGGTTTTTCTAGGTGATGAGTTACAGAAGGTAAAGTTTCTGCTGGCATGTCTTGCCCAAGGATAACCAATCTGAGAAACATGTTCCACTATGTTTTTGTGAAATTATGATTTTAACTGTATTAATTTTGGGGGTGGGCGCTTATAAGCTCTTGCTTCGGCTCACTCCTTTTGAGCAGTGTTTGTTGCTCAAATAAACAAATAAACAATAAACAAAAAACTACCTTTTATGATCTGGGGTCGCTGCAGTTGGTCAAGTCTAGGTTCAGCAACACTATGCGCCCAAAGAATGAGATCAGCTGACTGAACACCCTGAATAACCAGGTTGTTCCATCAGTGGATTTGTCTTCTTCCCTGATGGCACGGGGCATATTTCATGGATGACAATGCCCGGATTCATTGGGCTCACATTGTGAAAGAGTGGTTCAGGGAGCATGAGACATCCTTTTCACACATGGCTTGGCCACCGCAGAGTCCAGATCTTAATCCCATTGAGAATCTTTGGGATGTGCTGGATCTTTGCTCAGTGCTCACACTCTCCCATCATCAATACAATGCTGGATCTTTTAACATTGCATTGTAGCATTGAAACAATGGCACGGTGAATGTGTGATGTAATTAACCTTTTAACCCCCACCTGAACCAAGCACGTTTTCTCCAGTTCGACTTTACCCAAATCTAAAAACGTCTTGGTAAAATAGTGCAAAAACGAGACGAAAACAAGGATGAAAATGCATCAACAACACATAAAAAAAGTGACAAATGAGCAGAAAGACAACAACAAAAATGTCATAAAAAAGCGATGAAAATGTGACAAAATGGCGAAAAAACTGCTAAAAAGTGACGACAACACGGTGAGGGAAGCAAATCGTTTAGATTAGTTTTGTAGGTCTTATTGTTCAAATGAGGCATTACACTGTTCTGTTGTCTGTAAGCTCCAGTCCAGGAGCTTTTAGATTTAGGTAAAGCCGAACTGGAGGAAATTAAGGCGGGGGTTACTTGTGGCAAAAAAAAAAAAATTATAAACATGTTAAAAGTCGAATTTTTGATGTGGCTGCTGGAAATCTGAAGAAAAGAAAAAAACTGTCTTGCAATTTTAAAGTTCATATAGCACACGATAGATGTGTTCATTATTACTTTAGTTGAGAAGTAGAAATATCAGTTTATTGTCTATATATTTATGTCTGCTATATTTCGGACCCCCTCCCACCTCTAGTTAAGGATGCCATTGTAAAGCACTTCGCTTTCACACACGGGACACTTTTCAGTCTCCTCCTTTTTGAGCTACACCTAAGTTTCACTGAGAATGAAAGGCATCTCAAATAACCTCTGTAATAAGATCCATTACAAGCTCCTGAGAGGCTGCTGAGAGGGGACAGTAAATATCCGGAGGTGTGTTTCTCCGTTTGAACAACAACACGGGGCTTTGAAGTGCGCCTCTCATCGGCCCTTGTCCCCCCGCAGTCAGAAATAAACCTGGATGATAACACGGCAGTTCTACAGCGCAGCGATGCAGAGGCTGATCATTAGGGCTAATATTCAACAGCGGAGGCTCAGGAGGATCACAGAGAAACATATTTTTTTATTTTTGGGTTGGTGGTAAAATGCGCAGAAAGTAGATATAAAACAGCTTAGTCATCTCCTTCGGGCTGAAAGTGACTTGTTGAAATTGAATGCAAGACTGTAGAGTTGGAGTTTCTTTCTCTCCGAGTCCATAACAAAGTTGGGCTGGCTCAAGGGCAGAGTAAAGAATGTTACTTTCGATGAATCTTACACACAAAAACAGACAATTTGGTGGCCACTTTTGGAGCAGAAGAAGAACGATGCCCTTTTGCAGTGACTGTAAAGAGCAACATAATGTGTCCGAGCAGTATTTATCATCAATGAGTACTTTTGCATGAAACACAACCCAAGGCATTGAAAGCTTTTTCATATCGAGTCTAAATAGAGCAGTAAAACATAAAAAAAAAAAAAAAACATGTCTGTTGGAGACCTGGGACAACAAAATGAATTTGTGACAGCAACGTGAGGCAGCAAAGGTGTGTCAAACTGACTGGACAGAGGCACGTTTATCCAAAATAGTAGTGCAATTTATTCATGCCTAGATACAGTTAAAGTTAGTGTGTCATTTGTACATTTATCCACAAGCCCCGCCTTTACCGAGCACATTTTCTCCTCTTCGGCTTTGTTGTGTTTTCGCCACAACCTCTTAAAGGAACAGGCCACCGTTTTTTGTTCTTACCTGGGCTTAGACGAGTTTATGTGTACCTGTCTGGTCATTACGCGTGCGCTCAGTCACGTAAACAGAGCACAGGCGGCGTTAGCATTTAGCCTGTTCTCCTCTCCTCTATGGGGCCAAACGGAGGTGAAGTTAGAAGCGACCAAGCTCTTCCACGTTTCCCCTATTTAAATACGGTTACGTGAGCCTTTACGCTATCCAAGTACTCAAAATTATAACATAATAACACCTGGAGTACTTTGACGTCCGCGCAGTAATATTGTCGAAGAACTCCTTAGAGAGGAGAGGAGGAGAGGCTATATGCTAACGCCGTCTGTGCTCTGTTTACGTGACTTAGGCACACATCAGGCACACATCAACTCGTCTAAGCTAAGGTAAGAACATATCTCAGTGTTTAATAACGGTGGCCTGTTCCTTTAACCACACGTTAAGAGGTTAAATATGTGTCTATAATATAGATGTTATAGATGTGACTTGCACCCATGCCCCCATAACCCTGACACTCTCCCGCTGATTTGAGCCGATCTGTCCATCTCTCCACAGTATTCATTATTCTTATTCGGCGAAGACAACATCGCTTTCCTGTTTTGTCGCCTTTGTTCTTTCAAATAAACAGCTGTCTCTCACAAACACTCTGCACACACTGATGAGGTCCCCTGATCTGGAATTATTGCGTCTGCCAATCAAAGCTGCCTCTCAGTATTCAGCGGCGGTTTGCATCTTATCGCTGAGGATTTGTTTGTGGAGGTGGATGGACAGGCAATAATGAAGATATTTCTTTTTATATCGTTATGTTGTTTACTTTAGTTCAAACATGGATCCTTTCTGTTTTTTAAATTTCTTTTCTCAATAACTTTTAGCTTGAAATTGACTTCCTCCTACCACCCAGACTTGGGCATATTGGGAAATGAGAAAATATATTGCCCCTATCAATGAATGTGAGAGTGAAGAGTTATCTCATTACTAATATCTATTTATTCCAAATTAGAAATTGACTTCAAAGAATCTTAACACAAAGTAAATAATTTAATGGTACCTTTGGTACATCAATTACTTCTGCCCATGTTAATTTTAATCTATGCGCCTCAGACAGTTATACTTGAGGTCACCACAGTCAAGTGGCCAGTGTCGTAGCAAGGGTGCCAAGGGGAATGTCAGTTCTCTGCATACATTTCACTCAGAACAGAAGTCTGAGGTTCTTTTGGTCCTGATGAGTGTTGTAATCTGATGAAATATAATCTGGTGGAGCCATGAGTAAAGAAGGTCTGTCTAGTTCTCATTATAAATTAACATTAGGGAACCATGACTCACTAAAGGACTGGGATATTCAGCGCCAAAGAGCATTAGTGGCGGCATGGTGTAACTGCAACACCAACGTCAGTGGGAAACCTGGGAATGTCAAGCGTATTATACTGCAACCCCATGAATTAAGGGCCAGCCAATGGTGACCAAGGCAACCACCCGCCCCACAGCTCGCAGGCACATACCCGCCACCATCCCTCAGTAGAGTATACCCTTGGGTCATTACCAGTGGGGACCCCCCATTGCAACTCGGCCCCTTTCGGCTGTGGGACCCAAAAAAACACTTTAATTGTTACTGGCACATCCCACAAACGGACTTGTGTGTCCTTGTAATTAATAGATAATTAAGGGGTAAAATTAAGGCCTCAATGTGTTGTTAAAGCTTTAAAAATGTCAGGGCAATTTCTAGTTCAAGATATTGCACATTTCAATGCAATCCAGTGCGGCAGAAAAAGTCAAGCAGTACAGTAATTGGACCTTAAAACCAAAGTGGTGACAACAAAACAATCATGTCAATGATACAATCGAGACAAGAATTACACTGATGTTCCAATTAGAGTTGTTGTTTTGACTGACAAAGCTCACCGACATTTATTCATGGAGGAACATTTTAAGTCAAGCACGTGCCGTAGACAAATCCTCTCGGAAGTGCTCCAACATCGAGGCTAAAGATCTGGCAATGAGTCTTTGGCACAGCCCTGGTGGAGGATGGCTCAAATGCAGAAAACTCATGGATAGATGCGGTAGATACGCAAAAGCAAACAGGAAGCAGAGTAAAACAATCAGCGAAGCCGTGTGTCTGCCCTTGATGCGGTGTTATTAGCAGTTTTTCATTAATATTTGCGCAGGATTATGAATCACGAAACTCACCTACTGTCAATGTGTTTTTGGTCATTTACCGCCGATTGGAGACATGCTCTTTCTCTCTCTCGTGCGCCGCTCGTAGATTGTTATGGAGGGACTTCCGCATCCCCTGAGTGACGTTGCTCGCTAACAACACGTCACGGCAAATAAGCAAATCTGATTGCACGGGATCGGAAGCGACCTCTCTCTCTCCTTGTGCAGCTGAGTTTTTTGCCTTTTTCTGCTAACTGCATTTGCGGTTTCTGTGTTCCACATTGTTTTTCTGGATATTTTTGTACGTCTTTGCCGTGTTTTTGTGGAGGTTTGGTCGATTTGTTTACTTTGAGAGTCTAAAATGGTCCTGAAGAAAGCAGCTTTTTAAAGGTAAACAAAATGCTAGCTTATCAGCTAAACCCATTTGAGACCTACAAATATCTTCTGAGACACTGAAGAGGCACCAAGAGTCCCCACAGCTGCAGCACAGTCGAGGCGTCACAAGAGGAGCTACAGGAAACAAAAAAGGACAAACGATATGGTGAAAGACTGTTGTGAATCGGAGAGAGCGGAGGGAGGAAGAGGAAGGAGGAGGTGGACGTGACCAGTGCAGGACACCACGCTCTGAAACAGGGACAAACCCAGGAGGCGCAGCACCATTTCAGAGGATCAGAGGAGACAGCGAGAGAGGGCAGCCAGCCAGGTTTCTTCCGAGTGCTACAGTTTCCCCGACCTCCAAGGTCATGCGGGTCAGGTTGACACACAGTGGCAGCGCGGCTCAGCCGCAGCAGCTCAGGACTAACACCTGAACACTATTTCGTTGACAATAAAGCACTTACTTACTTATTTTGCGGATACCGCCACCGGGGGCGGGGGGTTCAGACTGAAAAAAATACAGAGGGGAATCATTCTGGTACCACCAGGCTAGCAGCCCCCGCGACCCGGCCCCCGACTAAAGTGGAAGAAAATGGATGGATTGACCCGGTAACACTTTGGATTACAGGGAACAAGAAAGTAATTACACATGTTTGTACAGGTACTTACATATTAAAGTGCAAGGTTTAATAAAGGTGTCCAAAGTGTTACGAGTGTATTCAATGTTTAATAAAGGTGTACAACATGTAACAAAAGTTTACGTGTCGTTGCAGGTGTTTTGGCCGTCAAAATGCGCAAATACATCATACCTAATGCAGTGTTTTTAATGCTCAAACTAACTGAGGAAAGAGAATTGGACAAAACAGGATTTTTGTCCAAACAACAATTAGATTTCATGTCAAATTTTCATGCTTATTGACATTTAAGGCCTTGATTTTTGGCACAATTTAATGACTTTTAAAGTGAGACGCACCTTTATTACACCTTGTACACCTTTGTTACACTTCGTACCCCTTTGTTACACATGCACCTACATGAGGTTCCCCTTTATTACATTGTGTGCACCTTTACTAAACCTTGCACTTTAATGTATCATTACCTGTACTTACATGTGTACTTTCTTGTTCCCTGTACCTACACATGGACGTTGCGGGCTGTAATCCAAAGTGTTACCAGCGACCCTATACTAGGACTTTAATGTGCCTATGAATGCGTGAACACTGGGTTGTTAGTAAGTTAAGACATAGCAAGGGGACATAAGTATAACAGCTCCCTCATTTCCACAAAGTCAATCTTAAATGCTGTAGATGTTGCAGGCACAGCTCACCGTTATTTGACTGTAGTGCCATTTTCTTTAACAGTGTAGAAAAGTGCTAAAACAACTGCTTCAGCAAAGCCAGAGGGACAGAGCAACTCTTAGCCTGGCTCCTGTTGTTTGGCGCTGTTTCCAGAGGGGGAGGATGTACAGTACTGAAGTGGGGGGGTTATGCCAGGGTAAGTGTGCCAGAGTGGACCAGCAGATTGAGGCGTATCTCGCGCTTCCAGCGCAAACTGGCCTGTTTCGACGAGGGAACGCCGGCTCAGAAGTGCTGCCAGATCGCACAGCTGCTGGCATGTTCATGTGTGGGAGTGCTAGACATGCATGTGCCTGTTGGGGGGTACAGTCAATAGAGGCCAGTTTAGAGCAACTCGGAGAAGGTCATTCAGGCTGTTCACCATTTTGAACACGCTTACAGTAGGCTATTAGCAATATGAAGATAAAGCCATTCCCCTTGTTAAAGGAGAACCAGCAAAACCCAAGATGTTGGTTTAAATTGGCTAAAAAGACTAATTCGAAGTAGCAGTAGTGATAATAATAGTAGCAGCTAACATGTTTTTATAATCTGTAGTAACAAAAGAAGTATTTGTCAACAGTTTGTGATAGAGCACTTTTGCAGATGCTTCCAAGTTCCTTTATAATGAGTTGATTTTGCCACAGCTGCCTCGGGCTACAGACTGATCAGACCCCTTTATTGCTTCTGGAGAAAGCTTAAAATGATAGAACTTGAATATAACAAGCCACAACAGATGTCGTATTTGCAGTGCTTTATATATCTTCTTGGCATATCTGAAAATGTAAACAAAAGTGTCAGCAGAAGTCCTAAGAAACTCTTAGTGAAGGACGTGTTTAGATGAGAGAAACAGTAGAGGAGAGAGAGAGAGGTGACCTGATCACTTACTCTGACACTGATGGCGCCATTAGCCAGCTGTTTGGATATGAAAGCCGTCACACGCACACACCCTCAGACACACATCAAACTCCACTTCCCATCATCCTCTGCCGCTCTCTATCTGCAGTATTTGTTTATTCAATTATGCAAATGTCAACAATCAACGCAGAAAAAGCCGAGGACTGCCAAAAGTGAGACATGACATTACACTGATGCAGCGGCTCAAAGGAATGTGTCCTTTACAAATGACATTATGAACAGGAAGTGTTTGTCAAAGCAACAGACATCTCCAGTATCAGAAGAAAATGAGTTTAAAAGTACGCCTTCGGGTTGACTGACTTTTCTGAGGACACGCAGGTCTGCCAACAGCTTGGGTTTAAATAATAAAAAAAAACTTTCGCTCGCTCTATAAAGTTGAATAGCATGTACCTGCCTCAGATAATATAATAACAAACACTCCATCTCATCCACAGTCATAGTAATAAACCTTCACTAAATTCAATAAGCACTGAGATCTTCTTTGTTTATCTCAGAGCTTGGAGATTGGCGTTCGGTGCATTCTGCAGTCCAACACTGTGAATTCACTTCAGTTACACTGTAGTTCAGACACCATGAGTGACAGTAACGTGACACTAAATAGGGGCCCGTAAAAAGGCTGCACTTTAGTCTGTCACAGACCGAGATGGAAGTCATGGAGATTGTGCGTTAGAACTTTATACTTCTGCTAGATGTGAGAGGACTGGAATTCAAGTATTCCTTAGTAAGAAGTGCAAGTGTGAAAAACCTTTATTTAAATATAATTACTACTCAATCAACATAAAAAACATTGTCTATTATATTTGCTGTAATGTCATGTGTGTCCCAGTTCCGTTCAGTCGTGGTCCAGCAGGACTCATGTGAAAAGGCCCATGTTACAGAAGAAGCACATGAGTTCATTTCTCCAACACCAGTTCTCCAACCTTCAACCTTCAATGCATCATGTGATTTAATTTTTTTAATTTGCAATTATACAATTTTAATTTCCCTATATTTCATGCTTCTTCTACTGCATACTTGAGTTTCAGAATTGGATTTCTTCCGTCCAACAGAAGTATGGAGTTCTGTCTAATCCAGAGTCTCCATGACTTCCTTCTTCATCTGTCGATCTGTGACAGTCTTTTCTTGAAAAAAAGAAAGAAAAGGCACTCATGGTTTCTGACCTAAAGTCTAACTCTGAAGAGAGTCCATTCACATTCACAACTGAGACGTTTGGAAGGGCGCCCCCTTGTGTCCGTATGCCCGGACCGTAGCTGGAGCTTCATTGGGTTCCTTTAGGGATTAACTGAATGTCATCAGCCATTTGGTTTGACTGAATTCAGGTGTATTTCTAGTAGATATAGCAATATAATAGATGGAAAGCTGTACTGTTGTCTTCAAGTTTTACATTGATAACCATTATCGATAACCATTCTTTATTGACAGCACATTGCCCTGTACTATAATAGCCTATACTCGTGCACATATTGCAATACTTATTTTCAGTGGTACCTTAGTGATGTGGTCCTCCTGGCGGCTGCTGAAATGGAGACATGGACACGTCGTGGCTTAAGGAGAGTTCATGTGGGCTGATTTCTGCTCCTGGTGCGATCAGTGAAGGGGAGATTGCAGGCAAATGTGCGTACTGGTGCTTACAGAGGATCTTATAAATCTGATTTATTTATTGTGTACTGATTTTTAATGCATTACATACTGTACCTACGCACTGTTATTCCCTCTGAAAGAGCTGAAAGAAGGTCTGCGTGCCTCCTGTAGGATGGCTCCCATGAACAGAAATGAATGAAAGGGTCAAATGTTGTGACAAGTTCTCAGACTGACCACTACATTTTGAGTATTTAATCATAGATGTTAGATGCCAATCATGGATCAATTCATTTCCACCAGCTCCTAACAATTAAAAGTGACTCAGGCTAAGAAAAATGTTTCCTTTAGCTAATCATTGCGGTTTATATTGTTTGCAAATAGTGTTAGAAGTGTAGAGCTTTAAACTTGCCGTGTTCAGGCTATTTCCCCGCATTTGTATGAAGACACATGAGCTGCATGTCACCTTTATGTAATCAAAGTTCTTTGTTAATATGAGTCACATCCAAAAGCCAAACCGTGCTAATAATTGGGGACAGCAGCAGTTCTAAAGGAGGATTTCTCTGTGGGGAAAGTGCAATTTAAACGGGTGACTCATATGCAGCGTTATTAAATGCTAGAAATGAGAAAGTGGAAGCATTAAGCCCGGATTTATAAAAAACGTGTCCAGCTGTAGCGCGGGCTGGTTGGGGATAGTAATGCGTTATAAATACAGGTCTTTTAAAATAGGGGATTGAAACAAACTGAGGTTTATCACGGTGGGTCAGAAATGCATTGACGTGTGCAGGCGCCAATGAACACACAGTGCTAAAAGTCGCTGTAACATTTATTGTTTGTTTACACCAATGTCATGCAGCTTGACTGTATATCACTGATCAAGCTCTAATGTGGGGCTTTTCTGTGTTTGCATGTTCTCCCCCCGTCACAGTGGATTTCCTTCTGGCACTCTGGTTTTCCCCATCAACTCAAAACATATACAATACTTCTGACCAGGATGCTGGCTGAAGATCCGGAGATGGTCAACGTTCCTTCGTTCCTCAGTATGGAATCAGACCTGTACCGCATCCTGCACATGTGAGTATGACCTCCTTCCTTCTGGCTGGCACTATAGGGAATGCGTGTGACGTCACAGCATTCGCAAACAGCATGGGAACCGAAGCCAAACGAGTGGGAACCGTGTAATTGTACAGGAGTCCGCGAAGACAAAATCATAGTACCGCATTTTACCCTAATCACTGTTTGTACACAGTAACTGAAACAAAATATCAGTTTATGCACACAATGCGCACACGCTACGTTAAGTGGATTGAGTGCCAGTTCATAATGGGTCCGTTTTTACTGCCTGAAATCATCTGTGCTCCAGAGTGTTTATGATCACACCCATGACGTGATACTGGCACTCCACCGCAAAACAAATAGCATCAGGAAGTGCGTAATCTGCCCCATGTATAATGCATGTGCCTGACCTCGTATTACAACAGGCCTGTCCTCTGGGAAACGCTCGCTCTATTCCCCGCAGTTTATGTAAATGGAGACAGGGGCCAGGCCGTGTCCATCGGGGGCAACGAGGGAGCTGAGCCACGCCATTAAAGCCCAGTCCATTATCTGCACTCCGAACACGCTCTCTCCGGCACGGCAACACAGTGTTTCAACGCAAAAAACCACGGGCCACTTAAGAAGTCCACCTTAAGTATCCTTCCCCCCCCCCCACGCCACGCCATGCATATTTCATAACGGCCCGCATTAAGAGCCAACGGAATCAGGGATGCCTGGCTTGGCAGCTGGGTTAGCGCCATGCCCTACTTCTTTTCTAGTTCAGACGCTTTTGTTTTTGTGGCGAACTCAAAACACAGAGATGGACAAAATGAGATGCAGCGACGGAGAACGGAGAGATGTTGAAATTAAGGAGAGAGGGATATTTTTCTGTTTCTTTAAGAGAAGGCTCCAAGTAAACTTTACAAAAGGGAACAAGGATAAGGGCCGCCAAATCTTTTGACAAATTGCAATACTGGCCGGCTCTATATGCAGGGGTACCGCTACCAGTGCGTGAAAGACGTATTATTCCTGAAAGGGTTGTTCTTAATAAAAGTCAAGTTTTGAGCTCAAAGCCGCTTTTCCAGTTGACTGAAGGGAAGTGCCGGTCCTCCTTCCTAAGGCTAACAGCGCACTGCAGCAGCTCCCCTCTATACGGTGAGCGTGAGGAGGACAACAGCTGGCCGGAGTCTGCGAGTTAAATGCTGCCCGCTGGAGTGTGCTACATGTGGCACAAAATCAAGCAGAAACATGGTGCAACATCCTGTCAACATCTTAGCGTTGGTGTTGTGTACAGCGTTACCACAGGTCATACACGCAATGGACGCTGAGACATGGGGTGTCAGGTAGACGGGTAAAGCAAGCGTCAAACTGCACGGTCTGCGGCGCCTTTTGGTTCAGGACACGCTTCACGGTCTGCTCCAGGCTGGTCGCTTTCAGCAGTGAGGCAATGGTGTCAGCAAGAGGGGGCAGTATGGGCTCTTTGGAACATGTGTTATTTTGGGGTTTTAGTATGATTGCTCCCTGATGCAGAAATAATCTCGACACACCACACACAGCACCTCCTTGAGCAAGGTTCTCGACTGGACAAAGGTGGTGGGAAGCCCCTGCCTCATGTGGAGGACTTGAAGTATCCTGGGATGTGGTTCATGAGTGAGGAATGGATGGAGTGTGATATTGACAGTCTGGTAGGTACAGTGTATGCAGTGAAGCGATCGCTGTATCGGAAAGTTTTGATGAAGAAGGAGCTGAATCAAAAAGAAAATTCAGTCTAATGTAATGTAATGTTCATGAGCTCTGCGTCACGAAGAAAAGGAAAAGATTATTTCCTCCGTAGGTTGGCTAGGCACTCCATTCAGTGTCCCTGGAAGAGCTCAGCATAGCGCCGCTGCTCCACCACATTGAGAGGAGACAGCTGAGGTGGCTGTTTCAGATTGCTGCTTCTCTGGGGAGGTGTTCTGGACGTGTTGCATCAAGAGCTACGATCGTGGACAGCTAGGGGGGACTACGTCTCATGACTTGCCTGGGAACGCCTCGGGATCCGTCTGCAGGAGCTGGAGAAAGTGTGCATGAAAGTCTGGACATCTCTGCAGAGACTGCTGCCCCTACAATCTACTAAAGTGGAAGAAGACGGATAGTGTCAACTCGATGTTAAAAAATAGAACATGAAGAAAATCATAAAAACAAGAAAGACACAAACTCTCAAAACACATTTGTTTTAGTGTTAATAATACAGTTTATAGATTATTGATCTAATTAATTTCACATCTTATTTCAGTCAACTATTTTGGGGCACTGAAATTAGTTATCAAATTACTGGCTTTGTTTACTCAAGAGAAACACAATTCATTGTGTGACATTTTCATTTAACAACGTTCATAACGGATCATATCCTTGAAATAAAACCTAATTTAATTTTGCTTTCTCCTGTGAGCAATAAAGGCGAATAAAATAAGAGTTTTAGCACCAGCAATTATGCTGTAATGTAGCCTGCTAGGATGGTTATTATCGGTGGATTGAAGTGGTCCATTGGGAAAATGCTTTTAAAAATGTGAAAATGACTAGTCAATTGCAAATCCCGAACATGATCATTCTGCACATGGTGGTCTCGGATTTGTAAATGAAGTACATAGTCTTTAAATGATACAACTTAACCTAAGAAGTATTCATGATGTTCCAAACATTCATAATGAAGGCAATCTTAGCTTCCCTACTACAGTTACACCGACTTTAGTCGTAATAGGAAGTTTTGCACTCTAACTGCCTTTGTCATGGCGCCATCGTTACTTTGACATGCGCTAAACATTGTGGCTTGTGTAATACCCCCTGTTTTCCAGAGGAGGACTTACCAAGCAACATACAGGACCCCCCAATGGGCAAGTCTTAATTTACTATACTATGGGCTCCAATATTACTTACCAAAACAGTTTTGTTTGCCATGTGAAAGACCACATCATGCATTTCGATAAGGTCGGTCTGTTTGAATGGGTCATTTGCATAATAATTCATTTACTCCGCTTTGTGAGTCACACATTTAGCCCTGTTGACCAGTGTTGTCCCTTAGCACAGGTGACTGCCCCCTGTGGCGTGGAGTGGATGGAAAAATCACCTCGCAGTTTGATGTAGCTCTTTTCGGATCAGAGATGGCAGCTGGGCTTTTTGGACTCCCTCAGCCTCCAATAGTGCCGTAACCTGGCTTCGGGATCTTCGCTCGAGTCCAGAGCTGTACATGTGTGTGTGGTTGGCATGTTCGCCAGCCATCTGCATAAACCCCGGGAGCTCTGGCAAAGGTGGGCACAGGAAATTATAGGCACATACTGTCTGGTTTTGTGATGGCCTTATGCAAAAAAATATGTTTCAGGGGCCCCTATTTGTCAAATTACAATACTGACAGACATGATTCATGAACATACTACAAACTATTCATCTTTATGTACAAACATTTATTTGAATACAGCTGTTTTTGGTGGTGAAATATACAAACATGACACTCGCTGTTACTTGCTACTGTACATACGAAGCTTACCATAGCGTGCATGAAAAATCCCCTTCCCTAGAGTGAAGCGCAATTACCGATAAGATTTTTCCTTTCTTTTGTATGTGATAATATGACCTGGTAAGCGTCTTTAAATAGAATTTCTCAAGAATTTCCCAAAACCAAAAATAGCATAAAAGTCTAAAACCCCCAGAGGTTCAAATGAATTCTCCGTAATTGTACCGGACATTTTTAGCGCAGACGGATACATTTTTGAAGGCTGTCCATCATTTTGAGGAAATGACAATTAAGCTATAATTAAACTTCAACAGCGCTCTCCCCGCAGAGCCGCAGCTACACCATTGCAGAGCTTCCGTTTCTTCATGGTAACTAATGGTGGTGATGGTTCCCACAAGACGCACGCACCAGGGACAAGATAGCGCACATCCAACAGGTCTCTTCTTTTAAGTACTTTGGAGTCACCAGTGTCGGTGCAAAGGTTCATCATCGGCTCCACTTTCTTCGGCGTCTCAGAGTGTTCGGGGTGTGCAGGAACATCATGCTCTTTTATTGAACCGCCATAGAGTCCATTCTGCGGTATGGTATCACCTGTTGGTTTGGTAACAGAGGGGTGAAATCTGATTCCCAGATTACCAGCCTGGTCAAAACAGCTGGGAAAATGGTAGGGACATATTTGTTCCCCCCCCCCCCCCCAGCAGCTGTTGGAGGAATCCACCATGAACCAGGTCCGCAGGATTATATCTGATTCTACGCACATCCTAATTTATCCTAGTTGGTACTTATGCACTCGGGAAGAGGGTACAGGACATTTCTATGTAAGCATAACAGGTATAGGAATTCTTTTTTTCTCACCACTGTGAAACTCCTAAATGACTTTCGGTGCTTTTCACTAATGTGCACTTGTGACAATGGCGCTGTATGGTGACTGTGTGTAACTTTGAGCTGCTGCCCTGTTCCAAAGAACCGATGAATAAAGGAAACAAACTAACTAGCCAACTAACCAACTAAACTAACTAACTAACATTGGATTGTGTCATAAAACACACAGGACAGAGGGAAGAAAGGAGGTGTGGCGCACGGAGGTAAGAGATTTATTTATTTATTTGGTCAGGACAGTGCATGTTAATGAACATACATGGGTCTCATGCATGTAAACAAGCCACACCGGATTGTAGCCTTGGGCTAATTTGCATCCGTCGTCCTCCATGCGCACTCTCAAACACACTCTCATTCATCCTGGTCTATTGTACATGTTTTTAGTGGTAGGGGAAACCGGAGTACCCGGAGGAAACCTACGCAGACACGGGGAGAACATGCAAACTCCACACAGAAAGGCCCCGTCCAGGTGGGAATCGAACCCGGGACCTTCTAGCTGTGAAGCACGAGCGCTAACCGCTGTGCTACCGTGCCGCCGCCAGATGGACCGAACCTGAGGCATGATGATGAAGAGCACAATATTGACCCAATTATTGCTTGGCCCGCCAAACTGCATGATCGCAGCAATTTCCTGGTCGGCGTGATTGACAGACGGGATCAACCAATTAGAAACGCTGGATATGAAGCAGGAACAAGCGGCAGGAAGCCTTTTCAAAAACAGATGAAAGAGCAGAAGAAAACAGTGTATCAGTTGCCGCGCCACCATCTTTAATGTTTTGGAAGAGGTTAGTGACTTCCGTCTCTTGGTGGATGAACTCCCACCTCTCGGTCCGTGAGTGGGCCGATATTGGCAAAAGCAGGAAAGGATTGTCTGCGAGCAGCTGCCCAGACAGTTCTTCTTTTGAACTGAAAGGAGGAGCGTCTGGCTGGCCAGGCGCTCCTCCTTTCACACTGGTTTTCTGAAATTGAAATGGAAATGATACCTTGAAGGTAATGTTTATTTTTTATTTTTTTAGTCGGGCATTCTCTTATATCTGTCGGCGGGCTGTTCCAAAACTGACCTCCTCTGATGGACAGTACAGTTTGTCCAAATGTTGTTCTTCTGTGTGGGATCTCCACACCTCCTCTGGAGGAGGCCCTCTCTCACCGGTTTAGGTTTAATGTAGTTGTAATTTGTCACCCGCCCTGGTTTCCAGGGACACAAGTCGGCAGCCCGTGTCTGGAGAAAAATGGAAACGTTTTTTTTGTTGAAAATTGGTGATTTTCACTTTTTTGCAGAATCGTTCAGTTGAAGGCACGAAGAAGCCTCTCCATGTTTAAGCTAGCAGTATTGGTATATTTAAAAGCGTAAACTTTTAGGTTCAAACCGACTAGTTTGGGGTGGCTTTCAGAGCGTGCAGTAGGGGCGTGACTTTGTCTGTGTGTATTTACATACTGGGTCGTGTTCCCGTGGGGGCGTGTATGGCTTCATGACTGTAACGCTCCCCTGTGTCTCACGAAAGCCGCTGCTACCTACGCTGGAAAATGGATTTACCACGGGTTTGCTGAGCAGAAGTCACGCAAAGGTTACTTCAGATGGGTGAGTGAAAGGTTGTTTTTTTTATCGCTGGTGGCCACTGTGCCCATGGTTTGATGAGGCTATTGTTGTGCTGTTGTAAGCTAACGTGATGCGTTAGCATGGGAGACAGTCATGTAGTCATGAGGAATTAACCTGCTATTTACACAAAATCAAGATCTCTACAAACTTAAACTACTCCATAAATGTAGTCAGCGCATCGCTAGCTTTCAGCCACTTCTTATTTGAGAGAGATCCGCTTCATATTTTCAGTTTTATGGTCAGGTAGAGCGGTGAGAATGGCCCAAAACTTCAGAGGCTGTTTAATCCCCTTTGGCCTTTTGGGAATTGTTAACTTCAAATCACCGCTACACCTCCAAATATTATCAGATTTCTATGTGTTACACATCGTTGGAAAGATACACTTTAATAATCTGTGAAAATCTCAAAATGCCCCAGAACCGACTTGTGTCCCTGATTCTAGTAAGTGGTCACATTTATGAAATTTTTAAAATTGAGAATTTTATATTTTTCCAGGCTGTGATGATATGACCAAGGCTTTTGATCCATAATTTGTATGGACTTTTTGAAAAAGATTTCTATCGGTCAGCTATTTGTTTCTCCATGTGTGAAAATATAATTAATGATAAATTATAAGCCTTAATATTGACCTGGTCATTTCTTGACTTTTTACGCACAAGTGTAAACACATTTATTTTTGCAAAATTCATGTTCCTTATTCATATTCAGAAACCATTTAGTTTAGTATAAATTTAACCACCAGTGGCACTGATCAAACCTTGCTCAAGATGTGGAGACACTACATTTTGCCCCAGCAGCATTGATGCATGGGTCAGATGGACTTATTTCCAAACAGGGACAATAAAAGTAGACCCTAACCTCCTCCCATCATGGCTTGTGCCCCCTAGTGGTTATTGGCCCGCGTGTTTGAGCATAATCTGCTTATACCAGCAAACAACTCTGCACAATCTTTACGCGCACATTGAAAAGCCTTGTTGTTGCAATCCTTAAAAGTTTTGGTTGCCACAGTGTGCAAAGCATAATCACTCTTGCAGCAAAAAGATCAAAATCCTATTTTGAGGAAAGCTGGCAGAACCGAGGCAAAAGCCCGCAGCGAAAATCTTTTGCAAAGCCTTATTTCTTTTCCCTTTGCGTCAAACAGAGCCGCGATATTATTAAGAAATGCACTGAAGGCAAATGAGTTTTATTGGCCTAAACGCTGATCAAGCTGTTTTATTATCTGCCCGCGCCGAAGACATACATCACTCTATGAATAATGCCTGAATGTTAAGTGTGATTGATGCACTGAGGAGACAGAAGTTCATTAGTGGCCTATTACTGAATTGGCAGAAATCAATGGTTTTAATGCCAGCCTCATTGTTTTGACTGAAGATTAGTTCCTTACAGGCCGAGTAATGATAAAGATTACGGGCTTAAAGAAGTCGGCGATTGTTCAAATTCAAATGCCAAAGGAGTCGGAAGAAGCGCTTCAATACAACGCAAGCCTTTTGAGTGGTTTGAGTGCGCAGAGAAAACTGAGACTGAATCAAAATGGCTTTGATTCAGAGTATTCTTAAAGCAGTACTAAGTAACGTGTTTACCGTAATAAATTTTCATAGTCCCTCTGGGGGTAATTTAAGTGTTAAAGGGATGCTTGGAGGGTCTTTCATCTCCCCCTGGTGTCTCTGTCCAGAAAACCACCCTTGACACTTCCCTGCCTCCGGGTCGGAGGCGCAATACACACTAGAATCACAAAGAAGAAGCTAACAGGCTAACGGGCAAAGCTAACTGCGGGCTAGCGCCACTTAAACAGTGTTTACATCCAAGTTTAAGTGAAAAAAAAAAAATCTAAATTGTGCAATTGGATGTACAATATCCCCCTCTCCCTTTGTCTTTTCTGTCAGCGTAGTATTTACTCTCACGGACAATTCATGAGTAAAAAAACGCAACATGCTACGACACCTGCAGTGGCGCTTATGGCCGCTAGGGGCACGAGTTACTTAGTACTGCTTTAAAGTATACAAGTCATTTACAGCGTTTAATGTAGCCGGTGGTGTAATATTGGTAATTAAAAAAAAAGACGACAACGCCACCTAGTGGGAAGGGACTAGGACCCAATAAGGCAAAAGGGAGGTTCGTAACCACGGGGGTGAACAGTGAGACCAGAGAATTAGAAAAATTACCGACGTTTATTACAACAATAAAAAAAAACACAAGGACACTCAAAATGACTAAAAACTAGGCCTAGTTGTACTGAGGATAAGAGTCATAAAAGTTCATTAAAAAAAATGATGATGCAGCAGCCAGACAACCGGGTCCGGAACTGACTCCGCCACGCGGGTGGGTCCTGGGTATCCCCTTGGTCTGCGTCCGCCGTCCTCTCTCCTAAGACACACACACACACACACAACACAGCCAGGAGACAGTCCCAGAGACCAAACCGCCGCTTAGGCCCTTTCGTATCCGCGTCTGGAGAACACCGCTCCAATGTCTTATACTTACAACGAGGGCAGGGTTTCCCCTGCCGCTGCGTGTTGGTTGCGTGCGGTGTTCTATCCTTGGATCAGTCCCGTCCCCTCCTGCTCGGCTCGCCGATTAGGCTCCGTCTTTGCCACAAGCCCGTGCCATTGCGTCCTGTCCCTTGCAGTCGACCGTCGTGCGTCGTCCTGCCTCAGAGTTACTTCCAACAGGGGGGAATCTGCCACTCTGCCTTGACGCCTGACACCTGAACCCGGGGCGACCGGGGATGCCAACGGGGCACCTGCGGGGTGGTCCTCTGTTTCTTCCGGATCTCCGAACGCTCCGCTCCACGGCTCTTCCCTCCAGGTACTGCCATGCCACCGCACACGCTTCAGGAACTCGGCCCACGACCCCGGAGCCATAGGCTTACCGCCCGATCGTGCCGGTCCTGTCTCCCGTGCGCAGTAGCTGGCGACCCCGCGATCTCCGCGTCCTCTGGTTTAGAGTGATCCTCGTTCCGGTCCCGACATCCCACCACGTCCCGCTCAGCCCCCGGTCGCCCAGCCACTCTTGGGCTCCAGTGCCTTCACCTGCTCACACCTGTTGCCTGGTTCACACGCCTAGTTCACACACCTGCTGTTGTCTGTCACGCCCTCCTTTTATTCCCTGACTCCTGATCCACGTCTGCAGCTGCACCGATTAGTCAATTGTCCCCAGGTGCGCCTAGCCAATGGCTGTGGTGTGGGCGGGCCCGCACCAATCAACTCAAAATAATCATAAAACATGCAACAACTGGAAATTAACAACATGCACATAAAAATTCAAAAACAATAATGGCCACGGGCCCACACCAAACTCCACATAGAAAAAAAATCTTCTACTTGGCCATCTTATTTGGCCAGTGTGTTTGGGGTCTGACCTTTTTCTTTTTGTCAAGTAAAATCGTTTTTGCTGCATGGGGTATATTGCAAAAAATATATAAAAATCCTCAAATGCATCTTTCTGATGCGCTTTAAGAATGAGAGAAATCAAGTATAGATTTTTTTTGTGGAGTGAGAAAAGCTTTACTCTGGCCTTTGCATTGAGCCCATGAGAATCCCAACACAAAACCACTTCCCCCATTGTTGATGTTCTTGTTGGTCCCAGTGCAGACAGAGAAAAAGACACTTCTTGATCATATTTGTTGAATTTTACTGAAGCTGATTAGAGCAAATGTGCTGAAGGCCAAAGCTGCTTTCCCCAATCCCGCAGATTAGTATGAAATTATAAGAGCCGTCCTCTTCTCCCGGTTCAAAGCCACCACACTCGCAGGTTCCTTGGCAAAGTGGCTCAGACAAAGTCCTGGTATCTCTCCTCCGTCACCGCTCTCCCTTTGGCCACTGCAGCGACGGGACGAACCGGAGGACCCCGAGATGATGCCAGGGCGGCCCGCTGCCAGAGCATGTTTGGAGGCGAAGACGCGCTGAGGATGTTGGGGAGGAAGTGTGGCCCAAAGCTGGTGGAAGATTAACCCAGAAGCCCATTTGAAAAGGCTCCAAGGTTCCTTTCTCCGGAGACAATGCTGGTTTTGTGTTGTTCTGTTCGGGAACGGTCGGGGACTAAGGACAGGCTTTTGTTCCTGGAGATTCACTCGGTCAAATCTGCCCGGGATGTGATTGTGAAGAAGAGCCTTCACTCAAAGTTCACAGAGGACACAGAAACGTAGGAAGACACTTTTCCAATACATATCCAAATTATTACTATTATTTCTAAATCTTTTGCATTTGTGGAAGCCCAGATTGTACAACAGTGACTCCAAAACGTTCAACTCTTTAGTCCATCATTTGGAATCATGGGGAAATTCAATTGTGAGTTGTTGCAATAAGGTCGTGTTTATGTCTCATGATTTTAGACTCTTAACCCCCACCTTAACTGAGCTCATTTTCTCCTAGATCTGCACTACCCAAATCTAAAAGCTTCTCGACCTGAGAGTCTACAGCTTAGAGTAGTCCAGCGTAACCATTTGAAAGTTAAGATGTACAAAACTGATCTCAGATTGTTCTTCGCGTTGTTGTCGTCACGTTGTCCTATTCTTTTATGCTTTTTTCGCAGCGTTTTGTTGTCACACTGAACAATAAAAAAATAAAAATTGTGGAATCTTTGGAAATAGATTCTTACATGTTTTTCAATGTTGGTATATGTTTCCTGTTCTTCGTTTACATTGGTAGCATTTGCTATCGCTGCACTGTTGTCGTTAATAAAGCCACATCGGCCGGAAGTGACTCGGTAAAGCCGGTGTCAGTGACCTCAAGGAATCAATGCAAAGGAAAACGTTTTCACAAACACGACAAAAGGCAGATGTTGACGGCCTTTTTTTTGTCCAGGGCGAAAGGCGGAAGTTATACGGCGGTTCCTCCCACTGAGCGGCACAGAATACAAGGAACAGAGGCCAGAGTTCAACCGCGAAACCGACACAATGGACGACACAACGAACTGATGAGGGACGGGGACACGCCCGCTCCTCTATCACTGCGACTGACAGAAACTTCAACAGGTCGTTTATAACGTTTCCAACTTTTTCAGCCTCATTCTTTGCACCTCTGATGAGAACTTCACTGGTCAATTCACACGCCCACGTTTTTGTGCCATAATCCATCATTATCTAATATTAACATAAAACTAATTGTATAGCTGATGCACAACATTTCTTTTTTTTCTAATGTAATGTTTGTAATTCAACAAGCACTGTATATTCTACAAGTGGGTTATTTTATTTTTTTCTGGGCAAAAAAAGAGTTTGAAGAAATAGCACAGATGGATGTTTATATAACATTCATTTTAGAATCACTCAATGCACTTATACAGAGCCTAACCAAAAAAAAAAAAAAGGTTCCAGAAGGGGATCAATACTAAATCGTAGTGAAAAATTAATGCAACGCTGGATCTTGACATCGCTGTAATCAAAGCTGGAGGTGGTCGAACAAAATTTGAGAGCGTGTGACCTCTTTTGGGAAGTGTATGGTTTGTTTCCAATATTTCTTTGGTTCTTTGACTATTACAAATCAGGTCTGCATAAATCTAAGTGAGAGCATAAAAATGCAGACCATAGGGCCAGATGGCGCAGATGATTGAGAAGAGAGCCATGAAGGGAGTCTAATGCATGAAAATACCATTCATCAAAAATCTGCGTCACCGTATCGACCTTTATCTGTCAAAAGGTGAACGGTGAGTGCATCTCCTCCATTTAACCCAGGTGACATTTAGATTGCCGACAGAGAAAATACATGGTGCAGTTGTCTCTGCGTTTGACCTCAGGGGACCCTCCAGATAATGCGACTGCAGCTAATTCAGTTTCAAAAGGAGGGTAGCTGGATGTAAAGCTCGATTCACGGCGGACTGGGATCCTGAAGAAAGCCCCATTCGAAACAAAACGAAACCCTGCTGCTCCACACAAGAACCGCCGCTCTGAGTCTGCCTGAGGCGCCACGGCTGAAAGCGACCTATAAATATACATATAGGCCAAAAAAGCAATACAAAAGAGCAACAATAACACAACGAAAAAGTGACAAAAAATGTGAAAAAAAAACACGTGACAAAAACACAATGAAAACACAACAAAAACCTACGAAAACAACAGAAAAATAGACAAAAAAGAAACAAAAACAGGCCAAAAATGTAACAAAAAAGTTACAATCAGTTTTGTAGATCTTAGCTTTCAAATGAGGCGTTACACTGGTCTATAGGCTGTAAGTTCTCCTCCAGTCGAGAAGCTTTTAGATTAGTACCAAACTGAAGAAAGTGTGCTTGGTTACGTTTAGGAGGTTAGGAGGTTAAATAAATGTTTAAATACATTTTGGGATGTTCTTCAAATGTGTGAAGCTTGCTGTGATGTCTGATGCCAGCTGTTGCTTTTAGTGCATTGTCTTTGTATCAAGTAGGAAACTGTTTCACACGGCAATGTTCCGCACAAATTGGCCTGTAGAGGGTGCTGTCGTCCACCGTCTCCAGGCTAGAAAACACGTCAAAGATATAAGAGTTACTATATTTATAGAAATGTATAAAAAGAAACAACCAGAAGGAAATAAACATTATCACACTATTATAGCACTGTGTTTGACAAGACATGTGCTCGTGCGTTAAAAAAGTAACTAGGGCACGCAAAACATGTTACACTACTCGTTACTTAACAAAAGGAATGCGTCAATACTGATTTAGCCATAGTTAGAAGCTCATAAAAGTCTATTTCACGTGACATGTCTCCTTTAAACAAGTCTATGCCTCCTGTTTCTGAACCTAAGTCATACTATACTATTTTTCTAACGGTGTCCATAAGCTTTAGGCGGTGGGGCCATGTTTGTGAGGATCCCCCTGAAGTTTGCCGCTCTGTGTGTGTATTCATGTATTCTTTTTAAACAGACCGACTCGGTGAAGCGTGAACCAGCCCCTTTGACTGAAGCCCATCTCGCATTAAAGTGAAATGAGCCGAAATTAAGTAACTTTAAAGAGGAGACTTGGCGGGACGGCCCCCTGAGTGCAGACAGACAGTTTGAGGAGGCGGCCTAAACAAATTCGAGTTTAAAGGAGTCAAGGCTGAGGTCAGAGCACAAGCACTCGCTGGAGCGTCTTCAAATGTGTGTGACTAAAACACACTTATTCACTGAAAGCTGGCAGTGTTCATTTTGTCAACAATATCTTTCATTTCAGTTTTAGTCAAAGTCATTATTTTGCCAGACAATAAAACTAACTAAAAAAGGACCAACTAGCTACAGACATTTTTGTTACGAGTTAGGGGGTACTCAGAGAATAAATTAATGCCTCAAGGGGGACGTGGTACTGAAAAAGTTGGAATACCTGCCCTAATTCATGGCTATTTTAAATGGTAGATTAAGTGCAATATGCCCACAAAATAGCAAATGTTATTTTCCAGCCTGCACTCACTACTCATCAGTCTTGATGATCCCCCTCAGTGTATATAGAACTGTAACACTTTTCCAAACCTAATTCAGAAGAGAATCTAAAATATCATACATATGAGGAGAAGTAGATCTACTCTGAGCTCCTCACCAAAGCTCCTCCTGTAAAAGAAACTCAAGATACCACTCGTCTGTGCAGTAAAGTGGAAGAGGTTTGATCATACAGGTACAGTTTCCCCTTTATCACGATCCTACAGAGAACACAATAAAAGGATCATTCTACAAATCTGTCATATTCAAAGCAATAGTCGAGGCCATTAGCAATACAATCTGCCCATGTACAAAAAAAGTGTAAGCTACAACACAGAGGACAAGACCTGCATGCTGTTTTTGCCCAATTCAAGCTAATGCCTCATAGCACTCACCACTTTAATCTTATCGTTTACAACTTGCTGCAACATAAATGACTAAACCATGTTAAAATGCGCGTTCCGTTAATGAGGTTCCTCTCGCGACACAAAGAAACGTCACAAACCCAACCAATGATCACACTGTGGATGTAGGTAATGAAATGGTAAAACTCACCACTAGGGTTGCCAACTTGAGAACAGAAAAATAAGGGACACTTTTGGGCGATCGGGGCGAGGGGGCGACAACGAAATCAATAGCGCTTGTGATTTGTAACTACAGATTTTTTTTAATTTCATTTGCTGCAACCAGGTTTTTAACATACATGCATCCAAACAATGCTGGATCATTTATTTATGATTAATGTTATATATTATATATTACCGGTTAAGCACTTTCTTTCTGTAAGGTTAGGTATTACACGCTTATTAGCAGTGGTTAAAGTGGACTTTGGGAGGTGGTGGAACTCTAATCTAGAAGACTCAGAATTCTACATTAGGCCGATATAGGCTGTGTATATATTACATGTAACAGAAGGTGTTTTATATTACTTTAATTCATTTATTTAACACCATTTTACAGAATAACTCTTCTTTCTGTGCTGTTGTTTGAGATACTCCCAGAAAGTTAGAACTACAGCCAGTCCTACCCAGGAAATTTTGGATTAATCAGATACAATTTTGTGTCATTTGGTGTATTTAGGATAAAATAGGCTGTTCAAATTAGCCTTATACAGTGATGAAAATCAGAACTGTATTTATTATTTATTAGATTTATTTTTTATGTACTGTCAAAATCCTGTGTAAGTGTTTCCCAGGGGCCCCTCTGCTGTGGGGGCCACAGTCCCTCTGCAGCCCGTGTCAGCTGCGCCCCTGTTCCTCCTCCGTCTGTAGCTGCTCATACATAAGCAGTGAGGAGGAGACACAGGCTGCAGACGAGTCTAAAGCATGGGCGTCGGAACCATTCATTGTGAGGGGGACGTGTCCCCCCCACTTTTGAAAAGTGGTTCTTTGGTCCCCTCCACTTTCACAACATACATTTTCATTGATTTTACATTTACTAGTTTAGACTGGACCTTTCCAATAGGCTCTCCGAGGGCAAACAATTAAATATGAACCGCGCCTTATTTTCCATAAAAAACAATATTTTGGGTCATTATCCGCGCCAGTATCGCGTTGCTCTGTGTCGCATACGCTCCGCTTTGCGTAGCTGTGTTTATGCAGGTCCGATACCATCCCCTCAGAGCGGCTGACATGTAAACACGTCTCTGTAAACCGCTGAAAAATGGCTAAAGTGAGAATACTGGAGGCTTCTCGTTGGACGGACTGACAGATTTTACCGAACCGAAGCACAAGGACACTCGTGCATTGTGTCTTTGGAGTTTCTCACGGATTATCACATGGAGGAGCAGGACTTTTCGCGGTCCTCGGCAGGTGGACAGCGGGTTTCCCTGTCTTCATCGGTACAAAGGGCCTGACCAGTAACTTTAAGGTAAGGAACATCAGTTTTGGATGTGTTTGTAAAGCGAGTGATGAAGCTTGAGTATTTTTTAAATGTGTCCCCCCCACCTTCCAAACGCTTCCGACGCCGGTGGTCTAAAAACTCAACTTTAACCAGGATTCATAACTTTTTTTGTTGCTTTCAAACCGGGCAGATTCAGAGGAATGATTGTGTGAAAAAGGCCGACATCATGCTGTAACCGCACGCCGTAACCCCGCGCCACTCTGCACTGTACTGCACTTTTCTCTTCATTATGCTTCCTAAATCAGTCTCTAAAACTGAAAATATGGGGCCGATTGATGTGGAATAAAAAGTTGGCTAAAGCTTGGGAAGAGTAGACTTCGTCCATGGGATAGTTTATGTCCGTAAAGTTGATGATTTCATGATAAATGCTGTTATATTGAGGCGCATTAAACCCAGCGGACTGAGCTGCTGCTGATCTTATTATTTTATTATTCTCCAGTCTCTCTCTGAAGAGTGGACATTTGTTCAGCGCAGATTTAGTGAGTGATGGGGATGGATCTTTTATATTATGACGAGGAGAAAGTGAGGATCCTCGAAATACTGGACGAAAGCCGTCCCTTCTTGATTCAATACAAATACGGGACGATTCCGTATTTCAAGGGACGGTTGGCAACTCTACTAAGCTTTTTCCAAACTGCATACATCTGGCGGCGCGGTAGTACAGCAGTTAGTGCTCGTGCTTCACAGCTAGAAGGTCTGGGGTTCGATTCCCACCTGGACGGGGCCTTTCTGTGTGGAGTTTGCATGTTCTCCCCGTGTCTGCGTAGGTTTCCTCCAGGTACTCTGGTTTCCCCTACCACTAAAAACATGTACAATAGGCCAGGGTGAGTGAGAGTCTAAATCCAAGGCTACAATCTGGTGTGGCTAGTTCATGCAATAGGCCAGGATGAATGAGTGCGTTTGAGAGTGCGCATGGGGGACGACGGATGGAAATTAGCTCAAGGCTACAATCCGGTGTGGCTTGTTTACATGCATGAGACCCATGTATGTTCATTAACATGCACTGTCCCTACCAAATAAACCAATAAACAATTGTCTAAAATGTATCAAATTACAGGCCTGTGAGTCCTGGAGGGTGTTTTCGCAAATATGATGTCAGGGGCATGAGTAATGTTAAGTTAAGTTATACTTTTCTTTGAATGTTATATCCGAGAGGCCCATTGCTCATTATATACAAGATTACCTGGGAACCACAACTCAAGAAAGCATGCCAGCGGAGGGGTATAGCTCTGATGGAAGAGTTGTGTAATTGCAACCAATAATGATCATGATGTCAGTAGAATTTGCCGTTTCTATTGTGGGTCGGTGTGGTGCAGTTACAGACCTGTTCACTCATCTGGGCTGACCGGCCCAAAAGTACATCGGCCCACAGGGAAAAGTCCGATGGCCAGTCCAGCCCTGTTTATGTGAGTTGATTGACAGGTGCAACGCAGCCACGGCATACACAACGAACCCCATCTGCTCCGCCCATCTGTGCACAAGCCTCTTTTGATAATGATGTTGTGTGTAGGAGGTTTAACAAGTTTTTGTTTGACACATTATATAGCCATTTTTCTTTGATTTATACTTACTTTCTGTCTGCCCACACAGCCACAGACTTATGCTCTCCGCTCTGGCGCTGGTGGTGAGAAAGATTTAATTCTCCATCAACTTCTCTTTAGGAGGTTTAGTTGAAAAGTCGGCACCGGCACTCCAATTTAGTTACGACAATTAAAACGATTGCGAGGAGCAGGATCTAAAGTTGGGGTCCGGGCGCTGGTTCTCGCGAGGCCATCCCAAGCGCCACATATTTATCAAAGTGACAGCAGGCGTCAGGCAAACGGGGCTGCAACACAACCACTTACTCACTAATGGCGTACACAGGCACGGATCATTATTCCCCCACCGCATGCACGCACACACCGAGGGAGAGCGGGGCGAGAGGCCATCAGTTCTGCTGCAGAGAGGAGCGAAGAGGAGGTGACGGAGATATTTAGCACAGCACTTCTCCAGTTTCCTCCAAACTCTAAACTCCCGGGTTAAGTGTGAGACGCTGAGAGCTCTTACTAAAGTTTTTTTTTTTCCCTCTGGGGGAAAGTTTGTGGCCTTAATTTGGAGTACTTCAAATCTGTGCCGAGTGATGCGGACGCTGAGATGTTTATAGAAACATCAAAAAGAGATGACAAAGTATTGCACACATCATTGCCATCCTCATTATTATTATATATTATATAGTTTAGATCAGAAGTCTTTTGCCCCAAAACCATGTTTATTTTTAAATGTACACACACACACACACACGCACACACAATTTGTGGTCCATATCCGAATTTCCAGCCAGGACCGTATTACTTTTCTGTTTCATCATTTTCTACTATTGCTCTCTTGTTATT
Source organism: Proterorhinus semilunaris (assembly GCA_021464625.1). Taxonomy (NCBI): domain Eukaryota; kingdom Metazoa; phylum Chordata; class Actinopteri; order Gobiiformes; family Gobiidae; genus Proterorhinus; species Proterorhinus semilunaris. The sequence goes on from CM038346.1 coordinate 30,462,317, forward strand.
ATAATCTCGAGAGTCATTGGCATCGCCTTCTTTTCCAGATAATGAAGAGTTACTTCCACCACGGCAGTAAAGTTGATAACACTCCCTTTACAGCACCCTTTCACAAAGTAATACCCCGTTTTGTCAAATCGTGATTCCTCAAGTGTTGTCCTCTGACTCTGCTATGACAGAAGCCTCATTCCATTAAGCATTCCTGGTGTCCCGTGTGTGCGTCTTGAGATGAGCTTTTTCATTGCTGAATCAATTAAACAAGGGGCTGAGGAAGAGGATGGAGAGAGGAGGAAGACGAGGAGGGGTGTGGAGGGGAGCTCCTGTGAAGAGTGCGACTTCGCAGCACGTCCCGTGTGAATGGCTAACAGGCTGCAGCCGAGGTGACAGGGGCGTGAGGTGACAGAGAGACACGGAGCAAGGAACTTGTTAGATATGAGATTTCCATTACATCTTTGACCAAAAATGACTTCTCACTTACATTTTTGGAAGTTTTGTTTGTATCTATTTATAATTGTGCCGAGCAAAAGTTCAAAACAGGCGCTAAATAGCGAGTGATATCCTATTCTGTGGGCACGCTGCACCTATAACTTACCATTTTAAATTGTCTGTATCACAGTATTAGGGCCCTACATCTGATATGTAAATGAGAGAGTTTTTTTTAACTTTGAGCTTTACTCTCAAAGAAAAAAAAACATAAACGCGATAAAAAGGCTTTATAATTAAATGCACAGCTCACAGTGGTCTTTAATCTCACTAATATATATATTGAAGAATAAATAGGCTACAAGGCCATTCATCATGCATCATTTTATGTTACAGTGATTCTGCCACAGTATTTTATAAATCTTATGTACTGTATATAAGTTTAGAACTCAAACCAAAGACACACATGATTGGGAAACTTAATTAGACTTTTGACACCATACTGATTTACTTAAGTGGCACTTCCCTCTCTCTTTGTAGGCCCCGGCATGTTTCTCAAACACGTGCAGCTCCGTTGGGTATAAGAGACAGGGCCGAGAGAAGTGGTGTTAAAAGTAAATAGGTGTTGCTCCAAAGTGAAATCTGCAGAGGGGCTCGGGGTGGAGTTAAAAAAATGGATGGATGGTGGCTCCATAACTTTGATGATATTGTTAAGGGCGTATGCACCTTGTTAGCTGCGAGCGTGTGATAAGCTTGTCAAGAGCAATATAAACCCAAGCTAATTTCACTATTTCATACAATGGGCTCTAATGACTCTTTGACGTCTGAGAGCTTCTAATTTGAATTTCTCTCCACAAACGTTGTCTATTTAGCGTGACAAATCTGCAACTTTGCCCCGTGAGTATAAAAGATGTTTTGATTTTTCTCTTCTGATTGCCAATTCCCTGGAATCCATTACCAGGAATGATTTTCAACAAGCTTGTTTATCGTTTGTTGCTCAAGGATGTTGTAACCACAGACAAATAAGGAGAATAACATCTTAATGGGCCCAATTTAACGACGTATTTTTTGTTTCTTTGAGCAGCATTCGGAGTCATATCCTAAGATGCACTTTCTCCAGTGTCGTTCAAGCGGTTTATAAAAGTTAATATGTCATTACGCGATATAGGCTGAGAGAAAACTATATTGTGCTTTACTCAGACGTACTAGTTAATTACTTGTGGTAATGTAAGTGTCTAGTAAATATTCCTCGTGCTTAAGATGTTCTAAAATGAAGCTATTCAAAACACCAGCAGAGGGCACAGAGGGCGAGAGTTTGTCACGCACAGGATCAGAAGAAGTTTGGCGAGGGTTTCCAGACTCTAATTCGATAGAACTTCAAGAGTTCTTTCTTAAGATGTATATCAGAGTCCAGGAAAAGGGAATCTCGATGTAGCATAGTGAAGGCTTAAAGTGATAGTCTGGAATTCTAAATGTATTACAGATTTCATAAAATGTTCTAAAATCAACCACCGGGTCTTGCATTTTGATGTAAAGTAAGTAATAATAAACATATTATTTTTTCGTAAAGCCTCTCCTTCCCGGATCTCAGCAAAACTAATCAGAGTCTAGTATCCTCCCGCGTTGACCAATGAGACGAGGGGGAGGAGCTTGATTGTTTACTTTTGGAAATTCTGTTACTGCTCACTTCATTTTACAAATTAAGAAGGGCTTTCTGGTCAAAGAGGGGAGGGATCTGACTGTTAAAATGTCACTCTAGCTCTCCTCACTTTGCAAACTTACTATCACTTTAATCAATTACTGATGACGTTATGTGGCCAGTGCAAACCAGTTTAAATGTATTGAATTTATTTGACATACGACAACGACTGATGGAAGCAATAAAATGGTGCTTATAGACCACAGCAGCAGGACTATTTTCAACCTTGAGGCCAAGTCTCATGGAGATGGTAATTTGATATCAGTCAGAGGTGATTGAGAGAGATGGACAGGTGACAGGAGGAAGAAAATGAAACAGCAATCTTCCTCCTTAAATTGATGCAACAGGACTGTAATTAAAATCTGCTTTCTCCACAAAATCCAAGGCTGGCATCTCTATCAGCGATGTGTCAAAGCAGAAGTTCAGCAAAAGGCTGTGATTTTAACACAACCTAACATTTGGTCTGGCATTTCTTTCTGCTCCAGAGCTGGCCGTGTGAAAAAGACAATCTCTGGAGTCGATGTGAGGTCTCAGTCCCTGCAGACGTGAGAGCTAATTTATAATGACATTTCTGACAGGGGCTGGGAGAGGTGTGACTTACGCAACAGCTGAATTATTGAAAAAAATAGATTTTGTACAGTATTGGACTTAACTTTGGTTGCAACAGTAACTTTGGGAAGCTATTTCCACTTCTTTATGCAATATTTCAATCCAATAGACAAGATTTTAATTAAGTGCATTATGTTTTCACGCTTTAATAACTGTAGTATTATGTGCCATTCGATACATATGGACCTTAAAGTGGACATATACATAAATGAAGCTTAGAGGATGTAGTATCATGTTGTATCAATTTCAGCCATTCCAAAGTACTATAGGCATTTATAATATATATTGAACCTCCACCACTATGGAGTACTCATTTTTGTGAGAAATATAAGTATTTTCTGAGGGTATTTTTTAAAGATGCTTGGATTTAGTTTACTCCGCCCCTCTCTCCAAGTTGATCCCACCCATGCAACATTAGCAGTAAAAGAAGTATAAATATCACAGCAATAAGTGAAATACTATTGATACTTGACCATGCAGTTATAAGGAGTTGACATGTGCAACACAGCTTCATAAAGTGCTAACACACGCTAACACGCGTTTTGATTGACTCACCGCTCTGGCCTCCATAGGGTCTTTCCATTGTGGTACTCGGGTGGTTATAAGAGTTAATCCACTTTAGTTCTGGCCAAGGTTCACCAAGCATCCATCAAGTGACGGTCACAGACAAACACTATTTTGGACGATAGTCGCTGAATCCCGGAAAGAAATTCCAACTTCTGGCGAGTGGCCTCTTCTTTAGGAAGGTTGAATAAGTCCTGTCCTAACGTAGCCAAATATGCATTTTCTCCGTGACATTATCGTTAGGTAAGAAAAAAGAACAGGTGTCCAGAGTAGGTTAGAAAGAGCTTCTTCTTCACAACTTTCGGTGCAAACATGACATCTGTTCAGACGCTCAGGGGGTGTGTTTGTTTTCTCCGCCAGAGCAGCGCGTCGGGCACTTCCTTTTTACATTTAATTTATTTATTTCTTACAACAGAAATTATGAAAAAGCTCTTTTATAAATTAAAATCAGGCCGTAAAGCATTACATTACAGATGTCGAGCACTTCCTGGTTCTAATCTGGAACAAGTCAGTCGTTTACCAGGAGAGGGCAGAGCAGCTGCTCAGAGAGCAGGATTCAGAAGGATTATTTAGACATGTGTGAATGAAGCCACAAACCAGGAAATAGCATAATAACATTGTTAAAGCTCCAAACAGTTGGTTTTGCATGATAAAGGACCTTTAAAACATAATTTCGGGTTTACCTCTGCTTTGATATTTCACTTTTATAAATCAAAATAATGTCTATGTAAGGCAAAGGAGTGAGAGACTAGGCTGGTCAGGATTTCAAATTGACCTGGAGCTCCCTCTGTAGGCAACAGTGGGAATGACATGTGATAAAACAGCAAATATGAGAATTCACTTTTTGCTAACTGCATTCTGGCCTATCGGTGGCGCCAGGATAAACACACTTTGAAAGCAGAATGGGTCCAATGATGTATTGTACAATTTCAAAATGTGGAGGGCCGTCTTGTCTATGACGCAACAAAGAAACAGGAAGTACAGATCGGAGTGCTCCTGCAGTAAAAGAAGAAATAAACAAAGTGAACAGTTTTGTTTTTGTCAATCAAACATCATTACAGTATAACATCAAAAAAGTAAAACAACTTGATTTTCACTTCTTTATGACCGTCACCAATTACAAAGTCACACTGATGGCCAAGCAAGTTCACTTTTTCCAATACAAACCTGAATAATGTCAAATCAAAGACCTGGACAAAAATGAATTGAATGAATTCTTGGATTGTTCAATCATGGGCACAATATTCGATACATTTTTAGTGTAGAGCTTTTATGAAGTATTTCTTTTTCTTCTATACATCATGTTTTGCCCAATCAACACAAACAAGACTTTTCATATATTTTACAACGTTTATTTTCCTGTAGCAGCAGAGGTCTTTTGTTCTTCTAAATAAAAGCGCTTTGGAGCTGGGTTGAGGGAGACCCGCTCGCTACCTGTGTGTCCCGCTCGGAGCAGCTGTGACCAGGATGTCCCGCTGCAGGCGAACAGCCCACACACGCTCAGGACAGGAAACACATGGCCCCACCTGAGCCAACACTCACCTGCCCTCCCACCCCCCTGCTCCTGAGTCAGCTACTACAGGCCCGCGGGTGGGACAGCAAACAAAAACAAACGGCCCGCCAAACCCATCGCTCTTGTTTGCTCCTCCTCGCTTTATGAGTGAGGATGGGAAATGTTTATTCACTTATTTGCATAAAACCTGCTTCCAAAATAAAATGTTAGCAATGCACATAGGGCTGCGGGAGGACGGACTAGGGGACTATTAAAAAAAACATGGTATGTGTCACAACAGCACTTTGAATAGCAGCCATGAAAGATTGAAACGATGAGGGAATAACAATAAGGTAGATAACGGTTGATCATGTATTATACCCCCTTAACTTGGGTACATTTTGGAATCCAAAAAACTCGAGATGTAGTTGCACAGTAAACTTTTTTTCAACACGTTAACAAATCTTTCTCAAAAATGTGAGTGTAAGTTCCAAAGTGGAGTACTTCTCTCTCCTCGGGTATTCTCACCTCCATAAGCCCAAAGTTAAATCCTATATCAGTGTAATCAGCCTATTTGTACACAGACTGACAGACCCGCGGCTGAAGCCTGTGTGATGTGATAAGGCCAGGGCACAGACAGACTCCTGTATTTATAGAAACTTATATTTTAGAGCGCTCGATACCCCGACTATGAGCCCAGCAGATAATAACAGTATTGGCTTTTCCAGATCGGAGCAGAATGAAAACGTGCGGATTCTGCTGTAAAGAGGAGACTGCAAAAGGGGCATACAACTGGGTTTAAAAAACTACTTTCCAGGCAGCTATTTTTTTTTTTCACTGACAATAACTAATTGTGTGAAATAAGGACAGTGGAAGTGAGAGGTTACAATCTTAAACGTCTTATATCTTAAGTGTTTCCAATGTAACTTCAAGGAGCTGTTTGGAAACCAGTAATGACACGTACGTCAAACAGTTACAAGAGAAGAGGCACCAACCTTTAAAGTAAATACATAAAAACAAATATATAAAATGAAGTACACAAATGAATACAATTTAGAATCATTTTGACAGTAGGATTTGACTGATCATCTCATCAGTCATCCATATACTATTCTATCACTTTACTTGAATCTGACTGAAGGCATCACTTATGAAAACAGGTGCTCAGTGAAAAATAAAAGATACTATTTTTGTGGTCCTTAACATTTGAAATGACGTATTACTGATTTGGAAATGAGAGAGTGCTACGTGGGTAAAAAATGCACAAATGTCCGTGCTGCGGCTGCACTTTTGCACATGAGCAAACACTTGGTCAATGACCCCATGAGGGTCATAGGAAGATTTGGGTCTTGTCAGTGGAAATCTACACAGACTGTGATCTCGACCAACTGAAATATCAGCTTTCAATGAGCTAAAGTTTGTAACTATGGCCAAGCAAGTTCACTTTTTTCAATATAAACGTGAATAATGTCAAATCTAAGACCTGGACAAAAATGAATTGAATGAAGACTTGGATTTCTTTTCTTTTTTTTCTTTTTAGCAATGCCCTATGTGCATTGCTAACGTTTTAATTTGGAAGCAGGTTTTATGCAAATAAGTGAATAAACATTTCCCATCCTCACTCATAAAGCGAGGAGGAGCAAACAAGAGCGATGGGTTTTTTATTTTTCTATACATCATGTTGTATCAATTGTATTGATGATTGGGGAGTGTGACCACTGCGCAAAGCCTTCTCCAGCACATCCCAAAGATTCTCAATGGGGTTAAGATCTGGAGTCTGTGGTGGCCTGTGCTCCCTGAACCACTATTGCACGACTTGAGAACAATAAATCCTGGTTTTGCCATCTTAGAATATGCTGTGATTAATTCATTATTAAATAATTTGGCCACATACTGTTGCGAGAACGAATCCAGCCTCAACTCCAGCTCCAGGTGGCGACTTTTAGATGAAGAGTCAACCGAACTTGCGATTCTGGAGTTAAGTCCACACAACAGCTCAAGTTGATTTGAGTGTAACTACTGTATGACTCGGTCTAGCAGTAGGTTTCCCCGACATACCCACAGAAATACCCGTATTAACTAACAATCCAATATATGGGAAAATGGAGTGCCGGTGTGTGATAGCCCTGAATGACACTGCTCTCTCAGCTGGACATGCGTATTTAATGGATGCTCACGTCTCCAGCCTGACCCCTCTGTCCTCTCCCCATGATCAAAGTCCCGCTCCGATCCACATGCGTCGCCGAGGGTCCCAACCTCTCGTCCCAAACCAGAACAAAGAAAAGACACAGGGCAGAGGTGATGTTTGATGAAAACTCACACTTATTCACAGAGAAGGAGACAGACAGAGGAGAAAGGACGTCTGGGCTCATGGAGAAGAGCGACAATTAAGATTATAGCCACAGATAAAGTCTTTACTTATGTCTGCATGTCTTACTGTCAAAAGCATTAATTATATAGGTTAATGGAGGACATGCTTTACTCTTTGTGGAGCTGGTGTGAAATCTGTGATGTTTGATTCAGATTATTTATTTACCCTTTCCTTCCTTTACCTATTTTTTTTAATTTTTCGCTAGGTTGAGTTGATTGTTCCTAATCTGAACATTGTACTTGCATTCGACCCATCCTTCAATGAGCAATGCAGCACCAGGAGGTCCATCTCCAGATTGTGAGCTATAGGTTCGTGGTCAGGTCAGTTTGTTTTTTGGACACACGGAGAACATGACAGCTCCACACAGGTTCACACAGTCCGGGAAATGAGCAGGACCTTTTTGTTGTGAGACAGCAGGCCACTGCAGAGAAGACAGAAAGCAAAACAGGAAGCTGTGTCACTGAGCTCTATTAGTTAGCTCCATGATTGTTACATAGACCGGGAGTTTCCAAACTATTCAGGCCGTGAACCCCAAAATCACTCAACCAACAACCAACAACTCAGGGCCGCTTCGGTAAAATGTAATTAGTATTTATAATAATTTAACTTGCAAAACATTTAAAATCTGGTTTAATGATGTTAGTTTCGATAATGTAGTTTAATATTTGGCTTAATTTCACTAAAATGTGCTGTTTTCAATTAAAAATACATCATATTCAACGTCAGAAATATAAAATCTCCAGAATGAAGTGTTTGAAAATTAATGAATGGAGCCAATCTCAATGTACTTAAAACGGAATAAAGAAATATTAATTAATATCCTAATCATTTGATGGGTGAAAAAGAGGCTACTCAGAATTTCAAGAGTCACTTGAATGTGTACAAATTAGCATATAACATTTCCATAATAATTATATTAGTGCATTTAAATCACAAGTGCTTAACAGCCTTAGCGCTTTAGTGCTTTGCATTTTAAACATTGTCATGTGTGCATCGGAAATCATTATTTTGAAAGAAATTTACATAAAATCTGAATTGTAAATAGTGTGATTATGTACATTGCTGACTGGCATAAAAGTAGTCATGCATCTGAAGCTTTCCTCCTGTTTCCTGTTTGGTTAGATTGAATGTCCAGGGGGTATTTTTCGAATTATGCTGGTGCTGAGATGGTGCTTGGATTTTTAAGGAGTATCTACTTACTACTATATAAATTATTTTTGTGTGTGAATGATTAGTATTAGTATTTTACCATAGTCTCCATAGTTTTATGATGGAATATGACACTAATCCCAGGATAACAGTTAATGGTTTTGATGTAAGGTAATACAAGGTAACTTTATATTAAGAAGTGCTAGTATTGATAAGGCATTAATAAGCATTAGTAATTAATAGGTCACGATATGCCATCAATAATATTTTTATTCATGGCCTACTCTAACACTAAACAGATTACTAATGCTTGTAAACACCTTATTAATACTAATGAGCACCTCTTAATTTAAAGCGTTTCCCAATGCAATCATAAACTCTTTTGGGGACTTCAAAAATATCCTCCTAAATGGCACAATATTTCAGAGATATTTAACCATAGGTATGTTTGCATTGGATCTTTCTATGTGCAAAACATCAGCCCATTGTTGGGACAGGGCCTCAGTAGACACCGGCCAGACACTGGATGACAACAATAGGTTTTTCTAGACTGTAATAATGGTAGGCAGTACTGTGATCTTCTCTGCATGTGTTGCTATTGGAGACAGCGGTGAGGCCCTGAAGGACATGTGCACAGTGAAAATCCCCCCCCCCCCCCCCCCCCCGCAGAAAGCTGTCCTCCTCTGTGCCACCGTCTACCACACTCATTTCCTACACTGTCCCATGCTGTTGTCAAGGACCTTGTCTGCCTGCCTGCCGGGCATCCTTTTGTTGGTCGCTCTAGTAATTCAAGAAGTCCAACTGTGGCGTAAGGAGTACAATACAAAAGACGAAATCCTTCAAAATGTGTAAGATTCCAAAAGTACAAGAAGCCATTCTGTGTGACCAAATTACTTCAATGTTTCTACGTTATTGATGACAGATACTGTTTTAGCAGAGCTAACCCCAAACTATATTACACTATGATTTGATGGATTTACTATAGACCTTTAATCATGTTTAAGCCCAAAATCCTCGAGACACTCCGCTTTTGGAAAATACATGATATTTGTCAGTGGCAAACAACTCATATTGAACGAGAAAGCCAAAGGGCAGCTGCAGAGGAAGAGGCTCATCTCCAGGAAATGTCCCAAGTGAATTACAGTCAGGGCAGAGCATAATTCAGGGGGCTTAGGTAAACCACACATCAATGAAAATGTCCAAATACGGCAAAGAAACGTTCCTATATTATGTATATTCATTATTTTGTATAGGATCAAAGCTGTCCACGTTACAAACTTAAAGGGGCTCTGTGGAGTTTGACAGTTTTGAGCTCAAAATTGCCCCCTCAGGCCAAACGCGTAACTGCAGCCTCGATGATAAGCTAGTACATGAGGCGCTCAGGCTTTACGAGCACCCGAAATAACAGTCCCGTCCTGGTCAGTTTACAGATTTGCAGGCATGACTTCAACTGAGGTAAGAAACGTTCCTGTTTTGTAAGATTTTTAGACCAAATCAGTTTGAGTGAATATTTATCAAGATGTGATACTTGAGCATTTTTTATGCATACTTTGTATGCATAAACGCAGGCCTAATTGTAATAATAAAATAATTCCACTTGTAGAAATGCTACTAGGAAAAGCCTAAATTGTCTCTCCAATTCCCTGGGCCCAAAGTTAGCGTAGCTAACTCGTAAACTATTTTGTAAACGGCACATGTCCACTTTTTTGTACTCGTTTCACTACTTTTAAATCCGTGAACAGTCATGTTTATTTTGTGGCCAAGAAAAGCTAACATTAGCAGCAGTATTTTTGCTATTGTAAATACAGCACCATTACCACCGTTACTACTCAAATGTTTTGTAGGTACAGCACAATTACTGTTATTACTGACACTACTAGGCTGCTACTAATACTACACAACTTCTCTGTAGGTATGAAACTATTAGATCAACTATTTTTGATAACTTCAAAATATGATTATTTACAGTCGGACACCGTTGTTTTGAAGCATCAACAACACTTTTTCCCCACGTATTTAGTAATAATTTCTTACCTTTCAAGCAAAAATAAGCTGCGGGTCTTTTGAGAGATTCTCTCAACATTATCCGATGTTTACTCTGGTTCTTTGTCTACGCTGATCAGAATTGACTTACGCCTTATTTGTCACACTTAAATAAACTCGCTGGAGTTTCGATGGTGCTTGAAGCCGGTCTCCTTTTATTCTCCACTAAATCCATCCTTCCGAAGTTACCACTCACTCGGCAGCGTCAGTATAGAGGAGATACAGCTAACGCTACAGCTAGAGGCAATCAGAGTGAAAAGGCCAGGGCTCATTCTACTCACCAGGGCATTGCTGGAGCAGGTATGAGGAAGACATTTTAAATTTGTATACATTTATTTGTGGTTAAACTTATGTATAGTCCCTTTAATCTTTAGGAACTTTTGCTCACTGCTCCCAAGAATAAACAGCCGCTCTTGAAAATTACTACGCGCATTTTAGGTTTGAATTTGATGTGAAGTGGTGTGTTTTAAAATAGAATACCAAATATACAAATGCACGATTAGTGTACAATCCAATAATCAAGTTATTCATGTTGCCAAATTGCTGTTCTCCTATTAGGAAATGTGTCTGTAATCCAGTAAATAATGCTAATCACTGCTAAAGTTATCCTATAGTGTTGGTCAATAAGTGAGTATGTAAGTCTCCCCATGTGTAGGACAGAAAAGCAATGAAAATTAGCTCACAGCTTCACGTCCATTTCACATACACACTAAATCAAAGCCTTCTCTGACTTGACAGTGCAGTATAAATCTGTCCAATCTGTGATATAAATCAATATCAGTCCATCTATTACATCATACAGGTTTGACCCACGTCTCCTAATGTTTGTCTTGATCAATGAGATCAGCAGTCTCTGTTTTGATAAGAAATAATACAAAGTTACCAAGAAGTTTAACTGAGCCTTATTGGCAAGCATGCAATTCTGACCAATACTTTATATTTGAAATAATATTGAAATTGTTCTCATAAATGATAATTATACATATTAATTGTAGTGATGAAATGAGTTTATTTGTTTATATTATGTTCAATGAAGGTACTTGAGTCATCTTCTGTACTCAGTAGTTGAAGTCTTCGAACGTTTCGCCTCTCATCCAAAAGGCTTCATCAGCGACAAAAGTTCCACTCAAGCTGAAGATATAGCCCAACAGGGAGGAGTTAATCCCCGGTTCAATGAGGGATTTTCTTTCTTGACAAAAACAGCTTATTTTACTCCTCTTTCAAACCAACGTTCTTCTTTAGCTAAAATGTTGACCTCCCCGTCCTCAAAGGAGTGGTTGGAGGCTTTGAGGTGGCACCGCCGACTGAGGGCCGCTTGTGCTTTCTCTTCGGTGTTGATAAAGTCTTTTCTGTAAAATTTATAAAATGTATACAATATTTATATTGTGGTTAATCAGAATCCATGTTGTTGTCTTAGATACACCAGAACTGGCACTAACAGCATCTGCTGACCTTGTGTCAAGAGCCAGGGTGAAGAAACTGCTGCACATGGAGGACGCTTCAACTGTGACAGAACGTCAAAAATTGATCAAACATTAGGCTTGGACTGAGACATATTTCTGGAGCATCTCTGGACTGCCTAGATTGGATTGTGAAAGAGGTGAAAGACAAGGGCCCAACAATGCCTCCTATAATTATTTATGGGCAGACATTAAAAGTTATGGGCAGACTTTTTAACTACATTAAAGCAGAACTTGGGGAAGACGCTTGGGTTGATAGGGATGCTGAGCATAAGCCTGAAAACATGCTAATTGGCATGTTCCATAGCAAAACCCTCCAGCATAATAAGACTTGAGTGATGTCTTCACTTAGTGGTGAGGGCAACTGCCGAGTTGTTGTTGCTACAACACCTCTTGGCATGGGGTTAAATTTCCCCAAAATATCCCATGCTGTTCTTTATGGTGTAGCAGAAGATGTTGAGGCAGTTGTTCAAGAAATTGGCCGGGCAGGGAGAGATGGTACCCAATCACATGCTGTTATATATCATGTACAACAGCACACTAAAGTGGATGATAAAGTAAAGACATTATTAAATGTAAAGTAAAAAATCATGCTTCAGAAAAGCTTTGTTTAGCCACTTTGACCTACATCCTACAGCAAATGACCCCCGACATCTGTGCTGCACATACTGCCATTTACAGTGCCATTGTCACTCAGAAGGATGTAAGGCGCCTACACCAGTCTATGAGCTACCCCAAGAGCAGACTTTACCTGATATTACCAGAGAGGTAGCCAGTGAGTATGAACAGCTTTTAAGGAATCTGCTGCAAAAGTACCAAAGCAGTTTAATTCAGGGATCTACACACCTATACACGAGCAAAGTAGCATGCACTGGTTTTAGTGCTGAACTAGATGAGGCTGTAATTGAGCCCAGCACACAAATATTTGATTTAAAATATATCATCACTCATCTTCCTGTATTTACCTTGGACCATGCTCAAAATATTCTTATAATAGTGCAAGAGGTATTTGAAGATTTTGATGAATGTCCAGGGCCTGCAACACCACTAGGCGTCTCACTTTCTGATATAAGTTACACTGGCTATTTTGATGACATGGAAAGTGAGGAGACCTCTTCAGATGCCACTTCAGAGTCTGGCGTTTCTCCACAAAGTTCAGATTAAAGGAGTTTCTCCACTACAATGTTCAGATTAAAGGAGTTTCTCCACTACAAAATTCAGATTAAAGGGGTTTCTCCACTACAATGTTCAGATTAAAGGGGTTTCCCCACTACAATGTGTGTAATGTAAATTGTTGGTAATGTGAATTTACCACTACAATGTTCAGATTAAGGATTATTTCATAACTACCTCTTTGCACTACTATCAATTGGTTTCTCCTGTTTTCCCTTGTGTGTTAGCAGTTAGAAACAAAGTAAGTTTTCCTTTTAATAATTATGGATACAGTAACAGTTCTGTGCACTTTGTTACTCTTGCTTATTTATTAGGAACACCAATACTTGCATAACATGACAATGAAAAGTAAAAACATTTGAAACTAAATAAATAATATGTAAAGTTATATTCAAAAGTGCTTAGACAAATCCAATCCAATCCAATCCACTTTATTTCTATAGCACATTTAAACAACAGAACAGTTCCAAAGTGCTGCACAAAAAAGTACACAAAAAATAGAATAAAAAAATAAAATAAATAAATAATCAATTTATAAAATCAATAAAAATCGTAAAACACTAAAAATTAAAAAGACACAGGGACCACACAACTCACGCGGTGTTAAAAGCCAGAGAATAAAAGTGGGTTTTAAAATGTAAATTTTCAATTCACTCTGTTAAAGTGCAACACTTTACAGGTATAACAATATCTTCTATGGCAAATGCAAATGAATACAGTCTTGTATTATTCACTGTAGTACCTTTCGTTCTCCTTTAGATGGGTACTTTTCTTCAATCCCATAATTTTCCCCTCATCCTTTGACACAAGTCAAACTTTAACTTTAAGTTTAACTTACCCAGCGCGTTTTTGCTGAAGGCAGGGAACGTTTTGAACTGTCTGTGTGGGGAGTGTTTAAAGACTTCGGTGTCCTTAAAAACTGAAACAAGATACATCACATCAGTGAGCTCTGCAGGGGCATGGTGTAGGACACTTGTTTTTTTAACTGCAAGCTCCTTGTCTGTGCAGTCCATCATTTCTTTGAGCACTCCGATCGATTTGCTTATTCTGTTGGCTGAGTCTTCATTAAGGTTGGGGCCCAGGCCTTTAAGAAAGGACTTGAGGTAGTTATTTAAGTGCTCTAGATGTAGATCAAGTGGAATGTTGTTTCCTCTTCCCCCTCTACTGTTCCAGAAACGGTTCCACATCACACCATGAGGCATCTTGGGAGACAAGGTGGCGTTAACCTGCGCTGTCAGCAGGAAGGTGCTGTATGCATATTGGCTGTGTCCATAGGCTAAAACAGTAGAGCCACTTTGTAACATAGCAGGAGACGCTCCCCATCGCCTTATTTTACTGCATCCAACATATTGAGGATGAAGAAACCCATCCCAAGTCTAGCTTCACAGTGATTCTTTATGTAATCCTGGTCTACCAAATGGTCTGCGACTGGGCGGGGTACAGTAGGTGACTGGAGATTATGCATCTTTCACTCATGATTTTCTCTTGCCTCTTCAGTAAATGACCCCTCTACCACATCCCTTCTGCCCACAGGGAAACCTGCATGTTTGTACTGCATCACCTTTTTCAATTTCCACTTATGTCCTTCAGATCACCCCGCATGACAAACATGTCAACAACTTCAGAGGTTTTCTGGTGTAACCAATCCCTTTTCTGTTCTGGTGTGCCTGTCTGAATTTCTTCAGGAACAAAGTCAATTGGAGTGTCTGTAAAATAGAAATTAGCTTGTTATATATACATCTATTTTTTTAGATGTCATCAATAAGGATCAATATTTGAAAGCAGACAGAAAAATATACAAACATTACTTTGCCATTCACATCTTTGAGACCAAAGTGTTCTGTCGCTGCAGCTACAAAAAGTGCAGTGGTGTCTTTCTTCAGGAAGTCTTTGTCTGCATTATAGCATACACTAGGACCCTGTTTCGCATTGGAACATCTGTAGCACAGAACAAGAATATTAAACATACATTTTGAGGTATTTCACCCTTGCCTAGTGGTCTTGAAATAATGGTTTATTGTTTATTGAAACGGGGACAGTGTACAGTGTTAGTCTTTACAAAAGAAGAGATGATTTGTACCAGATTTATGCTGTGTTTACACATGCGTTACGAATGGCATTTTTCCGTCATTCGTGACGTTCGTGACGTGACTTAACGCATCTCAATGGGATTCTTAACAGAACGCATCAGTTCGTGACATTCGTGGAGAAGGTTTTTGTCTGTCAAAAAATCTTCCACGATCGTATTCTGCGATGTCTATGAATGTACACATGTCTGAAAGATGGTTGATTTGTATCCTAACCTCGACAGCTGTGTGATTGATCCAGTGTATCGATTTATTGGTGTACAGGGAGGACTGGTGGTGGACCTTCATGTAAAAGTCCGGGTTATTTCACTGACAATCTTAGGTCCGCCCATTCAAACGGCTCCAATTGCTGCGTTACCAGACTAACCTCCCTGTGTAGACAGGGAAAAGTACGGCAGAGCCAGGCAACAGGAGACCAGCAGAAAGCTCTTGGGTGTTCTTCTGACGCTTGCTACGAGAGACTGGCCAGGCGGGGGTTGAGTAAGGTAATGGGAATAGGCAGAAATGCAGGTGTTTCTGATGGCACTAACTTGAAAAGCCCAGACACATATATATATACTCCACTGGCGTCTTTGCAAAAGCATTTGCTGTACGCCAATTAGCCGCCGCCGAAAGGTCGCGGGGGGTCGCGGGTGTTGAGCAGAGATAAGTTTCCTATTAACGCAGCGTCACCTGGGTCTGAGTGCCACACACATAAAAATGGCAGGCGAATTGTAAAAGTGCAAATGTTTCAATATTTTGCAAAAGAATACAGAGATTGATTCCATAAAATGCCCTTCTGTAGGGGAGACCGGGGCTATTTGTCACGCCGGGTAATTTGTCACATTGCTTTTTATAGCCACACTAGAGGGCGCTGTGCACTGGTACTGATATATAATGTGTGCATTGGTATTCTTCATCCATCCATCCATTTTCTTCCACTTGTCCGTTGCCGGGTCGTGGGGGCAGCTGTTGGAGCTGCCTGAAACACATTGCACCAGCCCCTATGGCTCCTCCTGCAGGTGGTGGGTCCACAGAAGGACGGCCTCATGGTTCTAACCGGGCCTGTTGGTCTCACATATGGGGCTTCCGAACCGCTCTTTGTCTGACCCGTCACCTAGGACCTGTTTGCCATGTGAGACCCTACCAGGGACATGAAACCGCGACAACAGAACTCCAGGTTCATTCGGGCGCTCAAACCCCTCCACCACGTTAAGGTGGCGGTTCCAGGAGGGGGGTATTCTTCATTTCTTCCAATAATAATTTTCTCATTTGGACTGAAGACATGGGGACAGGACACATTTGAATTGTTTTTATGCCTTCTCCCAAACTTTAATATTGGGGTAATTTTTGTAATCAGAGCTTTTCTTTAATTAATGCCTTAAACAAAAGACACTGATCTGAAAGCCAGAGATGTTAGCTTCGATTTGAGCCATTTTAGAGCTAACATGCTAACGCTGTTTGTTATCTAGGTAAGATTGTTGGTAAAGTGGACACTTGGGGCCATATGTCACAAAAACTGACAAATGGCCCCATTTGTACATGTTGTACCTCATGTTGTACATGGGGTACAACATGGTGGGAATTGTTTTTCTTTTGTGTCCAATATGTTTTTCTAATCACTTTATTTTAACTTTAGCTTTAAATAAAGCTACAAGTATGTTTGGGTCATTTTAGTGAATTGGTACCTTTTACACCTCTTGATTTAGCAAAAAATCAACAGTTAGTTCAAATGAGTGTTATGAACACATCTGGCATTGCAACTGTTTTAAAATGTATTTTGTCCTTTTCTCAAAAAGCAAAAAAGGTACAAAGGTTTATCAAATTTCAAGTTGACATAAAAAAAAAACTTTAAAAACAATAGTGACAAATAACCCCACGCCTTGTGACAACTTGCCCCACACATGGGGCACATTGTCACAGTCGATTTTGTTTGACGGTTATTAACTATTTATTGCAATATGATAGAAAAAGGTCTACTTCAAGTCAAGGGTTCAAGCTTTCATGTAATGCAGGTCTGACTCTTGTGGGATTTTCTGTTGATGAGCAGAAAACTCTAGAAAAAAAAAGTGTGACAAATAGCCCTGGTCTCCCCAAGCTTATTGTTCACATTATTGCAGTCATTGTGTTGAGAGACCAACTTATACTTTTCCAAAATCACATAATGCATACATTTTCTCATCCAACATTGATGGTCATGGATATGGCCTATAAGAGATATACAGTGCCTTTCGAAAGTATTCGGCCCCCTTGAACTTTTCGACCTTTTGCCACATTTCAGGCTTCAAACATAAAGATATAAAACTGTAATTTTTTGTGAAGAACCAACAACAAGTGGGACACAATCATGAAGTGAAACGAAATTTATTGGATATTTCAAACATTTTTAACAAATAAAAAACTGAAAAATTGGGCGTGCAAAATAATTTAGCCCCCTTAAGTTAATACTTTGTAGCGCCACCTTTTGTTGCGATTACTGCTGTAAGTCGCTTGGGGTATGTCTCTATTAGTTTTGCACATTGAGAGACTGAAAGAACCCCGTGAACTGCTACCTTAACGTGGTGGGGTTGTTTGAGTGCCCGAATGATCTGGGGCTTTATGTCCCTGGTAGGGTCTCCCATGGCAAACAGGTCTTAGGTGACGGGTCAGACGAAGAGCAGTTCGAAGACTTCTATGGACAGTATCAGATCAAGGACCCTGACGTCGCCCGTCGGCGGCAACCCCCGAACCCGGTGGTGGCGCCCGGAAGTAAGGGATGCCGTCAAGCTGAAGAAGGAGTCCTATCTGGCCTTGTTGGCTTGTGGGACTCCGGAGGCAGCTGAGAGGTACCGGCAGGCCAAGCGTGCTGCAGCTCGTGCAGTCGCAGAGGCAAAAACTCAGGTCTGGGAGGAGTTCGGAGAAGCCATGGAGGAGGACTATCGGTCGGCCTCGAAGAGATTCTGGCAAACCATCCGGCGCCTCAGGAGGGGGAAGCAGTGCTTCACCAACACTGTTTACAGCGCGGGTGGGGGGCTGCTGACCTCGACAGGGGATGTGGTCGGGCGGTGGAAGGAGTACTTCAAGGATCTCCTCAATCCCACCTTTACGTCTTCCGATGAGGAAGCAGAGGCATTCTGAGGTGTCCGGTTTGGGAACCTCAGAATGTAATGTAAACTCCCCCCACAAGGACACGCTACGGCGATTAGACATACACAACACTTCAAGGCCAGGAGCCTCCGACATAACACAATACATGACCTGCCCTGACCTACCCCTTCCCTCTGTCCGCCTCTCACTCTCACTGTATCTTCACCCACCCACTTATGTACCAATGAAAACGTTCCAGCGGGTTGTCCGCCCGTAATGTTTATTATCATAATACTGTGTATAATTGTCTGTGTATGTATGTGCTTTGCTTTATTGTGATTTCTATTTTCAGCAACAAAAGGGGCGCCTTGTATGGCTGCCCTGGTGCGTTTAGCGCATGTGCGCAAATGAACCGAGTAAAATTCCTAGTTGTGAACCTGTTCATAACAATGGCAATAAAACCTATTCTGATTCTGATTCTGATTCTGAATCCCATCTCTGCTATTTGCAAACGATGTTGTTCTGTTGGCTTCATCAAATCAGGACCTCCAGCTAGGGCTGAACGATTTTGAGAAATAATCTAATTGCGATTTTTTTTCTTCAATATTGCGATTGCGATTAAATATGCGATTATTGTTGCAAGGTCCTCTTCTCATGTATTTTTCACCTAACACAAGCAATAAATCAGCCTGTTTCATAATAAACAATATTTGAAGTGAAAATTGCAACAAAATTGTTGCTTGACCTATTCAAAATTTGTGTGGACTGCACTTCTTAAACTGTCTGAACTTAACAGTACAGTCTATAAATAAATGCTAAATTATATAGATATTAAAAAATAATAACTCACTGATTCAGTCAGTAACATCACCCATACTAAAGTGCAGGAAAGTAAGAACAAACGTCTGCTTTAACTAGTTGGAAAAGTTTTAGGAAATCAAACTCCCAATTAATACAAAATAAGCTATTTAATTTATTAAATAGTACTTTATTATTTCGGCCAATCAAATCCCAGTCTGAGCTGCGACTCGTAGTTGCTTCAGATGCGCGTTATTGAAGGACACGGAGAGGCCAGATGGAGCACACGCCAAATCACAGTGGAATTAGGAGCAGCATTTTGGTTTTGGGATGTAACTTTGGACAATATGAAGAAAGAGAAGAACACTGACACAAGGAGACGGGACATGAGGTGCCAAACACAGACACGTATCTTTGACTCGCAGCCATTTAGTGACATTTCAGCTTAAACAGCACCTCAGCAAAATAAGACATGACACGGACTCCTGCCTCGGATCCTAGTTACCAACCCTTTTCATACTGCAGTTTAGTGTTTATATCTTGCGTCTGTACGACCTACGGAGCGGATATGCGGTAGATGCAAAGGTAAATAAAGGCACATCGCCTCCGCGGATACTTAATGGTCATGAAACGTCATTATGCTTTTGAGACAAGTTCTTTATCCACATTCCCAAACATAAGCCTCGTAAACTGAGCCACAAACGACTCTTTACTTTTTACAATCAGCACAGACTCACCTATATATGTCTGTGGAGGCAGAGGCGTAGAATCCGGAGGTGAGGGAGTTTCTGTGAACACCAGAGCGTGTAGTAGCGGCGACGGAATGGCGTGATTAGCGCTGTGGCTAACGCAATGCTAACGGAGAAAAGCAATATTCCTTCGCGGTGGCTGCATGATAAACGCTGATATTTTCACTGTACATCCACAATCTACCGCGCACCTTAACTAGACTGAGACGTAAACAAAAGCACGCGACGGAGCGGACTTTGCTGACATATCTCGTTGCTCCATTTACTTCCCAAATCGCGTGCCCTGCGATTACGAAATCGCGTTGTGTAATATCGCGATAAAATTGCAAATGCAATTAATCGTTCAGCCCTACCTCCAGCGCGCACTGGGGCGGTTTGCAGCCGAGTGTGAAGCGGTCGGGATGAGGATCAGCACCTCCAAATCTGAGGCCATGGTTCTCCACCGGAAAAAGGTGGTTTCCCTGCTTCAGGTTGGTGGGGAGTCCTTGCCTCAAGTGGAGGAGTTCAAGTATCTCGGGGTCATGTTCACGAGTGAGGGACGGATCGGTGCGGCGTCAGCAGTGATGCGGTCACTGTATCGGACTGTTGTGGTGAAGAGGGAGCTGAGTCAGGGGGCAAAGCTCTTGATTTACCAATCGATCTACGTTCCCACCCTCACCTATGGTCATGAGATTTGGGTAATGACCGAAAGGACAAGATCGCGAATACAAGTGGCCCGAAATGAGTTTCCTTCGCAGGGTGGCTGGGCGCACCCTCCGAGATCGGGTGAGGAGCTCAGTTACCCGGGAGGAGCTCGGACTCGAGTCGCTACTCCTCCACGTTGAAAGGAGCCAGCTGAGGTGGCTAGGGCATCTGTTCCGGATTCCTCCTGGTCGCCTCCCTCGGGAGGTGTTCCAGGCATGTCCTATTGGGAGGAGGCCTCGTGGAAGGCCCAGGACACGCTGGTGGGACTATGTCTCCGAGCTGGCCTGGTGTCGCCTCGGGGTCCCCCCAGAACAGCTGGAGGAGGTGTGCGTGGATCGGGAAGTCTGGGCATCTCTGCTGAGACTGCTGCCCCCGCGACCCGGGCCCGGATAAAGCGGAAGAAAATGGATGGATGGATGGAGACTGAAATATTTGCCCATTCCTCCTTGCAAAACAGCTGGAGCTCAGTGAAGTTGGATGGACAGCGTTTGTGAACAGCAGTTTTCAGTTCTTTCCACAGATTCTCGATTGGATTCAGGTCTGGACTTTGACTTGGCCATTCTAACACCTGGATATGTTTATTTGTGAACCACTCTATTGTAGATTTTGCTTTATGTTTTGGATCATTGTCTTGTTGGAAGACAAATCTCCGTCCCAGTCTCAGGTCTTTTGCAGACTCCATCAGGTTTTCTTCCAGAATGGTCCTGTATTTGGCTCCATCCATCTTCCCATCAATTTTAACCATCTTCCCTGTCCCTGCTGAAGAAAAGCAGGCCCAAACCATGATGCTGCCACCACCATGTTTGACAGTGGGGATGTTGTGTTCAGGGTGATGAGCTGTGTTGCTTTTACGCCAAACATAACGTTTTGCATTGTTGCCAAAAAGTTTGATTTTGGTTTTATCTGACCAGAGCACCTTCTTCCACATGTTTGGTGTGTCTCCCAGGTGGCTTGTGGCAAACTTTAAACAACATTTTTTATGGATATCTTTAAGAAATGGCTTTCTTCTTGCCACTCTTCCATAAAGGCCAGAGTTGTGCAGTATACGACTGATTGTTGTCCTATGGACAGAGTCTCCCACCTCAGCTGTACATTTCTGCAGTTCATCCAGAGTGATCATGGGCCTCTTGGCAGCATCTCTGATCAGTTTTCTCCTTGTATAAGCTGAAGGTTTAGAGGGACGGCCGGGTCTTTGTAGATTTGCAGTGGTCTGATACTCCTTCCATTTCAATATTATCGCTTGCACAGTGCTCCTTGGGATGTTTAAAGCTTGGGAAATCTTTTTGTATCCAAATCCGGCTTTAAACTTCTCCACAACAGTATCTCGGACCTGCCTGGTGTGTTCCTTGTTCTTCATGATGCTCTCTGCACTTTAAACTGACCTCTGAGACTATCACAGAGCAGGTGCATTTATACGGAGACTTGTTTACACACAGGTGGATTCTATTGATCATCATTAGTCATTTAGGTCAACATTGGATCATTCAGCTGCCCTAGCCAGCTGAGGTGGCTAGGGCATCTGTTCCGGATTCCTCCTGGTCGCCTCCCTCGGGAGGTGTTCCAGGCATGTCCTATTGGGAGGAGGCCTCGTGGAAGGCCCAGGACACGCTGGTGGGACTATGTCTCCGAGCTGGCCTGGTGTCGCCTCGGGGTCCCCCCAGAACAGCTGGAGGAGGTGTGCGTGGATCGGGAAGTCTGGGCATCTCTGCTGAGACTGCTGCCCCCGCGACCCGGGCCCGGATAAAGCGGAAGAAAATGGATGGAAGGATGGAGACTGAAATATTTGCCCATTCCTCCTTGCAAAACAGCTGGAGCTCAGTGAAGTTGGATGGACAGCGTTTGTGAACAGCAGTTTTCAGTTCTTTCCACAGATTCTCGATTGGATTCAGGTCTGGACTTTGACTTGGCCATTCTAACACCTGGATATGTTTATTTGTGAACCACTCTATTGTAGATTTTGCTTTATGTTTTGGATCATTGTCTTGTTGGAAGACAAATCTCCGTCCCAGTCTCAGGTCTTTTGCAGACTCCATCAGGTTTTCTTCCAGAATGGTCCTATATTTGGCTCCATCCATCTTCCCATCAATTTTAACCATCTTCCCTGTCCCTGCTGAAGAAAAGCAGGCCCAAACCATGATGCTGCCACCACCATGTTTGACAGTGGGGATGTTGTGTTCAGGGTGATGAGCTGTGTTGCTTTTACGCCAAACATAACGTTTTGCATTGTTGCCAAAAAGTTTGATTTTGGTTTTATCTGACCAGAGCACCTTCTTCCACATGTTTGGTGTGTCTCCCAGGTGGCTTGTGGCAAACTTTAAACAACATTTTTTATGGATATCTTTAAGAAATGGCTTTCTTCTTGCCACTCTTCCATAAAGGCCAGAGTTGTGCAGTATACGACTGATTGTTGTCCTATGGACAGAGTCTCCCACCTCAGCTGTACATTTCTGCAGTTCATCCAGAGTGATCATGGGCCTCTTGGCAGCATCTCTGATCAGTTTTCTCCTTGTATGAGCTGAAAGTTTAGAGGGACGGCCGGGTCTTTGTAGATTTGCAGTGGTCTGATACTCCTTCCATTTCAATATTATCGCTTGCACAGTGCTCCTTGGGATGTTTAAAGCTTGGGAAATCTTTTTGTATCCAAATCCGGCTTTAAACTTCTCCACAACAGTATCTCGGACCTGCCTGGTGTGTTCCTTGTTCTTCATGATGCTCTCTGCACTTTAAACTGACCTCTGAGACTATCACAGAGCAGGTGCATTTATACGGAGACTTGTTTACACACAGGTGGATTCTATTGATCATCATTAGTCATTTAGGTCAACATTGGATCATTCAGAGATCCTCACTGAACTTCTGGAGAGAGTTTGCTGCACTGAAAGTAAGGGGCTGAATAATTTAGCACGCCCAATTTTTCAGTTGTTTATTTGTTAAAAATATTTGAAATATCCAATACATTTTGTTTCACTTCATGATTGTGTCCCACTTGTTGGTTATTCACCAAAAATTACAGTTTTATATCTTTATGTTTGAAGCCTGAAATGTGGCAAAAGGTCAAAAAGTTCAAGGGGGCTGAATACTTTCGCAAGGCACTGTACCTGATGCACGTCTTGGAGGTTCTGTGGTTTTCGTGGTACTGTAGTTCACGATCATCAGCTCGATGCTCTGCAGATGCTTCAGGGCCGAGTGCTGAAGTAATGAAACTAGAAGAGCTCTTATTAAACATGGCAATGTGTGCTCCTGCTTCAAGTGGAGAAGTTCAAGTGTGTCAGGTCCTGTTCATGAGTGAGGGGAGGGTTGAGTGCGACTTGTTGATGAGCATGTCAAAGCTCTTCTATTGTTACAGACTAAGTACTTCTAAGTTTGAAATAAAATTAAACTTGCAGAGGAATAGCTGTCACAATAATCGTATTTTCAGTTGTGTTTCTTTGCTCCTTTGCTTCTATAATTTTACCCAGAAACAAACTTACTCCTACAAACCTGTATAGGCATGCACCGAGTCAGTCTATCTGATATGGTCCCACTGAGATTCTCAATTTCCTTTGCACAGAAGTTCTCGTCTCAGAGGGGACCCTGTTTTTTTATTGAAAATAGGAGCACCTGGAGCTTGAAGGAAACCATATGCAGACACAGGGAGAACATGCAAACTTCTAACACAAACTGGTCTGGGAATCCCCGAGGATGGCTATTTTGTTGCCCACTCTGCATGGGATAAATTAACACCCATCAAGGCTTTTTTTTTGTGCGTAGAGAATTTTGACGCAGGAAGAGGGCCTTCATTTTTCTTTTCTTTCATAACAAAGAACTTTCTGAGCACTTAGATGTTTGACTTTTCGTCTGGGAATTCATTCACAAACAGGATCTTGTGACTTGTGAAAATCCAACATGAGACCCGCTGGCTATGTTTGTAGTTCTCACAAATTATGGTTTGGGTCTCAACTCTGTTGTTCCGGGGAAATGTTTTGCTCAAGGATACAGCAACAGTATGCACTCGTTGGAGCTGGGATTGACCTGGCAAACTTTTGACTAGTCCAACTCTTTACCATTAAGGCACCATTACCCATGAAATGCTTCAGGTCCACATAATACACTAAATAATCACAATGACTAATAAATCTATGTCTGGCTTTAATGGTGCACTTGCTTTTTTAGGCAATGCATCACATTATATCATATCGGACACTTTTCTGCAGTTAGAAAACGTCCACCTACTCCTATTGTCAGACAATGCGTTTCAACAATATTCCGCACAAAAGCTCAGAATTTTGCACTCGCCTCTGGTCCTGTCCCGCCTACGCACTTCCTGCCTCATATTTTGAGTTTAATCACTTACATTTCTGAAACGGCGCTCCTGCCCCCGCCATGTTTCGTCTCTCCACATATTTACTGATCGCAGTAAGGCCTCAGAGGAGCAGCAGGTTGGCTTCATCGTGGAGTATGCGCAGAGAGGGAGGGAAGGGGGGGCACGATCAATAGAGTCTTATAGGGCGGCCTTGTGGAGCGCCTACAAATCAATGGAGACGGGAAATGAAGATGTCTCTGAATAAATTGGAAACGCCAGAGCATGCGAGAGTGTTAGCCAGTGTAAAGGAAGCTTGTTATAGGATGAGCACTTGAAATAGGAGTGTTATTCTGAAGCCAGGATGGTTTTTGTTTGATGCATCGTGGGTTTTGTTATCCCGCAGTACGACGGAATAACAATAGTGTTTTTCACAGCGAGAAGTGTACACAGTCATGTTTGCATTACCACTTTGCCCACTCCAGAGGCAGTATGTTCCTGGTGAGGAGGGAATCACAGTGTAACCCTCTGTAAGGGTTCAAACTAACCCTCAGCACAGTGTAAACTGTGCTGAGGGTTAGTTTGAACAGTGTTTTTCTTCTGCCTTTATGTGATTGTATTTACCGCGCAGTATCAGGACTTTGTTCCATGTGTACATCGTTTTTGTGTGTTCTTTTTGCATTTTTTTTTATTGCTTTCTGCTTTAACGCGCCCAACTGTAAATGGAAACAAGCTCTGAGCTGAATTCATTGTCCGATTGCACCATTCAGATAAATATATATATTTTTCAATTCCACTGCACTTTACAAAAGAAGAGCTGAGCTGGATTTCGACGCATCAGATATCTGACTATTATGAGGTTGGACAGAACAAATTAGTCATCCCACGTTGACCTTTGACCTCCAACAACATGCGTATTGATCTTCTGCCCACATCTGAATTTATTTGTACAAAATCACAATCAATAACAATCAAAGCTTATGGGCAATCATAAGCTTTTGCTTCAGCCCACTCCTTTTGAGCACTATGTGTACTGCTCAAATAAACAAACAAATAAAAAAAAAAAAAATCTTCACCATGGTGCTTTCCGCACCATTAAACTGACTTGACACACCAGGGCCAGCTCTGGGCATAGGCGACCCAGGCGGCATCCGCTGGAGGGGGCGGCGAATTGTGCTTTAATTTTTGAATTCCATGAGGGTCTGATTTTCAGACATAACTTTGGAATAAAAAGTGATAGAGACTTGTAGTCTTTTGTGTTGGAAAGTAGACATTTCAAGCTTTCAAACGACCCCTCACTGGTCCTTCTTTACATCAGAATTAAAGATTCCTCTTCCAATATAACTGTTGTGCGCACATTTCATGATGCACTTGGTCTGATTTTCTTTTTTTCATGAATAGATAATTATAATACAATACAAATAAAACTAACCTTTTCCATATCCAAAGTGGTTTAGGATAGAAAAACACAGAAAAACAAAATAACCTATAGAACGCACAGAAATATAAATGTTGGGTAATGAAATGTAAGGGCAGCAATATATATCATGTACAATAGGCAAGGATGAATGAGAGTGTGCATGGGGGATGACGGATGAAAATTAGGCTACAATCTGGTGTGGCGTGTTTACATGCATGAGACCCATGTGTGTTCATTAACATGCACTGTCCCGACCAAATAAACCAATAAATAAAAATAAGAATATTGCGATATATATTCCAGTATCAACATAAAAAAATATTCTCAAGTTCCATAATACAACTCAAAGTCTATAGCTCTTAACCAAATTCCAGTGAACATTTCTCTTTTATGTTAAGAATGAAGACATCATGGGAGGAAATGATGCATTAATGATTTGGGCCCATCCGCTGCAAATTAGGGATAAGTGCGTCTAACTGCAGGGCGCGATTAACAGGACTTTACCAAAAGCTCCCAACGTGATCAATAATTCATTACATCCACACAGTTTATTCAAAGGGATTCACGGCAAAAGCGGTGCGAGCAACAAGGGGCATCGGGGAGACACACAGGACGCAATATCTGCAGAAAAGGGCGCAGCGAGTACACATTTGAATAAAGATTTTAGCCGAGTTTAGCCGAGGTAGACCGTGTTATTTCTCCGTGGAGCTGAGAGAGTCAGGCCTCTGGCTCCACTTCACTCCGGCAGCCTAATTGCGTTCCAATGGGAGCGGAGAAGCCTGGTACACGCCCAAAGGATTTCTGCTGGAGAGCACAAGTGAACTGACAGTGGGTTGTGTAACCAAAAACCAAGTCAAGGGATTTACAGGTTTTGATAATGCCTTTAACCTCCATCTTAAGGTGAAATGCATGGGAATGAAGAGAACCAGAAACAAACAAAAAAAAGTATTATGAGCATTACAGATAAGTTAGCTCCACCTCCACCTGATCGCCGGCAAGAGGGACATGGGTTGTAGTGACGCTTACAGCGTGTCTGTTGCCGAATAAACCACAGACACAAGCATGGTTTTATCACATGGAGAGATACAGCTGTGATATGACACCCTTATACCGTGTCCACACGGTTTTGAGGAGGATTTGTACCGGGTGCTAAATGTGTGTATTTACCGTGAAAGGAGCCTGTGTTTCCTTTTTTTGCAGAGAGGCCCCTACGACCTTTTATTTGTTTTTGTTTTAATCTGTTTTAATATTTGTTTTCATCTGCTTTGACTGGCATGAATACAGTTTGTATTTATTGAAATTTGTTTTTAATTACATAGGGTTGTTATGTTTTATATTCTACCAAAAGCTAGATGGTAAACTAGGAGAGAGAGAAAAAAACATTACACACTATAAATTCACCTTTTTCAAGCATACAAAACAATAACACAAAATAATACTGATGATAAAAATGACAAATATATTCAAAAATGTGCAATCAAGCACCATTACAAATAAATAGTAAAGAAATGTACTATTTTTACCATCCAAAATGGTACATTCAAATGAAATATGGCAAGAAGGCAAGCAATCCAACCTCCACCTCGAATATTCCTCACGGACTCTCATCCCGGTACTAAAGGCTCATTTATGCTCCCATTCCGTAGATACTGTCACTTCACCCGCTGAGCCGTGTGCAGTAGTGTCCCAGCTCGTGTACTGCTACGTTTCTATGACTCTGGTCTGACGGAGTGGACAGACAGATTCATGCAGGAGACGGACAGAAAGCTACATGCGTATGCGTTTCAAACAGAGCCTTTGAGGAGGTACGGCCTTTGTAATAATGAATAATGAGAAGACTTTCATCTTTTAATGACTTTCATGGCTTTGTGGTTTGAGTCTTTGTCCCCAGCGCTAGCGCATACTGCCGTTGTGTCCTGGGGCAAGACACTTCCCCCCCATCTGGCCGGTGTAGCAGTGCAAGAGTGAGTGATTGATGGTGCTCGGAAAGGCCGTGTAGCCTGCTTCCATCAGTCATACACTGACATTATTTCGTTTGACTGGACTTTTAAACCCCCATTGTGTCACAGTCAAGACCCCAAGACATTCACTGTAAGTGCAATAGTCAATTTACTTTGTGTTTCTCATTTCCTGTTGCCCGTGCATTAGGAATAACCTGGTTTGCCCCTCAGTAATGCTTATAAATGTGGGGGCCCCGTCTCCTGATGAGTGTTTCGTGTCTGGAGGCAGGGGTTGTGAGGTTCCCATCTGGAGGTAAAGGATGGAGTGAAGACAGC
Organism: Proterorhinus semilunaris; assembly: GCA_021464625.1. NCBI lineage: Eukaryota > Metazoa > Chordata > Actinopteri > Gobiiformes > Gobiidae > Proterorhinus > Proterorhinus semilunaris. Next base: position 30,490,629 of record CM038346.1, read on the forward strand.
TCTCCGGGGCCGAGGGGCAAACACAGTGTGAAAAATGACAAAGATATCATCACCCTTGTTTTTCCATATTCATCCAGTCATCCCCCACATGGGACATCTGTGCAGGGGGCTGTGGCTGGGCCCGGGCCAGTGCCTCGGCTCCCTCTCCGTGTGGGGGTGAGAGCCATGTGCCGCAGCGGAGAGAAAGTGGGGTAAGGAGGAGGTGATGAAGATGAGCGAGCGAAATGAGAGGAAGTGGATACAGGCGACATGTGAACTGGGGTTAACGGGGAATTTATCAAATACAGCGTGGGCTATTGGTCCAAAAATACACACAACAGGAACAAGAAAAGTTAGGTTTATATTAGAGGTTTGCATGTTGTCCTTGCTCCAGGTTGGCCAAACAATCAGACGCAAACTCCCACCCTGTGCTCACAATGCGTTGTTGTGTCCTTGGGCAGCAGGACACCTTTTTAAAATGACCTCTAGTTGCTTTGAAGGTTGCGCAAAAAACAAGATTATATTGTGTGTTGCAATTGTGTGTTTTCAAGTAAACTCTTGGCAGCTGCTCCAACTCATTTCTGGCCACACATCCCGATTCATTCTTCACATGGCTTAATTATATGCATGTTTCAGCTACGTGAAGCAGGGCGGACATCCAGAGTAGTATATTGCACAAATTTACACTCTTACTTGCATTAGCGATTGATAAAACATTATATATTTTTAGATACGTCTTATCCCCAATTTGCTGCATTTACAATACGGGCATGTAGTGGTAGGATAAATAAACTCTTCAAAGATAATGAATAAATACATAAATTAGTTCCCCAAGCCTTAAAAAAATATATATATTTAACAAAAACATATCTTACCTCATCTCAACAGCAGTGTGAAAAAACACTGAACGGGAAGTGAAGCAGGCCTGGAATAAGATGTAATAGGCTATACACGCGAGCATCACGTGACTTCCGAGTGGATCCTCAGGAGGCACTACTCATCCTGTCTCCGTTATTTTCCAATGAGTTAGAAGCAGCATCTTGTCCAAAAAAAAAAAATATAGCTCAAGATTACACGGTAGGCAGTGAGTTACTGGTGGACAGTCACTAGCATCATGTTAAAAACATCACGTCAGGAGCAAAGGATTCACCAGAGGAAACTGTGTTTTTGTCTTGAAGCTAATGGCTAACACTAATTTCTAATTATTTTGCCCACCACAAACATGAATCATCCACTTGATGCTGAAATACCAGTGTTTAGACTTGAGCAAATCACAGACAGGGAGGTGACCAATATTATCAAATCCATTAAATCTTCAAAGGCAAACGACGTGTACGGAATCGACACTAATTTTCTCAAAACACACACTGGTGCGCCCGGTCACTCATTTGATAAATGTATCAATCAGTGATGGAGTTGTTCCATCAGGCTGGAAGGTGGCCACTGTCTCACCAGTTTTTAAATCTGGAAAATTTTACATCAAATTATCGCCCCATTAGCATACTACCAGTCGTGCCCAAAGTAGCTGACAAATGGTTAGTCAAGCTACTGAACCAACATCTCAGCCAATTGCCACTCCCCCTGCACTCCATGCAGTTTGGCTTCAGCCAGAACCACTCCACAGAAACAGCCAATTGTGTCTTTGTAGAAACTGTCAAATCCATGTGACACGGGCACGAGTGGACTGGTTTTAACTTGGTTTTAGTGTGTTTTATCTGCATGTTTTTAAGGTTGATTTTATGCATGTTTTTATACTAAGCTCGTTGCCCCGCCCCTGCTAATCACGGCAAGCAGGCACACCTGGCAGAGGCGAGATGAAGGCGGAAGCGGACGCACGGAGACAGGCAGGCAGGCAGGCACGCACGGCCTTGCCTGGCCTGGCCTGCCCCTTCGACAGGAAACGAGGACGGAACGGGGACACACGGTCGCTATGGGCGGAAGGCGCCATGGACGCGCAGGAGAGGCCGAGCGTGGACGCGCAGGAGAGGCCATGAAGGCGGTAGTGATGGGAAAATGAAGCCCCATGAAGCGCTGAAGCGTCGCAGCCAACTGCGTCACACACGGTTCGAAGCATCAAGGTGCTTTATTTGCTCCACTACGCCATCATGTGGACAAAAAAATGTATAACATGCTGAGTGTTTACAATAAATGTTGGGGGCTGAAAGAGAGTTGTGATGTAAAATGTGCTTGTGTTACTTTGCTTATGTCTGTGCTTATGCAACAAGTAAATGTGTTTAATAAAGATATTTAGAAATAATATTTTTTCTAAAGTATTTGGACTCAGGCGGTTTCTTTTTTTGCAAAGGATTTTGCCTCTTTCACAGGGCACAGAAGATGCAGGAGTGCATAAATAAATAAAGTATTCAGAAGCATTCAGAAAAGTGTGTACAATAAAAATGCTGTGTTGTCATAGTTGTGCAATCTATTATTACATAATTATTGCTAACCCTAACCTTATTAGGTGAGATCAGCTCAAAATGCTCCCAAACTGGGGAAAATCTCTTCTTTCTAGCTGGTTCCATCGCAAAACAATGAAGCTCAAATAGAAAACGAAAAGAAGCGCATTAACCCAAAGACACAAAGTGTGAGGGGGAATCCATTGCGTTTCACGGACGCTTTTATTTTGAATCGCGCTCCACACCCGCGAATCATGTCCTGAATCAGTCACGTGGTACGGCCACTTCCCGAGGCTTCGAACGTCACTACATACGTCGTCAACACACGCATCGATACACGCTTCAATAGACACGCCCCTAGATTACTCGGCACACGCTTCGAAGCCTCGACACGCTCGACACATCACTAGAAGGCGGCGAGGGAGCGCTCGAGAAGAGGGAAGTCCCCCGCGGCGACAGGCTCCCCCAGCTTACGTGCCCCGAGGCGGACCCCTGGACCTTGGATGCAGCTCCTGGAGCCGCTGTGGTCGGGAGGCGCGGAGGAGAGCAAGGAGGCGAGGACTGGCTGGTGGAGAAGGGCACCGGCGATGGACGGGGCATAACGACGCACCTTCCTGCATTACGGAAACCAGAAGCACCTTGGAGCACGCACGCCCGCTCATTTTTAGTCCCTTTTAAACCCCCATGTTTTAGCCCTCTCTTAATTTGTTTTATCCCCCCTTTTATACAGGCTTTTTTAAGGTTGCAACCGGTTGTTTTTATGGTAGTTTGTCCCCTTTTAACTTTATATATTAAATTGTATTTTATCCTTTTAAACTGCATTTGTTTTATTGGCTACACCACACCCATAACATCCTCCAATCGGACTCGGACCTGTGACACATGCTTGACAAAACCACCTGTGTTGGTGCAGTCTTTTTAGATTTGAAGAAGGCAGTTGACACAGTAGACCTCAAGCCCTAATTTCTAAATTGACTCACTTTAACTTGGCCAAGGACACTTTTGCTTGGTTTACATCTTGTTTGTCTGATAGAAGACAGTGTGTGAATGTGAGTGGTACTGTGTCATCATTTCTAGAATGCCCTGCAGGGTTCCCACAAGGTTCTTTATTAGGACCTATACTTTTTTCTGTGTATATCAATGACCTGCCAAATGTTTGTCAAAATGTCCACTTTCAAATGTACGCAGATGATGCTGTAATTTTTACTCCTGCTAAAACAACTGAGGAGGCATCATCTACCCTCACTGCAGCCCTGGCAGACATACAGCAGTGGCTCAACAACTCATCCTTACTATTAAATGAAAAGAAAACCCTGTCAATGATGTTCACAAAAAAATCTGTTCAACTGGATCGGTCCGATGTGTTCCTTGGAGACACTGAGCTTGACCTTGTTGAGGAGTTCAAGTATCTCGGGGTCACTTTGGATTCAACACTCTCCTTTAAAAAACACATTAAACTCACTGCGAATACAATAAAGTTAAATTGAAAAAAAAAAAAAACAAATCAGGCCCTTTATGACAATAGTTTCAGCAAAGATGTTTCTACACTCAATGACATTTTCACACATAGATTACTGTATTACGACCTGGTCACTCACTGGAGAAACAAATATCAAACCCATAGAAATCCTCCTCAAAAAGTCCATACAAATTCTGGCTCAAAAGCCTCAAGTATCACCACTGCAAAATCCTGGAAAATATAAAATGCTAAATCTTTCAAAATGTCATAAATTCATAAAAACTGTTGCCTTGTTTACATAGCACTTCATGGTCTTGCCTCGCCCCCACTTTCTGACTACATTAAAGCTAAAGCAGTGAGGGGTCTCCGCACCAGAGCCTCCTCCAGATGTGGAGATCAAACACAGAAAACAAAATTTGGACAAACTGTGCTGTCCGTCAGAGGAGGTCAGTCTTGGAACAGCCTTCCTACAGACATAAGAGAACGCAAGACTTACAGCTCTTTTAAAAAACAAGAACATCACCTCAAAGTAAATCAGTCATGTGCTCATTTGAACTAAAATGTAATTTGTAAAGTTTCTATATTGTGTTTTGTATTCGTACATTGTTTTACTTGTGTGACCTGCCTCGGGACTACAGATGCTATAATCTGGCACTTTTACAACTTGTGTACAACTTGGATTTGATTGTTCATTAATGTGCGTTGTCCCGATCAAATAAATAAAAATAAAAAAAATATAAAAAATAAATAAATATATATATATATATATATATATATATATATATATATATATATATAAATTAAAATAGCAACAAGATTTTGAAAAAGCCTGCTCAAAAAATTATCGTCCTGTCTCTCAAAACACAGACGTTCCCGGCAGTCAAGAATGTACATCCAACGTAATGTTTTAGCCAGTGACTTCATCAGTTTTTATTTTGTATTTTTTTATTTTACCTTTATTTAACCCCCTCCTGGAACCGCCACCTTAACGTGGTGGAGGGATTTGAGCACCCGAACGATCCTGGGGGCTCAGTTGTCGGGGGCTTCGTGCCCCTGGTAGGGTCTCCCATGGCAAACAGATCATAGGTGACGCGTCAGACAAAGAGCGGTTCAGAAGCCCCTTATGAGAGACCAACAGGTCCGGTTAGACCCATGAGGCCGTCCTTCTGTGGACCCACCACCTGCAGGAGGAGCCATAGGGGCTGGTGCAATGTGATTTGGGCAGCTCCAACTGCCCCCACGACCTGGCAACGGACAAGTGGAAGAAAATGGATGGATGGATGGACCTTTATTTAACCAGGAAAGTCCCTTGAGACTGAAAACCTCTTTTGCATGGGAGTCCTGGCCAAGAGGCAAACCACAACAACACCCAACATTTGTATACATAAACGGTAAAAAATTAAACAGTACAAATTATAACAGTAGAAGGATTCATAACAGCAACAGGTTAACGACTTCAATTCCAGGTCCTTCAGAACAGCATCAAACCGAGACAAAGTAATTAGTTGTGAGAGTTGAATTGTCTTTTGCAGAGATTTGCAATGTGTAGGTGTCCAATACTGAAAAGCCTTATTTCCTCTCTCTGTCCTGACACTAGGGACAGTCAGTGAGTAAAATATACTTAATGTCCTGGGAGCGGAGAGTGTAAGGTCCCTCAGACCTCCGCTGAAGATACACACTCAAGTACAAAGGGAGCAACCCAATGAGTGTCTTGTATATAAACCTGTACCAGTGTTTGAGCCGATGAGGTGCCAAAGCAGGCCATCCGACCCAGGAGTACAGTTTACAATGATGAGTTTGTGGGCCACAGTTTGTTATGAAGTGCAGAGAGGCATAAAAAACCGAGTCCAGCATACACAGAGCCTGGACTGGTGTATGTGCATATAAAATATCTCCATAATTGAGCACAGGAAGAAATGTTGCAGCAGCATGTCTCTTCCTTGCATGAGAAAAGCATAACTTGTTTCTGAAATAGAAACTCAACTTTAGGCGCATCTTTTCTTTCTTTTTTTACCAAAGAATCGACATGTGGTTTGAAAGACGAGTCATCGATTAATATGCCCAAATATTTAAAAGCATTAACAACTTCAATAACTGAGCAATCAGGGGCAACAATAGGGAGAACATTCTTCTTCGTGTCTTTACTAATAGAAAATAATATTACTTTAGTTTTGCTTGCATTTAGTGAAAGACTCAATTCAGAAAAACTATAACAAACAGCCGTTAATGCATCTTGTAATTTGCTAATGGCTTCAGTGATTGTACTTGCAAAACAATAGACAATCATGTCATTAGCATAAAAATGACAAGTTGCATTACTCAAATTCTGCCCCATATCATTTATGTAAATTGTAAACAGGAGCAGGCCTAGAATAGACCCTTGTGGCACACCTCGAGTAAGGGGCAGAACATCGGAACACTGGTCCTTCCATTTATCTTCTTTCAGAGAGATCTTTGTCAATTCAGCCAGCCGCATGTTCTCAGTGATGTTTTCTTGAACTATTCGTTGATTTGTGCAAGACATTGCTAATCCTTAATGGGAAACTAGCAAGAGAGGAAGGAGGGCGTCCGGATATCGGACTCGGAAGCCAAGTGTCATTTGCGTGCATACTGTAGACCCAATGCTTTCTAAAAAATAACTTTAAAAACAAAATAACACATTTTATTTTTAAACAGTACTATTTTATATTATCGTATGCAAAGACCTGCTCATTGCAATGATGATCCCAAACATACTAGAGCAACAGATTATATAAATAACAATGAATACAATGTGTACTTAAATAGTAAATTATTCAAATAAGCAAATAATGATGTTACTCATACACAGATTTAAGTTGCAGCACATGTACAATGCCTGACTTTTTGTAACAGACTCACTCGACAATTAAAAAAAAAGCAGTGAGTGTAGGAATATGGCCTGTCTCCTTCTGCTGAAATCATTGCATGGCTGTGCGCTTGCAGCAGTGCACAGCTCCACACCGGCAGAGTGCTGTGAGAGTCATGAACTGGTCCTGAGATGACCACACACAGGGAAAGCACATAGAGACACTGTGAGACTGGGCTCGTGTTACAATATAATGATCTGAACTGTCTTTTCTGTGACTGAATCAGCCGGCGCCTGTGCGCCTCTCTCACTGATAACTCTGCGCTTGTAACAATACTCCACCGGATAATATCCCTCAAAGGTGTGATCAGAAAAAAGATGAAGCTGGTGTGGTCTTTATAACACTTGCACGAGCCTTTAAAATTCAAATGCATTCATAAGGCTTTTGCTCCCCCTGCAGCAAAATCATTTTAGGGAATGGGTGTTATATTTCTTTTGGCTCACTCTCTCTCTCTCTCTTCTCTCTCTCTCTCTCTCTCTCTCTCTCTCTCTCTCTCTCTCTCTTTTTCTCTCTCTCTCTCTCTCTCTCTCTCTCTCTCTCTCTCTCTCTCTTTCTCTCTCTCTCTCTCTCTCTCTCTCTCTCTCTCTTTTTCTCTCTCTCTCTCTCTCTCTCTCTCTCTTGCCAAGAACTCTACACCTATTACCAGAAAAATGTGTCTTTCACAGGAAAATGGTGAGTTAATTAGAACAACTTTGGGTTTTGGGACGAATCTTCAGCAATCACTTGTTAATCACAGAGGTGGGACTTATCGATCGATGATTTTGTACAGCCCGATGTGACAACAGGAGAACAGTTTGAAAATCAAGAAGCAGATAGAGTGAAACAAATGAAACAACCGAGCACATTTTCTCCAGTTCGGCTTTACCCAAATCTAAAAAAGTTTCTTGACTGGAGCTTGTTGGAGGGCAGTGTAACGGCTCATTTGAAACTGATCTAAGATTTTTCCTTGCAACGTTGCTGTGTTGTCGTCACTATTTTGTCTTATTTCTGGCGGGTTACGGCACTTTTTTGACACATTTTTATTGCGTTTTTTGTCGTCAGCTTTGTTGCTTTTTCATCACTTTTCTGTCGTATTTTTTGTCACGTTTTTGTTTCCTGTTTTGTACGTTTTAGTCGATTTTTGTATTGCTTTTTTGTCGTTTTTAGTTTATTTTTTATTTTATGCCATTTTGATGCTTTTTCCAAGAAGCTTTTAGATTTGGGTAAAACCGAAATGGAGAAAATGCGTTCGGTTCAGGTGTGGTTTAAGAGGTTAAATAAAGCACAAAATAAATAAATACAGTGCCTTGCGAAAGTACTAATACACCTTGAACTTTTGCACATTTTGTCATGTTTACAACCATAAACAAAGCAAAATGATACATGATTCTGTTATTTTAAAAAAAAGTTCACACTTTGCCCTAACCATTAAATAGAGGCCACCTGTGTGTAATCTACTCTCAGTATAATTCCAGCTGTTCTGTGAGGGCCTCAGAGCTATGGTCGGAGTGTATTGGTCACTAAACAACATCATGAAGGCCAAGGAGCTCACCAGAGAGGTCAGGGATAAAGCTGTGGAGAAGTTTAAAGCAGCGTTAAGTTATACAAAGATTTCCCAAGATTATGGACAATGACCCTAAACACAAAGCTAAATCTACAATGGAATGGTTTAAAAACAAACATATTAATGTGTTAGAATGGCCCAGTCAAAGTCCTGACCTAAATCCTATTGAAAATCTGTGGGAAGACCTGAAAACTTCTGTTCACAAACGCTCTCCTTGTAATTTGACAGAGCTCGAGTTGTTTTGTAAAGAGGAATGGGCTAAAATGTCAGTCTCTAGATGTGCAAATCTTGTAGAGTCATACCCCAAGCTGTATGAATACTTGTGCACGCCTGACTTTTCGGTTTTCTCTTTTTGTAAAATAACAGAATCATGTATCAATTTGCTTTCACTTCACAGTTGTCTGTTACTTGTGTGTGAACTTTCAGTAAAAAATCTTTAATGTTTAAGGGTTGTAAACATGACAAAATGTGCACAAGTTCAAGGTGTATTAGTACTTTTGCAAGGCACTTAAGTAGGCAGTAAACGTGGGCACCTTCAGTGCCCATAAATCATATTATGTTTTCGACTGCAAACGGCTCCGTTTATGTTACTGGCCAATTGAAAAATTAATAAATAAAAAATCATTATACAGGAGGTGCACAACAGTGGTTCTCTTCACTTTCAAAACTGTAACAATGTGGTTCATGTCTTTCTGTGACCTAAAGAGCCCAACCTTGTTTTTCTATAATTGATGAATGTCTTGTAAAAATTGCCCCCATTTTCCTAATTCGCGTCATTGTCTTCATATTGTAACTTGTTAGCGGCGCCTATGTGAACGATGTAAATGATATTCATAATCACTGCTCATCCCGCAGACAGCTGTACACACACATCCATATTTCATGTGTGCACCGTGCTCGCGCAGAGTCAAGGAGGCTGCGCTTTGGAAACGTCTTCCTCCACTAATTATGGGGCTGAAGTTAATTTAGTTAGAAGATAATTAGTATGAATAAAAGATAGCCGGGTGTCCCTCTGGGCAGCACACTCTGTCATCCAGCTCCGTCAGACGCCCAGCCCTTCCTCCACGTCGGCACATTTATATTCAGTGGAACAAACAAAGCAAAAAAAAGAAAAAACAGAGGTGCAATTTAAAAATGTCAAACACACATCAATATTGTGTGTTATTGAGGCTTTTATTAATTCATAAAAAACATAAACACTAAGGATAACGAGGGGGAATGGATTTTCAAGCACTGTTTCCACATTAAGAGCAAGAAAATACTAGCCATATTAAGGTAAGGGCTAGACGTTAAGCATACTATCCATGGAATCAAGTGGCCGTGACTCATCCTCTGCAAATCTGTAATTTGTAGCAATTTGAGAATGGAATTCAGTTCGGTGGAGCTAAAATCACAGAGGCACCACTTTGTGACATTTGTGGTGAACATATCATGCAAAATCTGAAATTCTAAGCTTTTAATAATGTTATCACAATGTAAAAACATACCTGGACCTTCATGCTGTGAAGCGGCACCATACCATAACATTGATTTGTTAAAGTGATAGTCTGTACGTTTGCAAAGTGAGGAGAGGCAGAGTGGCATGCGAAAGTAAATAATAAAATTCCTCTCCTCTTTAACCAGAAAGCCCTTCGCAAAATGGGGAGAGCAGGAACAGAAATTTCAAATGTAAACCATCAAGCTCCGCCCCCTCCTCCTCCTGATTGGACCTGGCGGGCTGGTTCACAGGAAAAGCTCGTCTCATTGGTCAACGGGGGAGGATACTAGACTCTGATTAGTTGCTGAAGTCCGGGAAGGAGGGACTTCACACACAGAAAAATAATATGTATATATTATTACTTACTTTACATCAAAATGCAATGACAGGCGATTGTGCATATTTTATAAAATGTATAATACATTTAGACTTCCAGACTATCACTTTAACAAGCCAATGACTAAAACTGAAGGTTTGTAGAACAGATTTTTCCCAATTGATTCTCACTTAAAACTGCACAAACTAAACTAAACCCAACTAAAAGGTTTTTCATGAGAGAAGAATCTAACAACAAGGCTAAAGCTAAGCACACACCCAAAAACACAACATTAGCAGAATAGAGGGTTTTATAAATTTAAGCAGATTTTTTGAAGCAGCACATTCTCAAACTGACAGCAGTGATATGTGGATCCACCAACAGCTGCTGCGTCGAGTCACGCTCTGAAAACACCGACAGGATTCTTTTATTGCTTAGTCAAGCTCGTCTGTCACAACGCGCCGCGCAAAAATCTCACTTCATTATTGTCGCCCAGAGTGACTATTCCAGGGCCTTGCATCCCGGTGATAATTACAGATGTGCGCCCCCAGGGGTCACGCTGACGGACATACGCGGGATGGTTTATGGCTCTCGTCGCGGAGTATCGCTCGAGGAAGGTAATGCTGTGTGGAGAAGGCAGGCCACAGCAGATGCAGCCGCCTCGCATGTCGTAGCTCATGTCTTATACAGCGATTTGTCTGATAGTTGTGATTTATCAGCGGCGCTGGGGAGAACGCCGCCCCCCCGCCACACTCACAACCACCGCACCGCAATGCTCCGTCTGTTCCGCTATTCCCAATTGTAACATCTCATCGCCGCTGTTTCTCATTTTAGCGGAGATGATTTTCAAGTCCCTTCTGCCCTTACACACCGTGGATGGGAACATTTTTATTAGCCTATTTGCTTTTCCTTGGAATTGTAGACTTTTAATTTTGGGAGGGACTCAATCAACAAGTCATGAATCTTCTTTGTTTAGTCCCAAGCCATGACATGAACATGAGGTGTTGTGTTGTGCGAAGGGGAACAATTGATGTGACAGATTAAAAAGTATTTGAAAAGTAACAGCACTGTAACGGACTATATAGTGACCCAATATTAAATTATAAAATGCTCAGTGAAAAAAAAAAGACCTTTCTGTGCAGCGCATAGACTCATGAAACCATATTACTGATAATGAACAAGCAGGTTGGTTGTTTATTGCAGTTTGTTGTAGTGTTGCTTCCTATAAGTTGTTAAACGTGCGTATAAACTTAAAGCTGCACTGCGTAACATTTCATCCAATAACTGGAAAATAAGCAAAGCATTGATTTTGTTAGAGATTATGTTTATTGTTGAAAAATACCAACAACAAGTCCAAATAAATGTGTGTCTTCGTTGTGAACGGCTTATCTCTCCTCAAACCTAACTTAAGACGTTACTGCGAGCGGGGACATCCTCGTCCCCATGAAGATGTTGATTAATAGGGCTGGATATCGATTCGGATTTCCCAAATCGATTCGATTCACTTCACAAGGGCCTGATTCGATTCAATTTGTTTGTTTTTTGATTCAATTACGGATATCACGCAGCATCAATTTGACTTGGATATGGAAGACATTCTCAGAAGAATCACTGCTGCAAATAGTAGAAACTGACTCTAACTTGGTGCATTAGGTAAAATATGAATATTTAATCATGTACATTTTATTTAACATGACCTGATGAAAACAAAAATGCAAGAAGTCACATGGCATTATTATGGGAAAAGAAAAATTAAAAGGATCGAATGACTTTTTTTCATCGATATCTGGCGATTCAAAGGAAAATTGATTCAAATCGATTAATTTAACCAAGCCCTATTGACTAAAGGCAACCAAAACCATTCAAATTAGGTTAAATCCTCATCCAAATCCTACTGCAGATAGAGCATTTTTTTATAGCTGATCATTAGGAACATATTTTGTATTGCTGGCAATAGGAGTCTTCGCGAGTTGGCGAAGATGGCGCTGCCCTGCTGGCGACATGGAGAGGGTCTCCTGCTGCACCTTGTTTGTCTTGTGGTGCTGTTTTTTCTGTTGGAGTTGGGTTGGCAATGGACTCTTTGCGCAGTACATTTGCGGAATGGACTTGGGGCCTTAAATGGTGTACGATGTGTGGGGGATTCTACGAGAGTCAAGCGGATCCTACCGCTGGTGCTGATATGGTTGATTTTTTTCAGGCTGGGGCCGCTGGTAAGACCTCAAGCGGAGGGCAGCTAACTTACTGCGCCACTGAACTTCTGGGACTAAGACATGTTGGAGTATCATCTTTGCCCGGTCTGCTAGATGACGTGCCTCGGGAACTGCTCCGTGGTTCGGATCTAGGCTACGGAAGGAAGGGAAAAGTCGAAGTGCTCCTAAGGTGTTATTAACCCTTACAATATAGTACCCCTTTTTATATCATATAGCTACGTAGGAATATGCTGAGGCTAAATGCTAACAACATCGTTGGTCTTTTTGCGTGACTGAGCGCACGCACAAAGACCAGACAAGTACGCATCATTCGTCTAAGCTCAGGTAAGAACATAATCTCAGTATGGAAAGACGGTGAACCTGTTCCTTTAAAATCACACCTATGAATGAGGTTCTTTACTGTCCCTGGAAATTTGTCCTCTGCATTTGACCCATCCTTCAGGCAAGTGAATGGTCAAATTGATCATCACCACATTAAATTTAATAAATAATGCTGTGGTGCTTTGAGAAGGTTGCCCTAAAGTGCAGTAGGAATTTAGGCGACCGCACTGTGTCTGTGTGTGTTTTTCGATTTATCAGCAGGCGATGTTTACCCGTATCATGCACTGGTCTTGTGACTGTAGCTCTCAGTTGACTCTGGTCTTGTTATTCCCTCAGCTACTGTAAGTGCGGTCCACCTGTCACACCAATCACAAAGTGTTTCCTTCTCCGCACAATTTTCTCCATCTCTCTCTCACACACTTGTCTCTGTCAGTCAGTCTGTTGCTGTCTGACATGAAGGTCCATGCACCTACTACTCATTCTCCTCATTATCATAATCGATACAGGCTCATAATGGCTGCGGAATTAGATGCTGAGGCGGAGAATGTATGCAGTAAGCATAGGTGGGTCTGGTAATGTCCCGAGATGTGTTGTTTGACATCATAACCGTTATTGTTCAATGATTCATTTATCAAAGAAAGACTATCAACAGTTGAAACTCATAATACAATGAAAACAAGTTGTCCGTTCATAGATGAAGGGAACTCTTCAGGAAAAGAAACTCAATCGCACACCGGGAAAATGAAACGCAACATGAAGAAAGTATTTTATTTTTCTCAACACTAACAAGATCTTGTTACCTTTTGATGTCGCTAGCAGAATCCTTGGCTGGTTCGTTGATGACATCAAAGCGAGGCAGAAGATTGAACAGCGCGAGTATTGTTGGAGAAGAATGATCTTTATTATGAGAGGAGAAAGCCTCCCAGTGGAAGACGACCTCCCTCTGACAACCCGCTGCAGAGCTGATAGAAACAGTCGACAGACAAATGACTGGACACTGAGTCACAAACAGCAGCGTATGAGCCCAGCACAGGAGGACACGGAGAGGAGCACTAAACCCATCATTACAAAAACAATTTCATGGTTTTACTGTGCGGACGTTGTGCTTTTATTAGAATCAGTCTGAATATAAATCGAGAGAGAGGAAGCCTATAAGTATTGCACTGGCAGCAAACCAGGATAACAGCAACAGCAAAATGACGTGTTGGGTATTCGGGAAGAGTCGGGACATTTCCCGGTGGACTGCGGTGCTCTTGTGCCGCCGGAATAAAATAATTGATTAATAACAGATTCCCACCATTGTGCTATTCCAGGCCTTAATGCTTTAACTGGGCGGCTGCTGCAGGAGCCTGGGCTTCTGTTCCAGATATAAATTAAATGTAAGTCTATTAAATCATGACTGATGATCGAAATCAGAAAGAAAGAAGATACCATTTGAACTAACTCAGAGGGGTGTTTAAGGGTGTTTAAGTAGAACACCCCTCCGCTTTAGTTCAAGTTGGTGCAGTCCAATCCATTGAGTAAAGAAGGGAACAGAAAAAGGCCCCCTATGAGAGACCAACAGGCCCGTTTGGAATCATGAGGCCTTCCTTCTGTGGACCCACCACCTGCAGGAGGAGCCATAGGGGACTGGTGCTATGTGATTTGGGCAGCTCCAACAGCTGCCCCCACGACCCGGCAACGGACAAGTGGGAGAAAATGGATGGATGGATGGATGGGAACAGAAAAAGGCCGGTGAAAGGCATAGCGTTCAATGTCGAAAAAGTGGATAAATAATATATTTTTCATCCACATCACTTGGTGCTGACTGTGGAGATGTCTGACTGCGTGTGCAGGGGTCCGTGTTATGAGCGAGATTTGAGCTTACAATCTTTAGCTTATGAAGCTAATGCACTATAGTTGAGCTATAACTCCGTGAGCATTCGGGCCAGTCTAACTCACACAATTCCTGGGCCGAAATGAAGTCCCAGCAGGCCCCTGAGTAACAGTCAAACAAGTCGCAACAACCTTGAGAAATTAAAGTTCTGATGTACTACGCTGGCATTACTGGGCAGATAGGGTAAAGCCGGAAGCCGAAGCCCTTGACTTACTGGCCAATCTACATCCCTGCTCTCGTCTATGGCCATTGTTCAATTTATTTTCTATTTGAACCCAGTTGGATCTTAATCTTGGCCTGGTGCTAGCTGGAGGGTCATTTATTCATTGTAGTGGCAATTCGTCAAATATTTTACGAGAACCACTGATCTACAGCTTTTAATGAGATACATTTCTTATATGTCTAGCATTATATATTGATTGGTGTAGTAATGAGCAGTAACACTTTCAACTTTTGGAGTGGTAGTAACAAAATGAAATCTATAGAAGCACAGAATAGTGAGGGAATTGGAAGTCATGGAATCTTACTTTTTAAGCTCTTTTATTTTACTGTGAGAAAACCCACCATATGCACATATTTTATATTTCACATTTATGTGCCCTTCATTATTTGCGCTTGGGAGAGACGGGGTATTTCCATCCTTGTATGGTAGAAACTTCCCAAAGGAATCCCTCACTCACACAGTTGTATCTGTATTAGTGGTTCCTACTGTAAACATGAAACAGGTAAAAGTGGGTTAAAAGCGACAGAGAGGAGACTGATGGAGGAGGCTGTGCACTCACTGTTTTCCCAGATGAATAAAACGAGGAAATGGAGCGAAGATTAGAAGCGACTCTGACATTTTAGTGGCCCTTCCTTCCTCGCTGAAAAACACTCACCGAAACGCGGCTCGGAAACTTTTTCAAAGCGCGGCAAACACCCTGACAGATTTACCCGAAGAGACTGCAAAGATACACATTTCATTTAAAGCCATTGGCGCGCCGTCCCGCTCCCCAAAGTAAAGCAAGCCTGTCTCGCTTGGATATAATCTACAGATTCTTCACAGCGAGGAGACGCATATCTGAAAAGGAGTTTTTTTTTATATACCATTCTGTAGCTTCACCTCATAGAATGTGACTAAACTTACATTTTGTTCGTTAATTAATTTTACAGCACAGTGAACATTTCAATATAGGATGGAAATTGCACGACAAATATTACCAACATTTATGTGCAAAATTGATGCTACCATCGAACCTTTGACTCAATAAATTGCAGTCCACGTACATGGCAAACTCGTTTTATTTTATTTTCCTGTGATGAGACAATGAATGTGTGGGTGCTGCTTTTCCATTTCCATTTTCCCAATAAGAATGCGTCATGTGCAGCTTTTGTCGAACTTTCAAGGTAGACCAGATTTGGTCCCAGTGTGATGCAGTTGGCTTACTTTAAAAAGTGTGATCCAAACATTTTTATCAGACTCTAGTATGACTAAAAGATCTTCTCAAATAAATAAATCACTGTGCAGAAGCAGATGTTCTGTTGCAGCTGTACTGGTGTAACGTAGGCAGAAGGGGAAAGTAATGGACTACAAAAATGACCTTACAAAGGCTTATGATGAACATTTCGCTTTTACGTCATAACATTTTGGAGCTAGAGTGTGTATTTTCTACACTACCAACATCCACTGTACTTACTATAATGAATGTGAAACACATGAGAAAATAATATGCTAGGTCTGCATATATAAATTAATCTATATAGGTTTCTATGGTATTTTCTTGTGTCTGAGAGGGAGGAATTTCTCATAGAGAGATATCCCTTCTAATCCCCATAGGTTTTTATAGTCTTTGACCTTCACTGCCCAAAGCTAAATAGTGTTTTCAGCACGGCCCACTAACCCAGTGGGCAGGCAGAGCTTTTTGCCGACTTTACAAATACTACAAACTCTTCTAGTCTCTAGGGCGCTATGTGCTGCTTGGTCTGCCTTTTTAGATCCGGGATACGTTTCAAACTTAAGTCGTTTTTCTATGTGATCATCCACAGGTGGACTGACCAGGAGAGCACCACTGTGTTCATTTTCGAGTAATCGATTAGTTAATTAGCTCAAATGTCTCGGGGTTACAGTAAAGCAGCTCGTCTCATTTATGGGATCATAGATGATGATGGCCACTGTCCCAAACCTTTGCAGTCCTCTCTTCAGGGCAAAGATACAGACATCCTTGCACTAAGGTGTACAGCAGTGGTCGGCAACGTCCGGCCCGGGGGACACTTTTGGCCCGTTGCCAATATTTTTTGGCCCGCCAGAGGATATATATATATATATATATATATATAAAAAAGAAGAAGCCTAACAGAGACATAATTGTTCTTTATCCGCAAATGTTTTACCCCTGATGCCCCTTGTGTTTGGCACAACACCATTCCACTGTTGCATTTTAACTCTAAAGGTCCGCACACACTACACGACTTTATAGAACGTCTGCGGGTTCACACTTAACGACTGAGAATCGTAGGAGCGAACACGCTACACGATTCTGACAAGCAGCTGATGTTTGATAACACAGCACGTCTGTCCTCTCTACCGCTTCATTTCTCCTCCAGCTTCAAAAACTGACCTGAAATTCTCAAAGTTAGGCCGTGTTTGTGAGCGTGCGAAAACTTGTGCGTGTCCCAGTTTGGTCAGCAGTGTCAACAGTGTCACAACATCGCAGTGCAAGGCTCCTACTGCTACGAAGCCTTCAACATGGCTATAGTTCTGTCAAATGGAGATACAAGTTTGAGACACGAAGAAGCGGGACGTATTTCAGTGGATTTAATAAGAAAAGGAGACGGGCCTCCGCTCCAAGATGGAGGAGGCGGAGGAGACAGCGGAGAGAGGCGAGCCGCTAGTGGCGAGGTGAAGCTGAACAGTCCGTCTCCAAACTCAGTAAGTGCCGCTAAACTGTGTCCGCGGTTGAAATGTTACTTGAAAGGTGATTCTCGTGAACGTTCGGTGATATAAAGTTGTGCTGTTTCGTGTGGGGCTGTGGCCATGAAATGAGCTGTTTGTGCCGCTGTTTTCACGGAGAAATGAAAAAGGCTTTGTTTTTCTGTTTTTATTTCACTCTGTCATTGGCCGCTGCTTTCTGTGTGTTCACTTTGGGGACGGTGAAATCACCCACGTTTCTCCTGTACGTCCAAAATCGGGCTTAAAATTCAAACATGTTTTATTTCCTGCGACTGTAGTCCAGTTACGTCTGACTGCTGCCCACACTACACGATTCGAACGCGAGTCCAGTCATGCCCCGGTAAATGTTAAGAGACACTCCTAGAAACCTTCCTGCCGTTGTTTCATCTGTGCGCGGTAAGAGGGGGTGCATTTTTCGGCGGTCATGCAGTTTTCGGCGTAACACCGGGCCAGAATCCAGGACGCTTTAAGCGAGGCACTGGATACCTTTTCCTGTGTGGGCAGGCCTCGAACTTGGACCCTGCTGCTCCGGATATAACTGTCATAAAGAGCATCGATTCTGAGACGCCTTGACTCAGATTGAAGTGGAAAGGACGCACTGAATGACCCATGTTTAGTTTCGTGATGTCGCCGAATATTGTACTCTTTGCAAACGGAGATGACCTCGTTGCAGATGAGGCAGAGAGCTTTGGCATTCACATATCCAGGTACCATATGTTTGTCGCCTTTCCTCCCTGAAACTCCTGTTTTCACTGTCCACTTTTCTTTTTTGTCCTTTGGAAAGCGACATGTTTGTGATGCTAACTTTAATATTTTATGTTTAAACAAAAAATATGTATAGTTTGGGGTTATCTAGTATTAAATATATCCATGCATGAATAAATCAATTTTTTATCAATTGACCGGCTGGCCCATCATCTATCGGCAAAAAAAAAATTGGGCCCGAAGCCAAGCCAACTTGCCGACCCTGGTGTACAGTAATTCCTTTGTGCCGTGTGCCATCAGGGATCTGAGTCAGTCATAGCCGGAGGTATTGATGGACCTCTTGTGCTCATCCCTTACATTTACATTTATTACTCCATTCGAGAGACAATCTGCTCAGTCTGAGGCAGAAAACTCAACAGCAGCAACAAGCCTCCACACTGCTCCAGAGCCCCCCCCCCATGAAGACCAAAGAGAAGTACGTTCCGCAATGAACATAAATTGAAATGTGCTTATATAAATGTGTTTTTGTTATAGGCTGTGAACATCTACCGCTGTATGTACAGTATGTAAATGAGTAGGCCAAAGGCATATTTATGCCATTATTGTGTTGTACTGTAATTTTTCTTTTCTCTGAATTTTTTACTGTTTTGGACTCACTTTGTGAGCGCACAAAGAAGACAGGCAAGAGCTAGCACTTGAAAATATTTTGTGCACATGAGGGATGAGATAAGGCGACGCTAAAACCCCGAAATGGCAAACCAACATTGAAATCTGGGTCGACTTTATCTCAATTTGGCAGAACACAGTATATGGAAATTTCATTGGCTCTCTTTGCAGATTTTTTCCCCAAAATTATTGCTTCCATTGTCAATTAGAATGAGTTATGTGCAGCTTTTGGATAACTTTAGAGGTATTTTATCATAATTTACCATGACATTTGGTGGCATTCAGGCCGGAGAAAGTCTCGGTGCTGCGCAGATGGCTCGATTTAAAAAGTGTGAATTGTGTTAGACCCAGGTATGACTAAAACATCTCCTCAAATAGATTCTTCTCCACCTCCGCTTCACCTGCCACTCAGTCCATTATAGAAAAGAGGATTCCACTAAGATCATAACAAACTTGTGGTTACTGAAATGTTATTAAAGTCATTAATGGGTCCATAGTACTCCAAACTTAATCATTTAACTATTTCAGAATGTTTCTCCTTAATAATAATTCATACCTGGAATTGTGTTTTGTTAAATTTAAATAAGTTTGCATTTACAGTCTGTCTCCTTCACCATCCATCCATCTTCTTCCACGTAAGACGGTATTGTTGAGGCAGCAGTCATAAGTAGAGACTACAATATTCACTCACTCTAGACACTTCTTCCAGCTCCTCATTATATCCAAATGTTCACTGCCATATTGTGAAGTGGTCCAAACAGCTTAATCCGACTGATATGTTCAGGGCTCAGATTGCATCCGCTACAATACATGTCTTGTTGATGGCTAACAGCATTTGTTGTGGCCTGTTCTATACTGCTTCACCGTCCTCTGTGTCAGTAGAGGATGAGCCCAGGTGTTTTTTTGCTTTTACCTGTTTGCCATAAACATACATTATTTCAGGTCTTTTTTGTTGGCAAAAAGCTTTCGCACTGGAGACACCTGTGAAACTGTAAATTAAAGGTGCACTATGCAACTTGTAAATTTTTTGTTTGTTTGTTTCAGGTAGAAGAAGAAGAAGACGAAGATGACATACACAGTACATTCTATTCAGAAAACCTACCAAAAACCCTAAAAAGCCTGAAATAAAATATATCCCGAAGCATCATCGGGGCCACCGGGATGGAAAGTAAAGGCAATGATATAACCACCCATACAACCACTGGGTCACAGAAAGGTCAAATATGCATTTTTTTTTTTTTACATCAAAAGTTGCACAGTGCACCTTTTAAGTGGTGTATAGCAAGATGATATTCCAATGCTATTAAAGACAATGACTTGAGTTTCCTCTTTGAACTGTATTTACATTAACACATATATACCAACATGTTTGCAGATTGCGTCCAACTGGTTCAGGACAAAATAAATATGTAAATAAAATCTACAATGGGACTCATCATGCATATGAAGAACACCTTATCTACTTGGAAAGGCTTTTATGCCACAGGTTGGAGATGTCTGTGGTGCAGGAACCAAATCTATGACTCTAAGATTAACCTGTTACTGTGTCTTCCCTGGTCAAGGAGTAGGGGTCAGGTTTAGGGTCAGGGGTTATGGTTATGATTAGGCCAAGGAACAGCAAATCTGATGCAAGTTGTGTTTCACACACAGATCTTAAATGTAGTTTTAGAAACTAGAAGGTCTTGGCTTTCAAATGAGATATCACTCTGGCATATAGGCTGTAAACTCTCCTGTCAATAAGCTTTGAGATTTTGGATATGCATAATTGCTAATCCAACTCTTAACCCCAAACCTAACCCAAAGACGGCCAATGGCAGGTTATCTAATGTTCACACACTGCCTGATGCCTTTTATTTGCCTCAAGATCATGCACTTATGTCTTTCCACCCGGTGGAAACCATTATGCCATGCAGTCAGCTCCCAATCCTCTGTTGTGTTTCTTCTGTGAGTGATATCATGTTGCAGATATAGTACTAAAGTGGTTTGATTCTGGTGCAACGCCAAGGCTCTTGTGCGACTCTTGGGAAGGAGACAATTAAGTTGGCCTTGTGTGTCCTCAGCTGGGAGTGCGGGGACTCGTCTTCCATGCCACCCTATAATTTGCATACATTAATATCCCGGTAATGGTTGGACTGTACTCCCCCTGCACTGGGGACCACCTGTGATTAAATTACAACCTCTGAGATGGATCAGCGTCATCCATCTTAGAGAGGAGCTGTCAGGGCGGAGCTGGCTCCTCTGCACCAGTCCCTGTGCACCTTAAACATGGAAACTGTCATCATGTTTCAAAGGATTGTACAGGCTTTTACATCTTCTTAGTCAAACACTATCTATCTATCTATCTATCTATCTATCTAGCTATCTAGCTATCTTATTGACACAGACCAATTTAACTGCCTCGCTCATGGGTGGAAGCAGCACCAGAGGCGAAAAGATGCCTTTTCATTGGATATTGGATTCCTCACAGTGACCTCCAAATGGCTTCAATTGTCACATGAAATTAATTGCGCCCATTGTCACAATAATTTCACTCACTCTGCCCCGGGGTAGTTTTCAACGTGAGCATTTGTTGAAGCTGCCCTGAAGGGTGTAAGGTCAGAGAGGTTCACACAGGCTCTACATAATACATGGGAGATTCAGTTGTCACTTTTATGGTTGTCAGTACACATACATATATACATATATTTGCACAATGCTATATAGTGCTTTCTCAACTCTCTTTTTACCCAAAAGCTGCATCTTTACTAATTCCTTCATTGATTGTTTTATATTGTGTTGGGCCGATGGCAGGTTGTATTGGTTGCCCCCGACATCAGTTGACCCTAAGTTTTATAACCCACAGCCTTTGTGTCCATTCAATCCACGGCACCGTGACATCGCATTTTCAGCCGCATTCCTGCCTTGTAAAATCTTCTATTGTTATCCAGCTCATAGGGTGGAGTTAAACACAGAAATAATTACCCAAATCAATGGGCTCTGCCGCATATCTCCATGACTGGTTGAGTGCTCAGGCAGAAGCTATTAACTTCTAATTTTCTTCTTCTTTTTTTTTTTTTCCGCCACTGGATTTCAATTAAAAGCTTGCAGAAAATGGCAGCTCTATCTTTAAACCATACACACCCCGAAATCCCTTCTCGGGGGAGGATCTATTGTAACGTCCTCATCATCACTCCAATTAAGGGGCAGCCTAGTATCGCTATATGATAAAATTGGGTATTACCATGAAAATCATATCCAGCGCTCCTAAAAATAACTCTTTTCACCCCGTAATTTCATTACAGGGAGATAGTCATTCATCAATTAGAATGGTAATTTCAAATAATTACTTGGGGTTGCCCATTCATGGAAGTATCATGTGTTCGTTCAGCAATAACGTTTGAATTTTAAATGAAATGAATACAAATACAGAAGCAATCATATATGTATGTATGTGTATATCTTGGCCATATATATACATGAAGGCAGTGAAATGTGAGAAGGCATTTTCCGTTAAGGGCAGGCTTTCCTTAATAGATAATGCATGAACTGGGGGAGTCTGGATGGATGAGGTCATTTCCGTTCTGTCACCCCCCTGGAGTTTAAACCTCCTTTAGTCCAGATGAGGACAGACAAATGCCAACTTTTAAGTCAGTACGACCCGTAATGCTGCACTGAAAGAAGTAGATGCATGATTAGCGCTCAGATTAGCGTTCTGCTTCGACCCAACTGATGCTATAGAACCCCAAAGCTTAGAGTGAGAGAAATCCTTTTACATTTTGTTCTCTGTGATTGATTTGCAGTGAACCTCTGCCCTAAGCTTATGTCTCACACCAACAATGGATGTGTGAATTGTTTAATTTGGATGATTTTGGAGGAAGGGAAAACATGCTCGCTGTCATGGTGGCACAGTGGTTACCCTGTTACTTGCTGTTACTCCCCCTTGAGGGAGTCAGGGTTAGTTTTAGGGTCAGGGGTTAGGGTTATGATTAGGGTTAGGAACGTCAAATGTGATGTAAGAATTGTGGTTCACTCACACAGATCTTACACATTCCATTAATTTTAGAAACTAGATGGTCTTGGCTTTCAAATGAGATCTCACTCTCGCTGTAGCTCTCCTGTCAATATGCTTTGAGTTTCGGTTTATAATTGGTAACCCTCTAACTCTAACCCTAAACCCAAGTCTTAGCCGGCAGATGGCAGGTTAATACTCCTGCTTTACAGCAGGGGTGTAGACTTCTTGTTGAACTGGCACACATCTCCAGAGAGACTTTTTACTACAAAATTAATTATTCCACAAAATTAAAACCTCAAAAACTAACAGAGATATTATGGTTCCAAGCTTAAATAAAATTTTGTCCACTAATATATTTAGTCATAATTATATTTTGGTCGACTAAAATTGGACTAAAACTAAATTCAAAGCTTTTTATGAGACTAAAACTTTGACTAAAATGCCCAGATGTTTCCGTCGACTAAAAAATGACTAAATAAAAAGAAAAAAACTAAAATCATCCAAACCTACAATGACAGTTTGAAAGAGCCTCAAATCATTTACATCCACAGCCAAAGGAACAGTTCTGAGCCAAGTTCATGTGGCTCCATGAAGCAGAGGACCTTGATTAAATATGATTATAATAAATATTATAAATGTAAAGTCGACTAAATTTGTCTGAAATTTAGGCAACTAAATTAGTCGACTAAAACTAGACTAAAATTGAAGAAAATGATTTGACTAAATTTAGACTAAAATTAAAGGACATTTTCGTCAAGAGACTAAGACTAAAACTAAATAAAAATATGTTAAATGTCAAAATTAACACTGAAATAAAGGTGTGGGGCATGGTTTGACCTTCTAAATGCCCCCGGGTCAATTTTTCACTACACTGACACCGCTCTTTGTCCCTCTCCACACTGCATACACTTTGATATGCGGCACTCAATGAAAAAAGGTTTGAACACCCCTGCTTTACAGCAAAGAAAGGGCGGGGCATTACATTCCTGACCGTCCTGTATGGAGTTTACCCTGTTTATTCCCGTGTATGTGAAGATTTCCCAACTCAGTTTGTAAATGAGTAGTTACAGGAACACTTTTGGACTATGGTGTTATGTATTGTGAATGGTAAAACCGCCGTAAATGGAGCTGTGACTTTGACATTTCGAGATTCGAGGTGACACACACTGCAGTCGCCCAAGTTCACAAGTGGCTTTATTCATTCCATACATACATTCACTTCTATACTTAGCCGCAGGTGAGCTTATAGACCACAATAAGTGACTTACAAAGACAGAGTGAGTCATAGTTAATGTTCTATTTGTACCACTTTGAAGATGAATTGTGCCATACAAAATGCCCTGGATTCATTCTGATAAGCTGAAATATTAACATAATAATGGCAGTGTTGGGGAGGTTCCTTGACTGGGGGGACACATGTGTGTTATCGGTCCAGACGCATGCTGCTCATTTGTTTGAGAGAGTATGGCGGTGCATTGATTCCCCACAGCAGACTCAGTGAGTGCATGGCTAAGTCAGTGTTGTGTCGATGTGCCAGGCTGGCTGCTGCTTATTGGTCCCTCAGAGCAAAAGGTTCTCAGCCACTTTCAAAGCTGTAGCGCAGTGGATTTAAGAGTCGTCTTGATCTCAGAGAGCTGTTTACAAAATCAGATTTCCGTGCTGTTTAAAAATGTTTATATGCAAATAAGGCTATGGCTTGAAGCTATACATACGAAAGAAACCACTGTATGCAAGTAAAAAAGGCCATTTGCAAATTTAATCTTGACAGTGGCTGCAAAGTGCTAAGAAGAATGTATAATGCAGCAATCTTTATGCACGAAACCATATTGAGAACACCGCACGTTTTGTACTCGAAGCAATGATATATGGAGATAACAGTATGACAGTAACTGGAAGTTTCCTTCGCAGGGTGGCTGGGCGCACCCTTCGAGATCGGGTGAGGAGCTCAGTTACCCGGGAGGAGCTCGGACTCGAGTCGCTACTCCTCCACGTCGAAAGGAGCCAGCTGAGGTGGCTAGGGCATCTGTTCCGGATGCCTCCTGGTCGCCTCCCTCGGGAGGTGCTCCAGGCATGTCCCAGTGGGAGGAGGCCTCGTGGAAGGCCCAGGACACGCTGGTGGGACTATTTCAAGGTCCACTAATAGGAGCTTTAAAGGGATATTTCAGGATTTATTATTCATGCAGTCCATATATAGTAGCCAGCATTAAAAACAGTCTGCCCCAAGCACAGTGTACCTGAGGCAAATCACAAACACCAGACTACAGATATAAATGTCTGTGTTGAGCAGCATCAGCTTCCTGGTTATAAGCTACACTGTGGCGGAGTGATCTGCTAGGTTACTGTGGTTTACCTGCAGCCGGCATTACTACACGTGCAATTCACAAAGGAGCTTTCTACAAATCAGATATGGTAACGTTTGGAGGACGACCCGATGATTTTGAAGAGGCTTTTAATGCAGGCTACTAGTTGCCATAGGCATGCGATAGCCTAGCACTAACCTAGCGCCACTAAACTCTTCAAATATTAGGACTGCATGAATTTAAAAATTAAAAACATCTCCAGAAATCAACAACACTCTGAATAACTAGGAAATAAGGCCCTATGTCAAAAATCCTGAAATATCCCTTTAACCATAGACTGTAAATTAAGAATGAACTGGCTGCTCCATTATTTGCAGTAGGGTGAAAATAAAAGTATAGCGTAAGGAAAAAAATGTAGAGCGTGTTTTGACAAACATGTGGGGGTAAGAACGGCAGGCCTGTCTTCTATTATGAAATCCATGAAGTCCATTAGGGTGAGGAACTCCCGGAGCCTGGCGTCATTTCCCCCGGGCTTCAGGAAGAAGGGACAATTAGTCCACTCTTAGTTTACAGTCTATGGCTTTACCATAGGAATGAAGCAGGCCACTTTGAAACAAGGTCTAAATGAGGACTAGGTTTGGGTAACGTTAAACGGTACCTACTTGGTACTGACCAGAAAGCTTCAGTAGGGGGCGGAATCAAAAAACTAAAATTCTTTCGGTGCCTAGGTTCGGTACTGTTTTTCTCTCCAGACCTCAATATTGAAGATTGTTTGAGTGTAAAGATCGTGTGAAGTACTTTCCCTTTGACATTGAAAAGCGCAGCTCATGTTTAGGAGTTTTGCTGAAAGAAAACTCCTAAACAAAATCATGATCTGTCCCTGCAGATCAGGAGGTAATAAAGTCTTTTCTCTCTTTTTATCGCTGCTCAAGTGGAAATTCCGCTCAAAACATGATTGTTATGTTATGGAGTAACAGCAATGAATCACAACAAAACCATCAGACTGTACCTGACCCAGTTTGAAAAATACATTTCTCGAGTACATCAGTTTGTGAACCTCCTTTTGTTCCATATAAAATAGATGGATTCTGTCTGAAAATCCTTAAACTAGACCTTTGAGACACAGCTGATAAATGTCGCCCTGATTCAATTTTCTCACCTGCCACGGGCTCCTGGTGGATCTGAAGATGGATTGAGAGAAGCTCCATGACCCCTCTGACCCCTCTGTCCCGACCCTGTGCATCTCTCCATCACCCAACAGTCCGGTGCATGAGGGCCAGACACCTCTCTCACCTGTTTTTTGTTCCCCCTGTCGTCATGGCAGCGGGGAAGCGAGAGGAGAGAGAGGTGGCGCTAATGGGGAGAGCGTATATGCTCCCACACATTGGTCCCGCTGCTGTCAGGGAGCATCATTCTGGGACACTGAGGAGGGGGACTGAACCCTCCCTGTCCCAACACCCGCTGCTGCTCCATCTGCCGCCTCCCTATGTGCATCCATACATACAGCGCATCTATAGAGTGCATACACACGAGTTCACAGGCCTTCTGTGGTGGTGCAGAGACACTCAGATAGTCTTCAAGAGGCAGCGGAGAAGTTGTTAACAGAGAATAGAATGAACAGGCGCCTGCAGCTGTGACTGAACAATGTGATATAAGATTCCTAAGAGTCCTCTGTGTTTATGGGTATTCTGTAGAAGAAATACTTGCTTAAGAAACAGAAGACACAATTCAAACATTAGATATACATTTGAGAAAAAATGGACAATACGATTGAAACTGGCTTTAAATGGGAAGTAATTGGAAGCAACATGTATTCAAGCTATAACATATACAGTACAGTATACGTTACACTGCATATTGGGCTGAATAATATTTACAGTTGCACAATGTGGCCTGTATATCATGAATAACTCGCTACTTCATCCATAAAGAAAAGGCTATTTTCCCTCCGTAGCTTAAAATCTAGTAACATTACATTACTGCCGGCAATCATATCACAGTATCAGTAGTACCTGGCATTTCTTTTCATTAAAACTCCCATGGAGCCTGTATATAGCCATTGTCAAAACCCCAACATCCCGGCGCACAATGAGTGAGTGAGGGATGTGCCGTCTCAGCTGGATAGGGCTGATGAGGATCTTATCACTCTGATCATGTTTCCACAGGGGCTGCACTGCTCCTGTTATACTACATTAAGTCCAGCATTCACCGCAGAGATGGAGCTGGGAGCAGAAAGGCCATCAAAGAATATCATTACACACAGAGAAATGTGTGTGTTGGTCTGCAGCAGGGTTTGTTAACATTTATGGCTGAATTTCAGATGACATCACTGCTTTCTAGCTGTATAATATTTAAAATACAATATAATCAAGTCTGAAAACCACCAGTTTTCAGTGACATCACTTTCTTACACAAGGTTTTGGACAGCTAACTATGCAAATAAAAAAACTTTGAAAAATCAAGCTATATTACTTTTCAAACTATCAGCTTTGCCATAAAAGATGAATGTCACTTAATGACAGAGCTATAGCTAATTCTTGCTAATATGGGTGTATTGAAACAATTCTCTATGGCAGGGGTATCCATGCTTTTTTCCTCGGGGGCAGCATATGGAAGTGTATATATGGTTTGGAGGGCAGTGCAGTCAAACATTCAACTGGGTGCATTTAAGAGCGGTTTAAAACATTCCCCACACCTACAGGCTTGGAACCCTGCGCCTCCTCGTCAGCTCTGCCTTACAATTAAATGTTACTTTTTGAAGTTTTAATCATGTTGAATTAATAAACTTGCCGTAAAATTAAAACCTTTAGGGCCGTACTTTGGGGACCACTCCTCTACAGGGAGTTGGAATTTCTAAGTCAGTGAAAAAGTGTCAAAACAAATACTGTGATTAACATGCGCTTCAGACTGTTTAGTGTGACTTGTAATCTTCCCTTTATGCAATTCATAAACACTAGCAGCAGTCATAATGTACATGACACCTAAGTAATGTCATTTTGAAGCAAGATCCGTTGGAAAACCACTATCATTAAAGATTATTTTCGTTTTAACACCATTTCGTGCAGTCATCCCACATCTTAATGATACAGAAGGAGCTATTTGTTCTTCACTGAGTACCAGTGAGTGCAGCATTGGTTAAATATTAATGAAGCGCTGAAGAAACAGCAGTCGTTAATACATGTTGATGGGTTGTTTTAGTTGTTGTACATAATTTCCGTGACTTAACATTGCAAAAATACAACAATATTTTGCAGCTGTGTGCCATGCGTTAGAAAATTAGTTATCTACTGTGAACTATAGCGCTGAGTCTGACTCGCTTCATCGCACAGTGCTATACAAGGTGCGGTGAATCAGGTCAACTGTTTCAATACATAGGGGCATTTTTCTATTAGGCTCCTATATCAAAAGTATGTTGAGGCGTTGTGTTCTGAAGTCAAAAGTCACGTCAACGTCACTCGGCAGAAGGGTTTCATAGCGCAGGGTCGACTGGGGTCACCTCTTGCCAAACATATCTTTGAAAGAACTATTTGAGCCTTTCAGTCAGTATTATGTTTAAGAGTATACTTGACTTTATTAATCTTACAGAGGAGAAATTCACTTGTTGCAGCAGTTTCACAAAACACAGTAAGGTGCAGATAGTAAAACAAAAAAATAATATATAGATGTATCATGTACAAGGAGTAAAATATAAAAGGTCATTGATAAAGTGACAATAAGGGCACTTTTTAAAGCTTTACCCTGCATAAGCCTGTATTTCAGGACATTGTGATCCATGAATGTTAAAAAGTCTCAAAAAATCACCAGATTTCTTGCGATCTGTACAGTGCAGCACCACTTTGTCCTTGCCGATCGAAACTTGCGCTCTCTGCTGGCATTTTCTAGATACACATTGCATAACAACTAAGTCCTTGAGGTATTTTCCTTACACACACAAGAAACCAATGCGGAATTGTTGAAAACGCCCGAATAATGCATGATTTGGTTACATTGCATCGCTCCCAGGCCGGTACACAGTATAAAATAGCAGTGACATCCCGCATTGCCCTGAGTTTGAACTGGGAACTTCCTGCAACACAAACAACATCTGACAGAGTGAACCAACCGGCTCAACACACATCTGGCTCCGAGCTCCTTACTAGTACATGCAAAAAACATTAAGAAGCCCTTGGAAGCAGTGGACTCCATGCCGGTGTTCGAAAACTGCTTAGAATGTCAATTTTATGCTGATGTTCTCCGCATCAGCATCTGAGCTTAGCATGTTTGTATCTCGGATTTGCTAATTAGCATTTGAGGGTGAGGCTTGGCTGACGAGACCTGCATGATAAGAGAGCGAAGGCAGTACACACTAGAAAAGAGAGAAAGTAACTTCTAGCCATACAGAAGCGCCGCTGTTTCACTTTGCATCAAGGGAGCTTCCTCATGGCTAGTTTTGGTGACCAGCATGCCCACCATATGGTTTGATACCGGGCCATGTCTGGGGAATCCTCAACGGATATCACTGCAAAACCTTCTTTCTGCAATGGAAAACTCCCGTAGAACAAAATAATATACAGGGAGTTAATGCCTGCCTACATCTGAAAGGCTCAGGGAATAAGCACTGAAATAATGCTGGGGAAACAATGTCATGAGTAATGTGTGGCTAGAAAAAAACAATCTTGATGCCTTTTGTAATGACAAATTGAGTCAATAATCTATTATTCATATTTATGTGTTATAAAATGCAAGTAGGAATAGAGGTGGGAGATATATCGTTTTGACGATAATATCGAAATTGTTGTCTGGACGATATGCAAAAATGGATATCGAGATAATATTTCATAATTTGTACAATACGACCCCCAAACATGAAAAGAGCAGAAGGAAGTTAAAGAGAAAACAAATAACGCACACTATAACCTTCTAAACAATTATATGCAGCAACTTCAATACTGTCGGGTTTGGTTTGACTGTATTTTATGTTTTTTTTGTACAAAATCACAATCGTTCCTCAATTGCACGCGCGTACGCTGCTACTAATGTGCAAAACAACGACGGAGTTCTTACCTGTGTGTTATGGCGTTTCTTAGGTTAAGGCAACAATCCAAAAACATAAAGAGCAAAGCTGATGTACGATTAATAAAATAGCTGCTAAAAAAGGCCAAATCTGCGTTGTTTGCGAAAAACTGAAGTCTAAAGTTAAACATTTTTCTTAACCGTCTGTGGCGTCCTCAAGTGGCGAGCTTCGTGGTTGTATCATTAGAAAATTGGGTTGTATAATATAATGAGTCCAAAAGATGGAATACATTTCCCCAAGAGATCCACCGGAATAGCCTCCGAACAGAGCTTCTTTTAACTTCTAAACATTTGTATTTATTATTACGGGGAACTGCCCATAATCCCTCAGTGCCCCTGACGCTTACGTCATTACAGCGTGCCGTTAGTATGTTACTATCAATCACTTGTTATCTAGCTTCAAGCGCAACAACACAAAAATGAGCGAAGAAAGCGAAAATACAATAATACCGGTGGATTACTCGGATATTCTTCGTTTTTTGGACGACGACTCGCGACGGGACTTTTTTGCTGGCGACACAAGATGAAGTGTGGAAGCTGCCGTGCGTTTATGTACGTAAGGAGGGCGCGATGCTTCTGAACGCGGGTGAGTCCATGTTTACGCCACGGTGGCCACGGTTAGCAGGACATAAACGACTCCTTTATGCTCTCAGATCATTTAGGTGAATGCATTGTTATGCTGTTTCATAGTCTGCTGTTTAAATTCTGTTTTGGAGCTGTTTGACTGCCGTCTATAGTCAACTTTTGCCGTAATGTTGGTCTGATGCTCTGGGAATAAGCGTTGTTTGCAAAGCTTGTTCCGTGGGTATTTGCTGATACGTGGTCACATGCTTCTTTTTAGTCTGACAAGTGGTGGCAAATGCGTTTAGTAGATCTGATAGTAAAAATTAAAAAAAGCACGAACACTTTGTGCAACAGCCCCACCTAGAGTTTACATCACCAGCCGCCACTACAATAATAGGTCAGATGCAAAAGACCAACCGGACCTTCTTTGCCAGTTTGCACACCTTTCTTTGAAGGATTGCAAAAATATCGTCTGAATATCTATATCGAGATATTGAAAAAAAATATAGAGATATTCATTTTTGTCAATATCGCCCACCCCTAAGTAGGAATCATATACATGTTCTGTTGAGAGGTGATGATGACGACATTGTCGCAGTACTAATAAAACACGTCTATACTCATAGGGTCAAATTTGATATCAAACTTTTATTCTGTAACTAAATAGAAAAAAGTACTAACCTGTCGCACATAACAATTTAAAAACATGATTTAGCCCAAGACTTCAACTGATCCTTGCTCCACATCATTATTCATGGCCTTTAAAAGTTAACAGGAAACGAGAGGCTGTCAGTCACACACAGTGAATAAAGAGTACCAGCCCGAAGATATAATCAAGTGAATAAAATAGGAATTACAAATGTAAAAATGACTGACTGCCACCACTATTTTATGACCTCCACCCCATCACTCACCACGCTTTTTATTTCAATAGGCACAGGTTTCTCGGGGCAGTGATATTACAGATTTAAGATACACATCTGTACAAAGTATGAATAAAACATGCTAAAGCTGCTGGTGGTGGGGGTGCCATGTAATGAATGTGGTGTTATTACACAGATGATTGGCAGTGTCAAAGGCAGCAGGTGGAGGAGCCATGGTAGACCAGAGGAAAAGCAAATGTGAGGGCTCACCATCACTCATATTAGTCAACACGACCAGCTCAACTCACACTCGAAGAGCACAATGCATAAAGATGAGGTGAAGACCATTGTATTGTTAATTCACAGAGAAATTGAAATACACTCGAGCCCATGGTAAGGGTGATGGTGGGGTGTGGGGGTTGAGTGTCTTTGAATAGCTGGAGAGGACCACAGTTTGTGAATGTCGGTGGAAGCAGAGACCCGGAGGGCAGAGAAGGGAGAGAGTTCAGTTACCTGACAGCCTAGATAAAAACAGCACCTCTGTCGGCTGGACCTATCCCTGAAGGCAGTACAACGATGAGACTGTGTGATGGGTGTTAATGATCACCCGCGATTCTGAAGGCTTTGCGGGTGACATTTTCTGAGGCTCCTGCAGAAGAATGCAGTGTTGGGGCTGTACAGTAATACAGTTGGTCAGGACGCTCTTTATTGACCCTCGTTACAAGGTGCACATGATGGGGGCCATTACTCACGCTCCTCTGAGAAAGTAGGTACGCTGATGATCTTTCTTGACCAGTGATGTGGACCTGGATGTAATCTTTATAATATACGAAACCAGGAACTTCATCCTGGTCACCCTCTTTACAGCAGCACCGTTGATTTTCAAAGGAGCATGCTGGATGTGCGCTCTCTGAAAGTCCACAACGATCTCTTTTTTGGTTGTGTTGTAGTGCACCACATGGCCAGGCTGCTCACATCACTCCTGTAGTTTGCCTCATCTACATTACTGATGAGACCCACCACTGTTCGCAAATGTATTGAATTGTTATGAGCTGTACATTGGAGTGCAGTCATGGGTTAGCAGAGTGAACAGTAGAGGGCTAAGCACACAACCTTGGGGTGACCGTTGATGTGATGTATATTATTGTACGCTTAAAAATTACATTAAATACAATACAGAAGATGGCAGCCATTCCACCTCTTCACTATCTTTAATAGAAAATGCGATGTTGACTTATTACTTATTCTTGATTTCTCGTATGACACATGTTGTAAATCATCTCTGTCCAGTTAGAACTCCCCTCTCTCCATTTGTTTCTAAACAAACACAAGTCACCTCTGGAGAGGGATTTGCACCCTACATCAAATTCTTAAATTACTGTCCATCCGGTAATATTTTAAAATATACTTATTTGAATGAGTCTAAGCTAATCCCCATGTCTGATTCTCTTGCAAAATTGTCATTCAGTTGTATAAGATTTTCAGATTCCCCCCCCCCCCCCCCCCTTGCAAAGTCATAGAATAAGAACTTTTAATCTTATCAGCATCTGGGAACATTAGCACTTGACCTTGGGGTTGAGGTGAAACTGTTATTAAGTAAGTTAGAGAGACCTTGACTAATTCAGATGCAACACAATCTTCTCTCCGTGGCGGTCTCATTCCGTTTCCAAAAGTGGTATAAAGCTCCATGGGCTCAATCCGTGGATAATACCGCTGCTTTATATTGAAATAAATGTACGCCTTCAGAATCTAATACGGACACGATTTTGCGTTTGCCTGGGAACTCGGGAAAGATGCTGCGTCCATGACCTTGGCCCGGCCTGGATACGTGTGCGCAGTTATTGTACCGGTTTGGCATGTGACATGTTGCTTTGTCTTCATTACGCTAACATTAGCCTCTTGCTGTCCAGAGCTGCAGGTTCATTTAGCCTGTCAACGAGCAGCAACAACATGACCGCTCAGTAACAACACGGGTCAGGACATGCGAAAAACAATCACTAACCTGCAATGAAGTGATGGAGGCAGCTGTCTATATTAACAGTCTATATAGTCTATATAGAGTCTATATAACTCCAATTGTTTACTTGAAAACAGATACAGGAGCCAAGACATAACTTATTTTACAAAAAGAGTTGTCAACAAAAGAAAAAGTATAAAAGTAGCCACTTTCAAATGTGCTTTTAATAAGTAAAAGTGCTGACACAGGTTTAAAAAACTATTTAAAGAGTTAAAGTGATAAAACCAGGCCTAAAAGCACTGGACTTTAAACAGCCAAAGAATCAAGTGCTTTCAGGAAGGGAAAATGAAGACCTCGAAGATGAATATGTAGCCATTTTTAATTACAATGAATTAATTAAATGGAATCTATCTTTTATTAGTGGTGGAGAAACGAGCTGTGGGTCTCTGTTCTCCAGACTTTGAGTTTGGCACAAAGTAAGAGTACAATGTTGGTGAATTAGCCTTTGTGGATGTTAACACTGTTTAGAAGACAACATCTTGGTTAGAAAACAGTGCCAAACACAACTATGTGTTGTGTGCAGTTTTGACATGCCCCTGGACTGGTTATTGCATGCAGTGACATGTGTCGTTTCCCCCCAAGAATATTCAATCATTTAAGACAAAGTTGAGACAAGAAGCATATTAAGCTGTCATTCATATGAAATTGCTCTGAAATCCGTATAAAAAAAGGCCATGACTCTCAGGAAACACAAATTATTGACATATGGGCCCAAAACAAGGATTTTTATAGCCATAATAGCAATAGGTATGGTAAAACCAGGCTAGTGTAACTTAGCCAATTAACCAAAACTGTTGCTTGTGGTAATGTTTCAGAAATTGTAAGAAAAAATTAGTGTAAAAGCACAAAAACACAGCTGTCATAGTTGTTTCCCTGCAGCCGAGGTGGTCAGACTCTGCACTGCAACAGAACGTTAAAGCGTTAAACTCGCCGTGACACTCTCTCTGTCCCGTCTCAGTATGTGGTCGCCACAGAGACTCGGCCTGCTGGGGGCTGCTCGGGGTAAGAAAAAACAAGTTTCTGGACAGGACAGCAGTGCCAAAATGTCCAAACACTTCAATGGTAGTACTGTATTAACAAAAACTGACATTTCCTTTTCTAAATTTAAACCAAAGGGATAAATAAGTAATTCACAAAGAAGAGTTTATCACTAGTTTTTCTCATTGAGGCAAAATTTAGGCAGTGTTCAATTATGTTAGCCTCTCGTTTTAGACTTGGTTGATTTGCTCCAGTATGTTCCAATCACACGAGGCTGTAGATTTTGGCCACGCCACACCCAAGAAAATGAATTATCAGCCTACAGGTCGCCGGTTATATAGAGAGATGTTTACATTCTTTCTTGAATTTCTTTTCGGGGTTTGTAATAGAATTGTCGTTGTCAGATTTTTGGGTCAAACTGCTTTTTGTATTTGGTACCTCATGAGTCACATGTAAGCTGACAGTGCAGAAGCTGTATTTGATCTCCAAAGAGATACTGGACTCTCGTGACAACATTCAGAGCGATGACTCGAGACAGAGCAGACAGCTGAGCAGCACAGACACTGGCTCATGCATCATTTCAGAGCACTCCACTGTCGGGGTTCATACTGAAGACTTGGCACAGGTCAAAACAAAGCCGCAGTTTGAAATGGACCTCAGAGAAAAGATGACAAAAAGATGCAAGTTTAGTCAGCAAATTGTCAGGTGATACTACTCAACTGGTCTATTGCCTACTACCTAAGAGTATAGCTACACCTCATAGAAAGAATGTCCTGGGTCAGGTGAAGCCTTCGCATGTTCTCCCCGTGTCTGCGTGGGTTTCCGCTCGGCACTTTGGTTTCCTCCATCAATCCAAAACATGCACAGTAGGCTAAAACCTCCCGCTAGGTAATCGTAACCATAGAAATCAAATGCCTTGAACTATCTGAGCCTGTTCCTACAAATGCAAACATTGTGTCGAGTGGGGCTTACCGGACCTGCTGGAATTGAACGTTCATTCCAACATACACATGAATGGAATATGATTTAGCATTAAGCTTAGTGGCCACTTTTATACACTAATTACAATCTAAAGTCAAATCTAATATGGTCCGTACATTCATAAACCATTTTTAACTCGGCTTAGACCTCGCCTAACCGTGGTCGATTGGTTGACAACAGCTGAAAACATCTGGATCTTCCATGATTTGCTCTGTTTGATGGCTAAAGGCTAACAGCTATAGGAAAAATACATTGAGCAGGCTAACAGACTCTGAAAAGTTTCCCAGAGATGATCGTAATTAAGATCTTGGCTCAAGATATGGAGATGGATTCCCAACGCCGCACTGCCGGTCACCCACTCCTCCTGACAGGTTTCTCTGAGGCACTGGTTGAACGATGGTCCAAAGGCAGAGGACAGGATTACCCATGGGGGAAGAGTTCTGCGAAGAGTTCTACAAATGAAAAAAAAAAAAATATATAATATGAGAAAAAAAAAAGGTTTGCAGGTAAATACATTTCATTTTATAATAGAGGTCGCTATCAGTTCTACCATGTCATTGGTTTCTACCTGCACCATCTGACCGGGTGACACCAATAGGCTTTAAAAGGCGTCCGGGGAATCGGTGCGAGGGCGGAAAACCCAGAGATATCACCATAGGAACCATGTGAGACAGGGAGATAGAGGCAGGTGGATGATTTTTTGTTTCATTTATTTTTTTGCTGGCTCTGAGATTGTTTGTGGGTCGTGCCCTAGGGACTGGCTGCTCCTATCTCTTCCACAGTCACATAACCTGTCTACTGTCGCTCCCCAGTGCACTGCTGAGTCCCACTGGCCATGCTGCTAAAATGCACAGCTCCGTTCTCTCTCCTGAATAGCATTAGCTCTGGGGTTGTCATAAACTGATACAAGCAGCAGCCCCTGAAGACACACACTCCCCTTTAAAGAGCAGGCTTTCATTTTACTCCAGTTCTTTATGCTCCAAGTCAAGAAATGCTGCCGGGAAACGCAGTGAATTAGTCCAATAAGGCATATTTGATTTTCTAACGTTGATATATTTATTTCGACCAATGTGGTTTTCATGCCGTCCTTCAGAGTGGGAAGACTGCAGGAAGTGAGCACCCACATGTGTCAGGACTGAAAACCATGCTGGCCGGTTTTAAAAAAAAATCTCAAAAGTATTAACATGGTGAATTGTGCCTTCACCCTTGAAAATATTCCGCTTTTGTATTTTTAATTTTTTTTACCTTCACTATTGTTTTTTTTATTTCTTTTATTTATTTGGCTCAAAAGTGAAGAGGAATGAAAATGTAAAATGTAAAAATAACCATTTATAGTCCAGATGGCAGACTGAAAAGTAGGCGAACACCGGTAGATCTAAATATTGTAGTAATCACCGCATAAATAATGATTCTTGTTTTGTTTCTTTTCTCGCACTGCTTTCGACAATGTTACAAGAAAATGCTCTGAAGGTAAGATGGACTTAAATACTTAACAGTTTTCCATTATTCAATCGTCCTGGGGAAAAGTCAGATATTGTGTATACAGTGGAAAAGACGGGCCCTAATCTTGTATACATTTCTTAAAAAGTGCTTGAATTAAGACAAGTTGCCCTGATTTTGTGTTTAGACTGTCCTGAAATAAGATTGCCAATGGAACAATCATTAATTTGCTTAAAATGTAAAATAATCTTGAATGCTTAAAGGGACTATTGGTCATTTTTATACTCACTACTGCCACCTCAGGTCATACGCGTAACTGCAGTCTCTATATTAAGCTTGTGCATGACGGCACTTCGGACCCGAATTAACATATTTTTGAGTGACAGGGCAGCATTTATTTTGTGGTGAACAGGTCTGGGCTACACATTAGGACATTGCTGGAACATGTAAGGGTTGGAAAATACTTAATTTTTTAACATTTTTAAACTCCGTCTAGTCCCTTTAAAAAGAGACAAAAGCACACAAAATGAGACAGAAAAAGTACAAGGTAAGAAAAACCTTTCTTGCTCCGTTGGCAATAATTTAGCCGAATTCTCCTCAAAATCAGCAACAATCCTGCACCTTTAAGTCATTTTCCCAAAAAAGCTGACGATTTCTCCCAGTATGAGAGATTTTATGTCTGTAGATGCAACAATAAGTGGACATTGTGTGCCTAGAGTGTGCGATTTAATGTGTTCTGAGACAGATTCAACTTATTTGCACAACTGGCAAAGACCCTATGGACGTGTCGCTGGATTCACTAAAAAACCATGGTACTATAATAACGAATTTTAGACATTTATCAACAGCGACACACAAAAAGTGCCAATTCAACACGGTTTTATCACTCTCTGACAGTATATAGGCCCATACGCACATTCATGTCTCGGAGAAGGGGCTGACAGTGACCTAGAAACGATCTGCAGATTCCACACTAAAGTGAATTGTGTGATGTGCCATAGCTGTACGATAAGAACCATGTTACATCTCAGAAAAGTTTCCCGCAAGGCTTACTTATGAAGTTTTAAATCTCCACCTGAATCGCTAAAATGTTCACTGGATTTCAACGTATAATGTTAAACCTGGAACTGTTGATTGCGTCTCTAAATTAAGGCGCCACCTCGGGGATCACATCTGGGTAGAGTTTGTATGCAGGTACCATTTAACGACTTAGGTTTTCGTCGTCACTATAGGCGGTTTCAAAAGCGTGAAAAGGGATTCTCGAACTTTTTGCATGCAAAGTGTGACAATCCCATCTGTGGTGTAAGAGCTAAAGGTCAAACTGTACGGCAATAGCTCCACAGTACATATTGGT
The DNA here is from genome assembly GCA_021464625.1 of Proterorhinus semilunaris. Taxonomy (NCBI): domain Eukaryota; kingdom Metazoa; phylum Chordata; class Actinopteri; order Gobiiformes; family Gobiidae; genus Proterorhinus; species Proterorhinus semilunaris. The sequence continues at coordinate 30,528,934 of CM038346.1, forward strand.
ATCGAACCACAGGCCTTTGGGTCTGTGGGTATAGCTCTGGGAAATACAGTATGTTCGCACTGTCATTTCGGATCTATAAGCCGCTACTTTTTTCCACACGCTTTGAAACCTGTGGCTTATAGAACGATGCGGTTCATTTACAGATTTTTACGGCCGTCCTGAATATCAATAACAGTGCACTCGGGTCCAAAAACACTTCGCTACATATGTGATGAAAGAACATGAGAAAGCAGAAGGAGAAAATGGAGAGCAGCAGGTGTCACGCTGTTCCTTTCGGATGTACCCCACTCATCTGCACAATAACTACTGTAACTAGCAAACGCCGTCTCCTGCCGGCGATGTCACCAGATCAGACACTGGTGGCTTCGGAACGGGTGCAAAATGAATACGATTATTTCTCTCACCGCTGAAATATTACATGGACAAGACCGCTGCCTTTCCTCCAGTGTCTGCACACACTGATGTGAGCGAGTGCCTTGTTCTTTGATGGAACAGGACCTTGAGCGCTCAGTGGAGGCGGAAAAGCGCAAATATACAAATCATCCTCAACCCCATCTTTCAACTTTTGTGTGGACCTCAATCATTAGGATTTCAAACATTAAAACCACCTGCCTGCTCGCCATAGTCCCATATATTTGAACGCCCCTGTCTCCTGTGTGATAGTTTAAACTTGTTTGACTGAGTGATCACATGTAGCTCTCAAATACACAGCGGGCGGGTTGCGTCTGACATACATTAAACATGGTTTTAACTCCACCAAAACGGTTCAAGGTTGCTTTGATCCACACTTCACAACATTAGCATATCTGCCTTTGAAGATGTCAATTAATGGCTGTGATGGGAAAAGTGTATTGCTCTATAGTGTCAGGAGGAGTGTTCGTTGTAGTTTATTCATGACTGTTGCTTTAAAGAAGAACTATGTAACTTGTTTACCTTAATAAATCTTTTCCGTATTCCCTCTGGGGGTTATACAAGTGTTAATGGGATGATTGGGGGTCGTTCATCTTCCCCTGGTGTCTCTGTCCAAAATTACACTCTTGCAACTTCCCTGTCTCCCTGTCGGAAGCGGAGACTTGTTATTGTTCATGAGTCTGATGGCGGAGGGGAAAAAACAGTTTGAGTATTTACTCTCACGGACAATTAATGAGTAACAAAAACGCAACATGCTACGACACCTGCAGTGGCACTTCATGAGTTACTTAGTACTGCTTTGTTTTTACATACTGTGATATATAAAGGGGGACTATATTGTAAGGCGTAATAACATAGGAGCACTTCAACATCCTTCCATCGAAGTGCTCCTAAGGTATTATTACACCTTACATAGTCTTCTTATCCGCTTAGAACATTGACATGTTTAATTTTGTGTAACTAGACCTGGATCGTGTAAAGACTGAATTTAGGACGTATTGCCCTTTTACTGGTTCTATCCTCACAAGTAGCCAACAATATGAACTATCACATGGCAAAAAGTAATCTTGAAATACTCTTGTCCTTGATTTGAGAAATCTGTCAACGGGAAAATATTTTTTACACTTAAATTAAGAAAAAAAATTTAATTGCACTAAAAATGTACTCAAATTTACCTAAAAAAATTAAATAAAAACTTAATTTAAATCAAGTAAAACTGTTGGTTTTGTAAGTCCCCCAATGTAACTTTTTACCCGATAGCATAAAATACAAACATTTATTTTAAGTGTAAAAATCTTGCACCATGGACAGGTTTCTTTAAATGACTTGCTCAAATCAAAGACAAAGATTACTTTTTTGCAGTGTACCCCAAACCAGATCATACAACAACAATCCCACTGGAACGTTCGGCTATACCAAAGTGAACCTCTATCTTTGTAAGGCCACAGTCCCAGTTGAGAGCACAGTGACACCTCACTCTCTCAGTGCTGTCAATCACTCCTCTCTGACTCTAATACACTCAACTTAGCCCCAGTTTGAAGTAATCCATTGTGCTGGAGGAGCGATCATGGCTGACAGTATTCCCCTGAAGCACAGTGCTGGAGAAAGGCGGTTGGCTGCTTCACTTTCTATGCGCTGTTGCTAGGTTAGCCCCCCACCCCCCCACACACTCCAAATCACTATGGGCCTTTATCATGGGCTGGCACCATCAGAGCTGCGCCGCCTCTGACTGCTCCCAGGCTGTAGGCGCTGGCGAGGGAGACGGAAAATCACTCGGGGTGGCGTGCTAGGACTTCCAATGCAGCCCACATCAACTCCACCAACTCCCACTGCAGAGGAATCTTCGGGAGTGGGTGTGAGCTAGCCCCTCTGCCGATACTAGAAAGAGTTGAAGCTTTTGAAGCTCACACTTACTGAAGAATGGCCTCTATTAAATCTCTAAATTGTTTCGACATCAAGATTTAGTTCACAGGGCACAGTTTGTCCAGGAGCAGTAATACTTGAGAGAAGGCCGAAATATAAATTGCTGAACAAATAAATGAATCAAATGATTTTTTTTGTTGAGATTTATTTTTCATTATACACTGCCTGACTCAAAACTCAAACTGTTGTGATCGGGGTTTGCTGCCGCTGCCTTATACGCTCAGAATGCTCTGTGCGTTGGGCACCAAGTTTCCGAGGGACACCACACTGAGGCCATTGTGATCAAAAGGCACACAGCATTTGTGCCGCTGTTTTATTAACGCTGCTGACAAAAAAAAAAAAACATCCTGTGTTCAATGAGAATGATGAGAGAGAAGACTTATGGAGATGTGGCCAATGCAACCGTTGATACAACAAGGCAAGGCAAGTTTATTTATACCGCGCAACTCAAACGCTCTGTGCATTGCAAGGAGGCCACACTTCAAACTCAGTAAACGTAGTAAATTAGTTTGACAAAACCTTTGCCTCATGTAGCATGCCTGTGCACCTGGTTGCAGTTTATCAGATCTATACAATTTGCACATTGGTCACGCTCTCTGATCATCATTCTAAGATCTCAGTTAAAAATAAATGCAACACTGGATCTTTGACATTGCAGAAGCTCACTGAATCAATGCCACAGCAAATGCGTGCTGTAATAAAAGCTCTTGTTCGTTCGACAGGTAGTGTATCCAAATTGTTTTAGTAGATGACAAGTCGACACCATATAGCTGGTTAGCCTCCACCATGCCTTTAAACTATTAAAGAGGGGGGTGTTATGCTTTTTTCAGTCGCATAGTACCAGTCTATAGCACACTTCAATGAAGATCCAAAGTTATGTTTGTCTGTAAATGCAGTAAATTAAAATAATTGCCTTGAATAAATTTGCTCTCGCAAAATGGCTGTAGCGAACGTCTTGAAATAGGCCTCTGTCTCTTTAAGAAGCCCTGACCCTTTCCGACACGCCCCCTTCAGCACGCTGTATTGTGCTATCATCACAACACTGCTACATACATTCTCTCCTTCACATATTGAAACTACGATCAATTTTCGCTGCGTTTTAATTTTACTGTTGGAAAGGAGCTACGCTTTAACACTTTATGAACAATGGCTGCGTCTGACTCGGAAAGTGACTTTGAGACAAACCTTTGAGAGTTCATAGGCTCTGTGTCCACACCGAAGGAGCTCTTGCCTGAAAAATACCTGCTGTTTGGAGGCTATCTAGTCACTCTTTGCTACTGCCAGGCTCTATGGCTCTTTAACTATACCCACATGGTCTACACCGGGATCTCCCCAGGGACATTATCTGTGCAGGTGGACAATTATTCGAGATTACCCCGTTAGCATGTAACAATCGCCTACAGCCCATTGTTGATAAAAGGTCTGCAATAAACCACAAATGTGTAAAGCCTCATTGTGTGATCATCATAAATGCTGCTTCAAGTAGTTGCCTGCTTTATTATAATATCCTGCTTGTTTTCTATGAATCGTTCCGAGCTAGCTGTTAGCGCCTCGCGGCTAGCTTGTTAGCTCCGGGAGAAAACCACTCGGCTATGACCCACTGTAGGTGAAATTTGTGAAATAAACTTAACAATCAACAAGGGGGGAATGACATAATAACATGATTTTACATAATACCCCCCCTTTAACATTATGATTTGATTAAGTCTGGAAGAAGCAAAACAGGGTTTTACTTGCAGAACCCAGAGCAGGTTTCGAAGTGGGCAGGACTGTTGAGCTCCATGTGCTTTGATTCTTTACTCTACATCACCATGATTATCATTATACAAATAGCTATAAACCTGTGTCCCGACACTTTCATTCATCCAGCCTTGTAACTGGCACCCAAGAATACACAGAGAATATTTCCCCACATGCACCAAGCTCTAACTTGACTAATACTCCCGTCTTTTCCTATTTTTAAACTCCACTCTCCACAAGAGTGGAGTTTAAAAATGATGGCCAGTGCTTCTGGAGTCTGACCTCAATCCGTCTACAAAGCATAATTGGAAATGAGCACGACATTTAGCACTGAGAAAATATCTATGTGCTTAGTGGCCCTCTCTTCTGGGAAATCTGTACCTGCCTGCCCTTTCGGTTAAATCAAAGCTCGGGTTTTCTCACCTGCAGCAAAAAATCATTTAGGCAGATCTGAGTCCGGCCCACGTGCAGGTTTTTCAAAGGCTCTCTCGCTCAGGGCAGTATTTTACCGTGGCACCGGGTGACACGAGCCTCCGCGCTGTATTCTTCCATTTGACAAATCGAAGGTGAACTATGGACGCCACACCCCTCACTGCTACATAAATTATTACTAGACATAATTTTAATCATTGCCTGGAAGACATAGCAGCCGCGCAGTGTGCTCCGCTGCATATTGCATGAGGAAACATTGGGAGGAAAAAAGAGGGAGAATCTCAGCACCCCGAAGGCAACACAAGCTTTTACATTTTTACAGTCATTGGATAATTTAGTGAGGCATAAGACTCTGATCTAGTGAGCTGTAAATGCTCTCTTGGAACGGCTATAGACGAGAAAGAGAGTAGACTGTACTGTAGCATTAGCGTTAATATGGAAACAAGGCAATAATATGCTCGCTAAGCTTAACATTAAATCTAAAGTACACACTTATTTCAACCAAATCTTACACTGTGAATCAACATAGACTATAAATAAGTTAAGACAGTAGCTCTCCAGCCCTTTCTAGTCAAATTTTAGAGCAATTTTCTTTTTAGTCTTCTGTTGTGAACTTATTAGGAACGCAAAGAAGCACTTTGCAAATGCACCAGGAGCAGCACATCAAAGCACATCAAGGCAAGGCAAGTTTATTGTATGTAAAACTCAATGTGCCTCACAGCAGCACGAGACATCCGAACACAATAAAAAACATTAAAAACACGATAGAATTACATTAAAAAATACATTAAAAAGTGTGTATTGTATATATTAAAATAGGCAGCAGTAAAAAGGTGTCCGTTCAGCCTGGACTTGAACATAGTCAGGGTTGAGGCCTGTCTCACGCCCTCACTGAGACTGTTCCAGATTTTAGCTGCATGAAACTGAAACGCAGCCTCACCGTGTTTAGTCCTGACTCTGGGAACCACCAGGAGACCCCTCCCTGAAGTTCTCAGGGCCCGAGATGGTTCATACGGCTCTAACATGTCAGAGATGTACTTTGGTGCCCGACCATGAAGGGACTTATACACGAGCAGAGCTGTTTTAAACTCTATTCTCTGAGTGACAGGAAGCCAGTGCAGAGAACGGTCGTATCGAATATGGTCGTATTTCCTGGTTCTGGTCAGGACTCGAGCAGCAGCGTTTTGGATGTACTGCAGTTGTCTAACAGCTCATTTAGAAAGGCCAGTGAGCAGCCGTTACAATAGTCTAGCCGACTGGAGACAAACGCATGAATGAATCTCTCCAAATCTGGTTTGGACACTATGTTTTTTATTTTGGCAATGTTTTTTAGGTGGTAATAGGCCGCTGATGTAATGGACTTAAAATGACTGTTAAAATTCAGGTCTGAGTCCATGATTACCCCTAGATTTCTAACTTGACTTTTCGGTCCCAGTGAAAGAGGGTACACATGAACTGTGACATAAGGAGTTTTGAAATATTGATTTGTATTTGAAGCAGAGACAGACCATGGTAAGTGATTAATTACAAAGTTAAACATTTCCCTGATCGTTTTGATCTATTCTTTATTATTAATGTGCAATATGCAGCTAAAATATATAAATTGATACCGCAATGTATTCCTTTGATTTTAGGAAAGTAACTTGTTAAGAAACCTGGGCCTATGCGAAATCTCCCCAGCAACAATATGCTGTGATTACAATAGTCGACCTGTGACCTTACGTTCTGCCCATTGGCAGACAGCATCTGGCCACAATAGCAATGCAATGACAGACATGAGCAAAATATAGAGACAGAATAAAAGGTGCTATGTGGGGTAAAGGCTGCTGAGGCGCTGATACGCTTAAGAAAAGAGGAACGTGAAACAACACACGGCTCAGAATGGTGTCCGCTTCTGAGCACAACTCAACACGAAATATTGAATGACGCATGTATGTCTGCGATGATGCGTATAAATCGTGAACCTCGCTCAGTGTCCAGAGATCTCGCCCCGAGGTGCCTGCTGCCTTGAGATCATTTTCCTTCAAGCAATGGCTTGCGGACACTGAGCTTGAGCGAACGCTGTAATAGTTTGATACTCTTTCCTATCATTCTGATCAAAGCTTCATAGTGATCAGACTCTCCTTGTTTATGCAATGTGCGATCTGAGCGTGAGATAATTATTCATTGTTCAGAAGTCTATGCGCCTGCCACTCGCATGAGCGACAAGGCTGACTCTGCCCGGACGTTGAAAATCCACATCTCACTGCTTGGTGATTAGTTGGTAAACGTCCAAGGGTTTCCTTACTATCAAAAAATTAAAAAAATCGCAAAAAAGGCATAACCTGAGGTATCTTAAGCGGGTACTGATTCATGATTAAGCCCAGGTGAGTGGGAATAAGGTGTACTGGATATTTTTTATCTGTAACAAAGAAACGCATAGGTTAGGGAAAGTAAATATTGGAGAGGTCCGAGTCTTATCCGGGCCGGACCCTCTTCTCATAACTGTATTCTAAATACCATCAAATGAAAGACTAACTGTTCCTGATTACAGTTACTCAGAATTAGTATTCTAAATACGTATTCTGAATACTAGTATTCAGTTACTATCTCAGTAATCTTTGGATCTTCAGTGGCTTTTCTTAGCATCGCTCCCAAAAACCTTCACTTTACGCATTCAGTCTTATTTCCATTGATTCATTTTTAAGTCCCATCCAGACTGCCATAGCTATTCACAACTCATTTATACCATGACATCTATTCAGAAATTACTTCATATTTGACTAATGATTAAGCACATAGCGCTTGCAAGAGTCAAGGCGAAAGAGAGCATGTGCAAAGGAAGCAAGGGCAAATGCATGACATTTGAATTTTCAAACCATTCATTTATTGTGGAAACCCATTTCCCTTAGGTTTCAATAGTTTTAAAAGGCTGTATGAGCATTAAACAAATCAACACACGCTTGAAGGAATAGCCTACTCAAGAGTATTTTGAAGTTAAATGAAAATAGATCAAATTCTTATTTGAGTCTCGGCATGTTGTGGTACCAGTGGCGCCAGTCTGGGTCTTCAGTGGCAACCTGGGTTCACTCAGACAAAAGCATATAAATTGATCGCCAAAAGAAAGGTGCATGGACAAAACAGCCAAAGGATGTATTAATGGGTGCAGGTAGCTATTGCTCATTCATCCCTTCATTCTTAAATGTTGGGTTAGGCACCAATACAGGTTTAATTTTAGCGTTGCGGATGGTTGAGAGCCTCAACACGCACGACTCCATGGCATCCATTGCTCTCTTGATGTCTTGTGGTCTGGGGTCTGCTGGGGTCCTGGCGTGGTGTAACCAGGGTGCTATCAACGTTTTTGTTTAGTTAGTTTATTGAAAGGACAGTGTGCAGTTACATTAAAAAGATGGCTGCACCAGATTTAGCACTATGCTCATTTACATCTGTAGTCCTACACAATTAAAATGACATAACAAAATTAAGAATTACATATCAAAAGGCAATTTACAACTACAAGTCTAATATACAAATACAAAGTGCAAGTTAAAAGGTGCAATATTGGTAAGTTACAAATCATAAAGTGCAGAAAGTACCGGGCTGGTGGTGTAGGGCTAGATGTGGGCATGCGACGGTAAGATTGGCCTTGCTTTAGCCCTTTTAGAATAGTTAGGCTTTATTTACTTTTAACGTAGATCCATGCTGCTGTCTTGCTTCCAAATTGCTTCATTTTGTATTTTTTTTTTTCCAAATTCTATTCATGGAAAATTGATGGGACATTGTATTGCAAGCTAACTTGAAATGTGATGTACAGCAAGAACTAAAGTGAACCTACTGTGTTTAAAAAAGAAGCTAATGTTCACAAACTAATGTGTGCAACCTGTAAACCAAATGAAAGTAAATGTGAGCTACTGAGTGTAGCGAAAGCTGTGAAACGAATCCTCTGTGAACTAAAGTATGATACACAAACGGAAAGATAAAAGGAAAACATAGAAATAAACTGAGTGTTTAAGGAACATGCTGCCTCTGTCCTTTTGGTTCAAACCTGTGTGCCTTAAAGGTGCAAGATGCAACTCTTGAAGTGATTATTTATATATATACTGTATATACTGTATATTTGTGTATATTTTACCTTTTAGTGACTCATAGCATAGCATAGCAACTTTGCTTTCCCTCACAGGCCTTCATGACACTCCAGGATCAGTTGTTCTTATGGGTTCGTACCAGAACCTGTCCAGAAACCCCAAAACAATCGGTAAACAAACTACAAGCTTCCGTATGTCGAATAGCCCGTCATCGTCTTGCCGTCCCTGCTTGTTCTGTGATTGGTCCCCAAATCCATGCGAACATTTCGGCCATGGTCCCCAGGCTGCTGTGAAGTTCGAAATGATTCGAGCCCACACAGCAGTCTGGCATTAGCCAGGCTAGCATAGTGATTTCCCAGGCGAGGAAAACAAAGGAATAGCTGCTGAGACACAGCAGGGCCTGGGGGACATCGAATTTTGGTTGGCTGATAATTCTGCCAGTCCCGCTGGCTGTCAATAGTGTGTGCGGCCTGACAACACAGGGGTGCTCTGTAGAGCAGGAGTTCACCAATGGTGTTTAAGGCACTTTTTGAGTAGGAAGTTACAGCAACTCAACTGTACAAATTAAATATACAATAAGCATTTTACACTTTTGTTTTTCTTCATTTTGCCAGCGCTAGCAGGAAATGCCCTAGTATGTAGAAGGTGGCTGACAAAGCCACACTGTCACTGTTTTAAAGAATGATTGTTACGAATGAGACCGCATGTTGTACGTTTGTCATTCTGTCCTGTTTTTGCTGCTGCTGCGACCCACAGATACTTCATCTCTTGAATTACTCTTTGTGAGAGAACTTCGATATATGAAGAATGAATTTGCCAGTGATAATGCTTGTGGCCTTTGTATTGCAGTTGAAGTTGTGACCTTTAGTTTATGTATGGTGGATTATTGTGTGCTTGGAAGCATAATATGGGTGAAAATTGCAAAAGTCCATTTATATGTACCTCCTTCACATTCCCGTACAGTCTATTCCCTTTGGGCAAAACACCGCCTCTATGTGTAAGCCCGCAGCGCTGGCACGCAGCACATCAATTTTACAACAAGCCCCGCTTCATCTGATAACACCTGTGTGAAACTGCTTACACCGTGACATTTTCTCAATCGAATCGGTTTCTTATGGCTGAAACAATAATAGAGACAAAATATGGATTAGACGTCAATTTATATGCCGGCAAATGAGCACGCAAGAATATGCATATAAATGTGTTTTTCTAAGCCACGGAGATAAACAAGCCTATATATCAGGAGACAGAAATGTGCGTATTACCATTCAAGCATGAGATTCATATCAGGGAGTGGTATCTTGATAGAAAGCATTGTTCTTCTGACGTTCGGCGTAGACATAAAAGGCCCATTGTTTCATGTTTATGACCATGAAAATGCGGAGCCTACTGTATTCAATTATGCTGTATTTTGCTATGGGGAATTTCTGGAGGGAAGTACAGTGAGCAACGGAAAAAAGAAAGAAAAAAAAAAAGTGGTTCATGCAAAATGCTATACTCAACTATCAAATAAGTGGGATTATGTTTTTTTTTTGCTTAGCTTGTTGCCCCAGATATCTGCTCGATGTAGCACAATAAAAAAAAGAAATAGACGATGGCACGCAAAACAAAAACAGCTGAGCGGTCGCAAAGGTGACGCGCATGATCTGCAATCGTGGGAAAAGGGGAGGCTGAGAGCGTTGATTTCTCACCATATCCCGCTGTGTTTAGGCTGCATAAAAGCACCGGAGGAGAAGAGTTTAGACAAGTTTTACAGCAGCCCGGGCACAGAAGCAGCTCAGTGTGTGTGTCTGTGTGTGTGTGTGTGTGTGTGTGTGTGAGAGACTGTGACACTGAGTTGCCAGGAGCACAGAGCAATCACACTGCAGACTGGGCTCAGGTTTGGTGCCACTTGGATACGGGACACTCTAATGTGGAAGCAAAAAAAAAACATGCTCAATGTACTGACCAAATGCATCATCTATAGACAAACAAAAGATGAGTGAAAGGATGATAAGGCCTTTTCTCTCTCAGTGAAAAGGCAGAATACAATTTATTTGATCAAATGTTATTTGTCTCACAAATGATTGGAACTAAATGGGAATTGTTCGACAGCTTTTATTGAATCAAGGGCAAATTATTCTTGGTTCACTCCACTCTCACTAATTGCTTGTTTTTTTTGGGGGTTTTTTAAGCGAAATGGCCCGATCTAACAAGGCAAACATGAGAGGGAACGTACTGTACTGCATGTGGAGCCATGCAGCATTATCTATAATTTCACCTCGATTGTGCTCTCAAAAGGAGCACTCCGGATCAATTATTCAAGTTGTGTTTTTTTTTTTCCCCTCCTGTTGTAACTGCTCTGTGACCGGTCTTCTCACAAATATTCATTAATTCCCTGCTCACATGTTGTACCACCAGTACTTACCAAATCAGGGGAGAGAAAAAAACAAACAGCTCTAAACCTGGACTGAACAAGAAATAAAACAGGTTTGCACTAGAATCGTATTCCATCAGCTCTCCCTCCGTATCGAATAGAACTGCTCGTGATTTAATGGACACAAAGTCCCTATAAAGACCTGTCTATGCAAATGAAAAAAAAAAGCTATTGTCAGCAATCAGCCCTCGCCCACACAGACATACAGAAGGCATATTTACAGTGCACGCAGAGATCCGCAGATGTGTTGACAGAGGAGCGTGACCTTGGATCCGTTGTCAAGGACGAGCCGTTGATCTTATTGTGGAGGCGGACCGTCTGCCGCTGTACCCAGGCAGGTAGCGCGGTGTAAGGGGGTGGGGAGGTAATGCGGGCCAAGGCAGGCTTTCTCCATAGTAATAGACAAGGGCAGAACCGGGACCACAAATACTGCTGTCATACAGATGTTGATTTTGGGGCCAGTAAATTCGGAGGTATAGGAGGATGGCGCCAAAAATGTTTTACTTGGCGCTAAAAGGTAAGATTCACCAGTAAATAACATTGTCAGTTTAATTATACAGTGTTCTCAACTGGTCATCGCTCTGGGACGACAAGCTGCAACCCACATTATAAGAATGGCCATAAACCACTTTTAACCTCTCACCCGCCGCCTCAACCGACCGCCTTTAACTTTTTTTTTATTTTTGTTGTCACATTATTGAAGCGCTTTTGTCTCCTTCTTGTCAGGTTTTTGTCAACGCTTTTGTCATTGCTTTTGTGTTGGGTTTTCGTCGCGTTTCGGTTGCATTTTCATCCTCATGTCCATCGCTCGGTTCAGGTGGGGGTTAAGAAGTTAAGCTTTGATATGTGATATATAATGTGATAATAAACATTTGCCTGTAATTCATTGTGGATTTAAACATGGAATAATCCTAAAAAAAAAACTCAAATCTGGATTGCTTCATTGTAACAGACGTTGGTTTTTGTTTTCCTATTATTTCAGTTGATAAACATCGAATAAATGCTCCCTGGGAAAGGACCCGACCAACCAATTGAGAACAACTGGTTTATACAATCAGCATAATTTGTCATAATGCCGTCGGACATGCACATCTTCTCTGTACCACAAAGCGTCAGCGTCTCACACCAGAAGGATGTTATTCGGTTTAAAGCATCTCTGTACCATCTTTGGCTTGTCATATTGCACGGGGCCTTCGCAGAGAGCCACCCGCCTACGGACCCCATCATGACGCTGCAGAGGGACACTACCAGTGAGTCACTCCACATAATCGTAATACATGTGGATGTGTTCCCTCTGCTTAATAGTGTGTATCCTGCACAGTGCTGCCCACGGTCCCCAATGTAGGGTTCATAAAGAAGAGGATATTTTGTTACTGGAGGAGAGAGTGTTATTATAATGCTTCATATCAGAACAACAAAAACAGTCCAAAAAAATTCACAGTTGTGCTCAAAAGTTTACATACCCCGGCAGATTTTTTTATTTTTTTTTAAAGAATGTGAAAGATAACACAACACGTTTTTTTTTTTTTTCACTCATAGTTAGTGGTTGTGCGACCCTGATCAAACGTTTGCATACCCTGGTGATCTTGGCCCGATAATATGCACACAAGTTGACACACACTGGTTTGAATGGCTGCTTATGCTGAGAATCCTCACCGGTGACCTGTGTGGGTGATTATTGTGTGCGTATAAAAGGTCAGTGAGTTTTTGGGCTCCTGACAGACCCTTGCAAGCTTTCGTCCAGTGCTGCACTGGCGTCTCTGGTTTCTGAGTCACGATTAAAGCAAAAGATTTGTCAGAGGATCTGTGAGAAAAAGGTATTTGAACTGTATAAAATAGGAAACGGATATATAAAAAAAAGATATCCAACGTACTGAGAGAATTAATCAGCAGTGGAAAATGCTGGATTCAGTTCAGGTCGACCATCAACAATGACAGTAGCAGCAAAATTACAGATGAAAAGAAAACCCACAAATAACTTCGGCTGAAATACAGGACTCTTGAAAAAAATACAACTTATGTACTGTTTCAAGATGCACAATATGGATGCACTTGATGAAAAATGGGCTGCATGGCCAATTCACCAGAAGGAAGCCATAACTTCAATAAAGCCACAAAGACAAGCCTCAACATTTCTGAAACAATGTAATTTGGAATGATGAAACCAAAATTGAACTTTTTGGCGCTAACCATGAACGTTACATTTGGAGGGGAGTCAACAAGGCCTGGGATGAACGGTGCACCATTCCTACAGGGAAACACTGCGGTGGATCACTGATGTTTTGGGGATGTGTGAGCCACCGGGAACTTGGTCAAAATTGATTTCAGGATGAATGTTGCATGTTATTAAAGGAACAGGCCACCGTTTTTCCATACTGAGATAATGTTCTTACCTGAGCTTAGACGAGTTGAGGTGTACCTGTCTGGTCTTTGTGCGTGCCCTCAGTCACGCAAAACAACCAAAGATGTTGTTAGCATTTGACCTCTCCCAGCATATTCCTATGGCTCCAAACGGGGGTGAAGTTGGAAGCGACCACACTCTTCTATTCTACTCACTACTCTATTTGACCATAAATTGCTTCACAACCCCACTAACTAAGAGTGAAAAAAAATAACCTTTTATATTCTCTGAAAAATGGCCAAACAAATAAAACATTTTTAAATATTGTGGGAAAAACAATAATGATAGTAGAAGTGACTATATAAAGTACATTTCTAACATTATTTTAATAATAATAATAATAATAATGCATCGGTTTTATATAGCGCCTTTCTGGACACTCAAAGACGCTTTACATTGCACTATTCATTCACTCCATACCTGGTGGTGGTAAGCTACTATTGTAGCCAAGCCTGCCCTGGGGTAGACTGACGGAAGCGAGGCAACCAGTCTGCGCCGTCGGCCCCTCCGACCACCACCAACCACTCACTCACTACATTTGCCAAGCTTCCTGGTGTTACCAAAAGGTCTCCCATCCAAGTACCGACCAGGCCCTTCCCTGCTTAGCTTCCAAGGTCTGACGGGATTGGGCAGAGCAAAGGCCATTTTTAAGAATATTTCATTATGTAGTATTGATATGAATGAGAAATCATAAAAAGTTATTGTGAGTAGAGATTATTTAACCCAAAAGTTGAACCTATTGCCACACCTGGCTACCTCATGACACCTCCCCTTTCAGAGTTGCTGGATATCAAAACCAGCGGATATAGGATGTGACCACAATTACCAATTCCTTTTTCTCGATAATAGAGCCACCGCGCTCAGCTAGTGATGCAGAACCCCAGTTTTTTTTTTTTTCAGCCACAGACATACTCAGAAAGCTGGCCAATGTCGCGAGAAAAGGACCGACCTACCAAGCCTGTCCCCACTTCTCGTCAGATCTGAAACAGGAAGTATCATGGGAAAGTCAAGAATGAAGTATTGACATGCAGAACACATAGATGCTACATGTATAAATAAAATATCCATCCATCCATTTTCTTCCGCTTTATCCGGGGCCGGGTCGCGGGGGCAGCAGTCTCAGCAGAGATGCCCAGACATCCCGATCCACGCACACCTCTTCCAGCTGTTCTGGGGGGACCCCGAGACGACACCAGGCCAGCTCGGAGACATAGTCCCACCAGCGTGTCCTGGGCCTTCCACGAGGCCTCCTCCCAGTGGGACATGCCTGGAACACCTCCCGAGGGAGGCGACCAGGAGGCATCCGGAACAGATGCCCTAGCCACCTCAGCTGGCTCCTTTCGACGTGGAGGAGTAGCGGCTCGAGTCCGAGCTCCTCCCGGGTAACTGAGCTCCTCACCCGATCTCGGAGGGTGCGCCCAGCCACCCTGCGGAGGAAACTCATTTCGGCCGCTTGTATTCGCGATCTTGTCCTTTCGGTCATTACCCAAATCTCATGACCATAGGTGAGGGTGGGAACGTAGATCGATCGGTAAATCGAGAGCTTTGCCCCCTGACTCAGCTCCCTCTTCACCACAACGGTCCGATACAACGACCGCATCACTGCTGACGCCGCACCGATCCGTCTACCGATCTCACGCTCCATCCGTCCCTCACTCGTGAACATGACCCCGAGATACTTGAACTCCTCCACTTGGGGCAAGGACTCCCCACCGACCTGAAGCGGGGAAACCACCTTTTTCCGGTGGAGAACCATGGCCTCAGATTTGGAGGTGCTGATCCTCATCCCGGCCGCTTCACACTCGGCTGCAAATCGCCCCAGTGCGCGCTGGAGGTCCTGGTTTGATGGAGTCAACAGAACAACATCGTCTGCAAATAGCAGAGATGATATTCTGAGGTTCCCAAACCGGACACCCTCCGGCCCCTGGCTGCGCCTAGAAATTCTGTCCATATAGGTAATGAACAGAACCGGTGACAAAGGGCAGCCCTGCCGGAGACCAACACGCACCGGGAACAGGTCTGACTTACTGCCGGCAATGCGAACCAAGCTCCTGCTGCGATCATACAGGGAACGGACAGCCCTTAGCAGAGGGCCCTACAACATCCAGAGACTTAAGGTACTCAGGACGAATCTCATCCACCCCCGGGGCCTTGCCACCGAGGAGCTTTCTAACCACCTCGGTGACTTCAGCCTGGGTGATGGACGAGCCCCCCTCCGAGTCCCCAGCCTCTGCTTCCTCATCGGAAGACGTAACGGTGGGATTGAGGAGATCCTCGAAGTACTCCTTCCACCGCCCGACCACATCCCCAGTCGAGGTCAGCAACCCCCCACCCGCACTGTAAACAGTGTTGGTGAAGCACTGCTTCCCCCTCCTGAGGCGCCGGATGGTTTGCCAGAATCTCTTCGAGGCCGACCGATAGTCCTCCTCCATGGCTTCTCCAAACTCCTCCCAGACCCGAGTTTTTGCCTCTGCGACTGCACGAGCTGCAGCACGCTTGGCCTGCCGGTACCTCTCAGCTGCCTCCGGAGTCCCACAAGCCAACAAGGCCAGATAGGACTCCTTCTTCAGCTTGACGGCATCCCTTACCTCCGGGCGCCACCACCGGGTTCGGGGATTGCCGCCGCGACAGGCACCAGAGACCTTACGGCCACAACTACGAGCAGCCGCATCGACAATGGAGGAGGAGAACATGGTCCACTCGGACTCCATGTCCCCTACCTCCCTCGGAATCTGGATGAAGCTCTTCCGGAGGTGGGAGTTGAAGACCCTACTGACTAGCTTCTTCCCCTGCCAGCGGATCCAGCTCACCACCAGGTGGTGATCGGTTGACAGCTCAGCCCCTCTCTTCACCCGAGTGTCCGAGACACGCGGCCGGAGATCAGATGACACAACTACAAAGTCGATCATCGACCTCCTGCCTAGGGTGTCCTGGTGCCACGTGCACTTATGGACATCCTTGTGCTCGAACATGGTGTTCGTTATGGACAAACCGTAACTAGCACAGAAGTCCAATAACAGAACACCACTCGGGTTCCGATCGGGGAGGCCGTTCTTCCCCATCACCCCCACCCAGGTCTCACTGTCGTTACCCACGTGGGCGTTGAAGTCCCCCAGTAGAACAATGGAGTCCCCAGCCGGAGCACCATCTAGTACCCCTCCCAGGGACTCCAAGAAGGCCGGGTACTCTGCACCGATGTTGGGCCCGTAGGCCGAGACAACGGTGAGAGACCTGTCCCCGACCCGAAGGCGTAGGGACGCGACCCTCTCGTTCACCGGGGTGAACTCCAACATGTGACGGCTGAGCTGGGGGGCTATAAGCAAACCCACCCCAGCCCGCCGCCTCTCCCCGCGGGCAACTCCAGAAAAATGGAGCGTCCAGCCCCTCTCCAGGAGTTGGGATCCGGAACCCAGGCTGTGCGTGGAGGTGAGCCCGACTATATCTAGCCGGTACCTCTCAACCTCCCGCACAAGCTCAGGCTCCTTCCCCCCCAGCGAAGTGACGTTCCATGTCCCGAACGCCAGAAGCTGCGCATGCGGACCAGGTCGTCGAGGCACCTGCCTTCGACTGCCACCCAGTCCTCTCTGCACCCGACCCCTACGGATCCCTCTGCGGATGGTGGGTCCACAGGAGGGCGGGCCCACGTCGTCCTTTCGGGCTGTGCCCGGCCGGGCCCTGTGGGCAGAGGCCCGACCACCAGACGCTCGCATTCGAGCCCCAACCCCAGGCCTGGCTCCAGGGTGGGGCCCCGGCTGCGCCATACCAGGCGACGTCACGGTCCTTGGTATTGAACTGTCCATAGGAGTCTTCGAACTGCTCTTTGTCTGACCCGTCACCTAAGACCTGTTTGCCATGGGAGACCCTACCAGGGGCATAAAGCCCCAGACAACATAGCTCCTCGGATCATTCGGGTGCTCAAACAACCCCACCACGTTAAGGTGGCAGTTCACGGGGTTGTAAATAAAATATTCATTTATAATTACATTTCTTCTAACATAGCTAACACATTAATAAAATGTGTATATATTTTCGATTGCAAATGGTGGGACATAAAAAAAAACAATCATGTCCCACACAAGCATTTAGACAGCCTTAGCCTCTTATTGTCTTAACAAAATGCAAATACACTTGAGTCTATAATGTGGCACAACCTTAAAGGATATACTCACAAGAAGCAGCAGTGCCCTGTTTGCCATTGCATGTGTAAACATAGGCCATTCAGTAAAATCCCTATTCAACGTGCTGCATGTATCGATTGCATCATTTGAAAACATCACGGCCAATCCGTCACAGCTCTTTCTCTGCCCCCTCCTTATTGACAACGGATCCAAAGCCTTTTATGCAGCGATGCAATCAATGAATTTGGTTTGCCACATGACAATCACTGTCGAACGGAGGAGAAAAGCAGATTAGTCCATGTAGATGTGGATAGCTGTTACTCCGGGGACTACAACAGGACCACACATTGATGAGTGAGTCATGCGCCTATAGGGAAGAGCTGACACTCATTTACACTGGATTCACAGGGAACAGGAGTGAGAAGAGGACGACACGGGGGCAGGGTTCACTGAGTTTCTATTATCCAACAAGGTCTAAATGGAACAACTGGACTCCCTACAATATTAGGGCAATATTGTTATTGTACAATGATGATTCAAAAGGTGAGTCAAACATATAAGACATGGCCGCCATTTTAGTGGAGCACTTGTCTGGTTTGCATGGGTTGTTCCAAGGTATCCTTTCAATGCAGTTTCCTAAAACTGAACAGACTATATTGCTATATGTTGCACACTTACATTTTGCATGAGCAGACTCTTTCCCCAGAGCTATGTTTGGGATTCTGGCAACTGCCTTGGTCGCCTATAGACATATTCAGAATGTGAAATGTGTGCATTGCAAAACTGTTATTCACCAAAACATTCAGACTTTTTGTAGTTGTAGACTGAAAATTGTTGTACGACCTTATAGTATATGGCGAAGGCAAACATTTATGGAGAAAAAAAAAATAAATATATCACTATGAAATTTCTGCTTTCATTTTCTACTGGCCTATTTAAAAACTCCAGTTACTGTACTTTTACTGATACCGGCATTTAAATAAAGCATGGATGTTTCTCATTGCGTGTTGTGTATAAACATTAGTCATTGTGATTACAGTTAAACCGTAACGAACACAAATGTTCCTATGCGCCTCGGTCCAGCGCGGTGGGACAGCCGGAGCTGTACATGTTCTTGACAGGAGCCATCTGCCTCTCTCCTGTCATTAGCTCCTCATTCAGATCACTCCCAACACAAATCACTGCCGCAATCTGTCCGTGTGTGCCCAATGCCAACCACACTCCCCACATGTGAACATCTGAGCTGGGCCCAAAGGGTGCAGGCCTGAGACACTGTCAGCCACTGTCTCAGGCTGTGTAAACTATTGCCATGGCGACATGCACTTAGAATTTAACGATCTAGGTTTTATGAGATTAAATATGAGTGGACATTTCACACATTGGGAATGGCATCCGTAGACAAGTAGAGTCTACCAGTGAGGCGCTGAACATAAACACAACAGCCCTTGCTTCTCTCTTTCTAGTTCGCAACTTCTCCTCTTTCTTCATCTTCCGCCAAAAAACAAACTTTCTTGTTTACGTTTCGAGTCATTGTCCCTGATCGGTGTTTTTGGCTCTGTCACGATGCTCACCCCTGTCCCGTGGTTGAATCTGGAAAAAAGGGAGAGTGTGTGTGTGCGTGTGTGCGTGTGTGTGTGCGGTATAGAGAGAGGGATGTGCTTGTGTCTGTCGCCCGTGGAGACGAGGAGCAGCAGAGCCTGTCGCGAACATACGCTGCGAGGGCTCCCATTTAAACCGCAGCTAATGAACAACAAGGAAACAGCGCACACACCTCCGGGAAGTCATTTTCTCCGGCTCTCAGTGTGAAGTGGAAAAGTCAAGATGCATACTAATGGTCCTTTGGTGTACAGTGATACAAGGAAAAAGAGGATGGAGCTTGCACGGCGGTGTGACGCTTCTCTAGTTCCCAGTCTGGCGGCACTCAGGGACGGTTCCGCAAACTTAGTTGAGCGTTTTACCGCCATTAATGCAAAGTGAGAGAGTGTGTGTGTGTGTGTGTAAAAACAGGTTTCTCTGATCATTAAAACACAGCAATGCAAGTAAAAAAATGACGGGCATGTTGATGTTGACACTTAACACGTGATACTGAGAACAGGTACCATTGTTACTATAAAGAGACTGGTAGATCGTCACAGCTCCAGTAAAAAATCGCACTCTCGTTGGACTAGACCGCGAAGGCCAGAAAACAAACTCATAAATGAAGTTGCAATGCTTTTAAGGACACTTTGGAAAGATAGAGTTGCGCCAGGCAGCTATCACTGCATGTTGGAAGCAAAAATTTGCCAACCAGAATTGGCAATTGTCCTTGATTTGCACCTCATCCTCAAATTTTGTTTTTAATAAGACAGCGTCCCTCTGTTCAGTTGGCGTTCTCCCAAAATCTGAAAAATTAGTCAAGTCAGAACCGTTTCAGCCACAAATTATTGCCCTGGCAAGTAATTAAAGTGATACAAACGGACATTCTGTTCCACCCTTGTCAGAAACGGTTCTCACAAGAGGATTGGGGCCATTACGCGGAGGTATGTGTTTGAATATGCTATCAAGATTCATCAGGCATTTCTTTCCTTTTACCAACAAGCCGGTTTGCATTCAAGAAATATCATCTTTAGAATTGCCCAGGGAAATATAAATAGAGTCAACACACAGGTACATTAAAACAAGTTGATTATTCAGTATCCGCAGATGAGTTCGAAAGTTGGAGGTGCCTATTTCAATAAACAACACATTCCCAAAAGTTCTCATAAACTTTGAAATTAACACTTCTTACTAAAACATCAGTGTCTTTCTGTGAAACATGGATGGATAGATGGATGGACAGGTAAAAAGTTAGGTAGATGAATAGAGAGATGGCTTGATAGCTGTACTGCACTCAATCCCAACTATTGTTCTGGCGATTGTTCACTGGTGAATAAGAAAGGATCATATTCGTCTGCTACGCTCTTCCCATGAAGATAACAAAGGACTGTTGTGGAGCGGAGCAAGTGGAGGTAGCTGCGCAGGACGTAGGGGAAGGAAGAGGAAGGAGGTGGCGGAGCCGACCAGTGCGGGACACCACGCTCTGAAACAGGGAAAACCTATGAGGCGGGGCACCGTTTCGGGGGAGTGCTGAAACCAGTACTCCGGTTTCCTCTACCTCCAAAAACTGCAGGTTGGCCTACAATGGCGGCGTCCTCAGTCGCTGTGGCAACTGACGCAATTTCGTTGTACAATTGCACAATGGCATATAAAGCACTTACTTACTGACTTAAAATTGGGTTTATTATGGCACGATCTTTTGCTTTCATGCCGTCCGTTAAATATTCAGGCTTTAAGACAGACAAGTCCGCTGCTGCTGACAGAGGGCTCTACATCCAAACAACAAACCGACACAGTATTTTGTTAATATAAGGTCCTTTTTACAAATATATTTTTATTAAGCCAAATTTATGCTTAGTCTGCCCACTTTAATATAAACTTTCTTAATGCGAAATGATGATCCTCTAATAACATCAAAACATCCCTTAATTGTTCAACAGCTGCCAGCCTACTAGCCCACTCCACATCCGTCCTCCCCAAACCCTCCCCAGTGCAGGGGCGAGAGCGGGTTAATTAGCAGACAGAAAATGTCTTCCGCGCTCAGACACGCTGGGGACGAAACAGGAAGTGCCCTCTGTCTCCTTGGCTCTGTCCACTCTGCAGCTGCTGATGGCGCGACCCCACTCAGAACCAACTGGACCGAAAACACACTCACAGTTGGAGATCGGATTGTAAGTGGATAACAGCAGAGGTTTGACTGTCCCGGGGAAGGACTGGGCATGGCTGGCATTAATTACAGATGAAGAAGTGGCGGTGGCATTAGAGACCAGACACATATGGCAACATAATGGAGGAGGTAACCTACAATATGCCGAAAGAACCTTGGGCAAGACACCTTACCCCCTCTTATCTGTATGAATTTTGTTTGTGCGTGAGTGATGGGTGGTTGTTAGAAGGGGCCCTCGGCTCAGGGCAGCTGTGGCAACAATAGTAGCTGATCGTTAAGTTCAATGTGTGAAGCTACTATTTCAGTAATGACTAGAAGTTAAAGATGTTATGATCATTGCCTCCCAAAATTCTCTCGACTCATTCACTTTACTAGTGATTAAAGTGTCTGAAACAAGTATTTGGGTTTTTTTCCGTCCATAGCAGGTGAGGCGATTAATGGATCATTTATATGTAACTATTTAAATTGAAGTCAGATCCGTTCTGGCAGTAAAATCCATTTAGAGTCATCCATCTGTGTGGATGCATGTGCAAATGCAGTCGATATGTCATGAATCCTCCAGAGATCCGTCACCAACACGCAGTGGGAGGTTCTTCCACATACGCATGGTTCGGAAACTGCCCCACTCAGTGTTGATTTATTGGAGCATGTTTTGGTCCATTTGACTCTCATCTAGCCATCTGTCTCGCTGATAGGCTCAATATTTTATGTACCTAAAGACCACCCGAAAAAAACACTATATGCTCAGAGGCCAAACAATGGGAAAAATTCAGCTCAATGGGAAAAAGCCTCAATTCAATTTAAGGCAAATATTTCCAAAATGACCGTAACTCACTAAACATGTGGCTGGTAAAACCTTTGAACCTTTAATTGAAAAATACTTTACACAGTGGCCAGTGAGCAAAAACAGTCTAATAACCTTTCTATTAGTTTGAATCAAATTCTATCATCCGACCATCCACTGGGTCTCAACAAACTCGGATGATACGGGTAGATTGAGCGTTATTAATCAGCCCATGGTACAGTGGCTCATGGTTCAGTGTCCTGTGGGGGCGGAGTGAGCTGGAGCTGGGCTGTGATGGACTGGCTTCATTACCTCCACTCAAGTGCAATCTGGCCCCATACAGAGAGGCAGGAACAAGGAGATGTCTGGGCCATTTTCTCACCATCGGACACAATGAGCAGATCCGGTGTTTAGTGGAACCCACGGACTCAGAGAGAATGGAAGTCACACAGATAAAATCTAACCCCGCTGTTAATTGGACGTCATTGGAAGAGCTGATTGATTAGCTGATGAACTGAGGAGAAATTATATCCGCAGGCTCTGTTCTTCCTTTGTACATCTGCTCAAAATGAATCTGTAATTGTATCAACCTTGTGACTCAGAAGTAACTACCACAAAGTTAGGCCAGAAGAATCGGGGTATAGTGGAATAGTGCGATGAAATAGTCGAAAGGTTATTTTGCTAAAAAAGAATAACAACAAAAACATAAGTGGTTTAAAAAGGCAAAGGCTCAAAAATTATTAATCTTCACAATGGGTCTGATGATGGATTATGGCCAGTAGAAATGTCGAGGACTGTTCTGTGTTCTCTCTATGACTCACAAGAATCCAGAAAATACTGATCAGAGCGCTTCAGTAAGTGCTAAAGAAGAAATGAACAAAACAAATGGTGCTTGAAAGAACAGGTTATTTACAGTATTTAGCTGCTTTTGGCGCTTTCATGTGAGTCAAACCTGCAGGGCACTGGGTAAACTGGCCCAGGGGTGGAACGTTCAAACACACTTTTTCTTGTCCTTGGAAAATGGATGTGAACACTTTGGAATTGCTCACATTTCTGCCTTGGTCATAAAATGTGGTTAAACTAATACCACCCAAACAATTATATGTTATCATATGGTTAATGTCCATAACAAGTAAACATTCACAGGACAGGGAGGAAAAAGTAAGTGAACCCAGGAATCTTGCTGAACTGCAACAGTTTTGTAAAGCGGAGGGGTCAAAGATTCATCCTGATCATCCTGTGCTTCACATGAGAGCATTTTTCACTCCATACTCGGTGGTGGTAAGCTATGTTAGTAGCTTCAGTTACCCCTGGGTGAGACTGACAGAAGTACTGTCGCGACTGCACACACACTAGTGCTGTGGAGCATCCAGGTGTTCTTTAAAAAAAAACAAAGTTGAATTGTTGGCTGGCTGACCCTTCTTTTGCAGCAATAACTGCTTTTCTGTAGTCGCAGATTAGACGTGCACAACAATCAGGATGAATCTTGGACCATTGCTCTTTACAAACTGTTGCAGTTCAGCAAGATTCCTGGGTTCACTTACTTTTTCCTCCATGCCCTGTGAATGGTTACATGTTACGGCCAATGAAAATATGATCAAATGTAAATGTATGAGTGGTATTAATTTAAGCAGACATTGTTCACTTCTCATGATTTTGATGAAGATCAGACCACATTTTATGACCAATTTAGACAGAAATGTGAGAAATTCCAAAGCGTCCACATACATTTTCCTCCCACTGTAGATATACAGTATGTTTAGTCTTTTAAGCTTTTTTAGATGTCTTGTCTGACCAACGATCACAGGCATTATTATTAGACCCCAGAAAACCCCAAAACACATGACTTCCCAACGATACGCATTCAGTGGATAAGGCCTATGTTTGTGTGACAACAGTGTATGTATGATTTATTTATGCTCACGGGTAAAATGTCATTGCATCATTACAGATAACAGACTCAGTGGTCCGTTATAGATACCCTGTCTGTAACCTTTTAAAACAGTGATAGTGCCACGAACTTCGCGTGTTTATCTGTATTGGGGTTTAATACAGTATATTGTGTAGAGATGACAGGAAATAAAGGAGCACTGCGGATGTCGTCAAGCAACAAAAGGTCTCCGGATATTGCTGTCATGAGTTGTATCTCCATTGTAAAATCTGCACCGTGGAATATGCTGTAAACAACTGAGCGGTCGTCACAGGGAGCTTCATAAAAGCTATAAAAGTAACTAGAAATCATTATTATTCGGAAATGACTTATTCGGCAATGTTCTTTTTTAAACCAGTCAGTCTACCATTCTAGACCATCAGAAATTAATGAATGTATAATAAAACCTTTTCGTAAACTATTCATGGGATTCATGAAACTGTACCATACAAATTAATGATATATATAACACATTACTTCTTTAGTATTTCTATGTCTATAACACACACAAAACAATATTGAGACTAAAAATCATAAATATCTTCCTAATTTGCCCGCATATATTTTTGGTCTACCAACCCAAAATGGTACATGCAATACAGTAATTGCTCATTACTTTCCCCATACTAAAAATATACAGCATAGAGCCAACTCTAAAATTGACACTCCCATTTCTCCCACCCCCACGGTTTGCTTTTGACATCAATACTTTTGCTGCCATCATTACTGCAAACCAGGAAGTGATGGTATTGCAGGCATCACCCCACGCAGTCGCCAAGCTTCTGGTTACACTTTCTTACGCACAAACACATTTAATTTGGCAAAACGTAAAGCTATACCTCGGCTCGCGAAGATCTGTCTGCACATAATGGGCTTTCCTGATGGCAAGGGACCGTAATATCCCCTAAAGAGGTTAGCGCCGCCGACTGGAGTATGAAGGATGGCGTGCACAATGGGGGTGGGTGGGGAGAGGGTGATGAAGACAGACTGTAAAACACCTATAGAGGAGGTAGTTTAATATTTTTGCGCCGTTATAAATTGGAAATCATGCGGATTTCCTTTTTTTTTTTTTTTTTTCTTTGCTCTTGTGTGCAATATACAGCCTTAGTGTGCTTGGTAAAAAGAGTAATGGTGTGCCCATCAGCAGCTCGCGGTCACAACTCATTTGTCTGATGACAGAAGAGAGAGGGACAGGAGAGGGGCAATCAAACCTCGTGAGAATAATCAATGCTGCTAGATCTGATGACTTCATTGTCTTGTTTTGATGGGGTTTCACGGCATGACGACGAGTGGATTTACAAGCATATTTCACTGTGGTCGTAAAGTTTGCTTTATGGCAGTGTGCATATAAGGACATCTATGCAGTCCTCCTCCTCTTTATACAACTACCCCCAAGGTGTTACCATTACAGTAAAAAGTATGGATGGAAAATAAGCTTAAATTAGATGAATTAAGAATATATTACCCTAATTTTGGTAATTTTGACTTGCCATGTAGATAAAACTGCCAATGGAATGAGTATTTATGCACTTAATAACAAAAAAACAACATCAATTTCAAGTAAAATGTGCGATCTTGTGCAAAAATACTTTGGCAGATAATTGTACCTACCGAAAATCAAGGGAAAAGTCAATTTGACCATTTATTAAAGATTACCTTTTGTAAGCAGTTAGTATAAAATGCACAGTGCCTTCAACATAAATGTGAGCTTCATAGGTATACAGAACAATAGGCATTTCAAATGGAGTGATGTAAAGCTTGTAGTAACAAACGCATCATAGTGGTTGTAATCTGTTGCCAAATGTTGCCCGCCGTCTGAATATCAACAATGGAATGGGTTTCACACAAAGTCTGAACACAGTCACAATCACTTCATAGCTTGTTGAAAAGGACTGCTTGTGGATCAAAATCTTCACCAATCCTAACAATGGAAGGGGTTTCACATGTTAAAGTTGCCACAAAGTCTGAACACAGTCACACTCACTTCATAGCTGGTTGAAAAGGACTGCTTATGGATCCAAATCTGACCCAATCCTAACAATGGAATGGGTTTCACACGTAACACGCAAATCTGGTTGGAAAATGGACACTTCAGAAAATGCAGGTATGGTAGTCAGGTGCAGAAATATCCAGTGTACTGTACTTGTTGAGTTCATATGGATATTTACATTTTCCAAACAAGATGGTGACTACACAAGAACACAACGTGAGACTGACTCATATGGTCAGAGGTACGTGGTACGTGCTGGGCAGTTGAAGGTATAGCAGCGAATTGGAGCTTGGGTGTGCTCACTCCGTCTCTCACGCTCGGCTGAATATCATCAGTGTTGAATTACTCCTCAAAGTGATTCAGCAGCAGCTCCTTCACTCACTGCTGTAATATTTGTTATGATTGCAGCACGAGTGAAACCCATCCACGACGCACGACTTACAGCGTCCAAATGGAAAAGCACTGGACTGGCAAAAATACATTTGGGAAGTTTTTTTTTTTTTTTTTATGTGGGAGTGATACACTTGGGGAAAGCTTGTTCATTTTACAGTGAAATGTGGTAAAGCCGAGCACTACAAATGTGTTGATTATGCTCTTGTGTTGGTCTTAATTTGGTCTCGGTTTCCAAATAAATGGGCTTTATTTAACAAGGTGAGAATAGCTTTTAGAGTGGAGAATTGTCCAACAGTAAAGTACAGGTACAGATGACTGATGATTTTGGAAGCATAAATGAATGGCACAACAAATACTGCAGGCATAATTGGAAGGAAATTACAATACATGCGTTTCCAATGACATCACGCATAGTTCCAGTGGTCATTTTGAACACCGGAGTACAATTATGCAGTACTACAACATGTCTCTACTCAGGATGAAAATGAAAGACAGCTGATTGACAGTGGCGTTTTTATGTACTTGTAGTCATTGTTCAAGAAGATAACAGTAAAAACATGGCCTCAGAGACCGCACGTTTATGTGATATAACAAGCAAATGTGGCACAGACGCAGCAGCGCTGTCTGTCGAGCTACAGCAAGATTTACTAAAGATCTGCTTCACTCCTCAGACTAAATTAACTCATCGAAGAGGAAACAGAAAACCTTTCTCTGTGATTTTTACAGTTTGTCATGTCAACAGTCTCAGTCTGAGTCAGTGTTTAAGCTTCTCAAGACGTTAGAATGCTACCGGTTAGCAACTCTCATCATCTGTCAATGGCTACAATGCAATAAACACATGTGTGGCTCACATCTATGAACACTGAGGAAATACTACAGTAACAGAGCTGAGCTGTTACTATTAGTCTACATGTGTTTATTATGTTGAAGCTAAATGCTAACCGGTAGCATACTAACGTCTTGAGCAGCTTAAACACCGACTCACTGGTTTCTTCACATAAACGTGCATCTCTGGAGCAAAGTAAATTTTACTTTGGTATTCAAAATGGCCGCCATAACAACAAAAGTCACATGACTGAAAGGCATGTATAGGTGAGATTCTCAAATAACGCTTGAACGTAATCCCCATAACTATGCAATCTCTGGATTTCCTTTGATCTCTATATCATTTCATCAATAGCTAATGCCTAGGGGTCTCAGCAGACCATTTTACAGAACACTAGACTCACCCTCCTGTTCGAATTGCATTGTGTAACACATTTGTATCCCTTGAAACCAAACCCAGCCACGATGCCGCTCTACGAGTTTGCAGCTAATTTCACATCGCATCACCACCACAATACGTCACCCCACACAGTACAAAATCGAAATCTCTCGGAGGGTGTTTTTCCTCAG
This sequence comes from Proterorhinus semilunaris, assembly GCA_021464625.1. Classification (NCBI taxonomy): domain Eukaryota; kingdom Metazoa; phylum Chordata; class Actinopteri; order Gobiiformes; family Gobiidae; genus Proterorhinus; species Proterorhinus semilunaris. The sequence continues at coordinate 30,556,673 of CM038346.1, forward strand.
CCTGCCCAGTGTGAAGCAGCATGTCCTTAACAAGGCGTGGCATTTAGAAAGAATAATAGTAACCCGGCTCGTCCTCTTCATGGATCTGGCGGTTGTAGCTGTGAAATTTCATTAGCTTTTGCTGCTTTGGCTTGACGGCTCTCTCTGTCACTCACCCCCAGCCGCAGATCACTGTTCGAGCGGGATGTAAATCCAGTTCTTGCACCACAATTGCCTGGCGTCACTATATTCTTTTTACACCGTAATTAACCCCTAATTTGTGCAGTTTCTATTCTATGTCTTCCTGTGACATCTGGCTCCAAGCTCCCTCGCTGTGCTACAAACCCGAGGCAGAGGGCTGCATATAAATTGCAGAGCAAGAAAAGAGTGTTTGATTCAATGAAACACCATGTTTTCTGATAAAATTAATCTTTTCTCACAGAATAATTTTGCCCAGAAGAACAGTGCACTACTTTTTCTGACCTTGCACAAAAAGGCTGCCTGAACAAAATGCAATAAAGAACATCCATCCATCCATTTTCTTCCACTTGTCCGTTGCCGGGTCGTGGGGGCAGCTGTTGGAGCTGCCCAAATCACATTGCACCGGCCCCTTATGGCTCCCCCTGCAGGTGGTGGGTCCACACAAGGACGGCCTCATGGTTCTAACCGGGCCTGTTGGTCTCTCATAAGGGGCTTCTGAACAGCTCAGGTCACCTAGGACCTGTTTGCCATGTGAGACCCTACCAGGGGCACGAAGCCCCGACAACAGAGCTCCCAGGATCATTCAGGTGATCAAACCCCTCCACCACATTATGGTGGCGGTTCCAGGAGGGGGCAGTAAAGAACAAAAATTCAATTTTCTCGCTCAATGGCACAATTAAAAATATTACAGGAAAGCATCATGTAATTTTAAACATTGTAATGTAAGAAAATAACATCTTGTTTATTCTCCCATTTGATCCATTACATGTGGGCTAAGGAGCATGTTGAATATCGGGGAGGTTGATTGGGGAAGATAGTCCCACCTGGGTTTGGTAGAACTCATGGTCTTCTTGTTGTTAGGACTTCATGATTCACTTTGGGTCTGATATTCCGACTGACGCAACAACAGAGTGGCCCAAGGCAAAGTTGCTGTCTTGAGTACAAACGCCAGTGCTGTCGCTGGGGACGTGGCTTAGGGGAAAAAGGAGGTAGACTGGGGTGTGGTGTGCTTCCTCGTCACTCTCTTTACATTAACATTGTGTGCTGCCTTGTGCATCTTAGGACAAACTATTGCTCCCACTATTAGTTAAACACTGTCCATGTGAGAGATCAATGGTCCCATAGTGCTAGAGCGCGTGGGTCTCGTGATCAAAATACGTGCAGCCCGTCACACCACCGTCACACCCATCACTCGTGGTGGGCTGAGATACAAATCCCACGAGACGAGGCACGAGATTAATTCCACGAGAACAAGACGAGATGAGATTTTTACATAATTTGCAATAATAAATAATATTTTGCAATTATGTTTCCTTTGTATGGAGCCATTGTATTGTATTGTTTGTAACAAAATGAACAAACTAATAAGGATGGGAATTGATAAGATTTTACCAATATCATCAGGCTCTATTTGTGTGCATACAGTTTAATATTGTAACAATGGTTAAAAGTTGATTTCAGGTGGAGGAGGAGGAGACAGGTTTAGATTTAGTATCTAAACAGTCTGTGCCAGACACTGACACACAGGAGGTTTTAAACATTAAACAGAGATTGATTCTACTGTAGTTAGACTGACCTCTTCCTTCTTTAAATGGCCCGCTGTAATCATTTGTTGTTTTGTTTTTCGCGGTAGATGCGCGTGTACAATCACAAAATAGACGACGGATCCACCCGGACTCGCCGCAGCGTGCAGCGGTAAAACGTAGCTTCCAACAGCAGAGCCTTTAGTTCATAAATGAAAGAGAAAGTAACGAGGTGCGAGTGTGGATCTGCAGGCGTGAATCTGCAGCGGCTCCAGTCTGCAGGTTTGAACACTGAGGCGGTGGTTCCAAGCGACTGATCTTTCCTTTTTAAGTTCCAATCAATATATAGTACACATTATTAGAGAACTATAGCCTAACTATTCCCATGAGTCCTATAAGCAGTCTACAGGAAGAAGGTCCATCTTAATTTCAGCCTATAAAAAAATAAATATTACGAGATCATTTTACACTGTAATGAGAAATCTCGTGGCAATTTGATCTTGCGAGGTCTTGTGCCACAAGATCTCGGCCCATCCCTACCCATCACCCATCACCACCCACAGTAGCGGAAGATATTCCAGTCTGATATGGTCTGTATCGTCGCATTCAGTTGCCTTGTGTACAAAATGTGCTGTATAAATAAAGTTGCCTTGCCTTACCTATAGCCTGTACTGTAGGAGGTAAAGCCTAATACCGCCATGGGTGTCTATCCAGCCCAGGTATGAAGCTGAAGATTGCACAAAGCGCCTCCCGTCTAAAATACAGGCCCAGTAATTCTAAGTCTTATCTTGCATTGCCGCTATAAATCATTATCCAAACATTAATTATGCATTATGCTTCCAGTGCATTTAGTCCTTTTTTTTCTGCCACAGTGATGTAAAAAATAGGACCGTCAGCACAGCAATCAAGAATTCAAAACAAAATCTTCAACAAAATCCATGTATTGAATGTAAAAACATCGTTAAACTGGCAACCATAAAACCAAAGTATGTGAATGATGTCTATCATTGACGTCTGTGTTATCAAATGTGTTATTTCTTTTGAAACTAAGTCCGTGAAGTTGAGAATTCTGTTTAGAATGAAAATAACGTAAGTGCGCATCCTCTGCACATTTGACTGAGCTCCATTTCAGAGTTTGTTTTTGATTAACAGAACCGAGTATTTTTCTAATTTCAGGGTGAAAATGATTTATTGGCTCTAAAAAGTTTGATGGAACTCAATGTCAGTCTTAAGTTGTTTGTTAATGGCAGCTCTCACTCTCTGTCACTTTTCCAATTTCTTGACTCCAGTTTGTGTCATGTGGCCTCCATGGTTCCGTCCCTATCCTCCTCGCATCTCCCTCCTGCTCAGCGCTGAAATCCTGGGCCACACACTCGCTCTCTCCCCAGTGGGTCCCTCTCCTTCCCTCTCTGCTGAAACCTGCACATCTCTCATCTGAACTGCAGTGTGTCATTTGTCAAACTCCTCCAGTGTCTCAGGGCAGAGGAGGATGCTCGTACAGCGGCTAGGGGGTTTGGGGAGTTTGGGGGGTGGGGGGATAGATAGAGATGGATGTCCTGTAAGTCTAAGGACTCTGGGACATTTAGTGTGTGTGACACACAGTCTATCAGAGCAGATGAGAGTAATCCCACACAGACTGAACAATTAGTTTTCTTTGGAGACAAACTGAAGAAGCAACAGCAGAGGTGTTTTAGTTTTCTCAAGTCAACCCACACAATACAAGATTGAAGTTGGGGAGTTTTGAAATGAAAAATCTGAATTACTCAGAAAAGTGGAGACCACAGGCTTTGCCTCCTCAATAGCGAAAGGCTGGAACGTGGACTATAAACAGTGAAATTTCTGCTTTTGTTCATTGTGCCATACTCCAACCAATCTAGCCTCATATTTGTTGGTTAAAATAAAGGTCATATTAAAGGACTAAATAAATAAATCAGAAAAATAGTACGAGGCTTGGATGTGGATAAGAAAAAGTGTCTTGAAACTTTTCATAACATGACATTATACCATGAAAGCGCTAACCCCAGAAATGAATTGAATTTTAATGTTCATCTAAACTTAAGAATGGAAAACAGTCCATGCCCTGAGACCATTTTTAATATCAGCTTTCTTGAACATAATGGTGTTTTGACTGAAAACGGTCTTTTATCATTGATTATCGTTTAACTGAGCAAACCATTTAAATGAGTGTCTCGTAAGCTAAACTTTGGTTTGTTGGTTTTATGAACTATCATGCAAGTTTCATTGTTGCTATCTATCTATGCCTAATACATTCTATCTATGTATTAGGCATAGATAGAATTCAGAAACTGCGAGAAGAAGTAAAAGCTTAAGTTTTTAAGCAACTTAACCAAACTTTTCAATATTAAATCCTTTAACTATTCTTTGCCGAGTGGTGTAAAATATGTTGAAGCATTTGGAAAGTCTGCTGCCTGGACTGATATGTGTCTGGAAGGGCACCAACACATCTGCAAAATGGAGAAACTTATGTCCTCGGGAACTGCGGGAATCATTTTCCCCAGTTGGAAAATGCACATGGACGTTTGCTCAACTGGGGGACTCAGGATAAAAGAAAAAATGTTTATTTATTGTTCAATGTGAGCTCTTTGGTTAAACACCGCTATTTTCTTGAGTTTACTACAAGCTGTTGTTGTCTTCGGAGTAACATATTGTGAGCGAAATGCCCGACATAAAAGCTAGCAACACTGAAACTTGCATGATAGTTCATAAAACCAACAAACCAAAGTTTAGCTTTCGAGACACTCATTTAAATGGTTTGCTCAGTTAAACGATAATCAATGATAAAAGACCGTTTTTATTTGGTGAAATGAAAAGCACATGAACACAATCCAACTGGGAACAAGGACATCTCAGAAAAACAAGCTCCCCAGTGCACATGAACGCAACATTAAACAATCAGTTACCATGGCAACCTAAAATAAAACAAAACAATAAAAAACAAAACTGGAAACTGGTAAATTTCCGACCTATGACAAGGAAAAAATGGCTGGGTACGCTGCTCGAACTGGGTATTACAACATGTGAACTCAGAGATGATCAGAGTGCTCCGAGTTCAGACACGAGAGGTTGTCAGCAATGGCGGCCCCTCCAGTGGTGAAATGCAACAAATGATAAAAGTTTAACAAAGCCACTGCATTAGTGACGTGAACGTTACTTTTGGTCACAGCCTTCAGTATAACGATATGTAGCATCTTTTGAATTATATCTGGTGTGAAGAAACGTTCATATAATGTTAGCATTTTGTTAGCTAACTATAGCATTAGCCGTTTTGTTTACATACGAGTTCATTGAGCTGGAACGCTCTGATGACGTAAGTCGTAATTTTCAAAGGGGAACAATACCAGCAGCACAATTTAGTGACTATATGCGTTGTTACAGCCTGTGCAATTGAGAAGATTGTGGGGTCTCACAATTTTAGAACACATGTACTTGCAGAAGACCACTACAAAACCAAACTATTAATATATAAACTTCAAAAAGTTCCCCTCCGCAGAAACGCTGTTGACTGTTGGGACAGACAGTGATTTGCATTGCGGCTCTCTTTCATGTTCCTCTCTGTTTTGCCTCCTGCCTCTTCGCTGTAGGTTATAAATTTGGCAGTGGTTTGCTTGTTTATCTGCGCTCATTTCTCCTGCTGGGACCGAGGAAGGAGGAGGTGGAGATCTGGCCCTTCAGAGCTGACTAATGCTGGGGAACACTGCTCTGAGCGATGAGGGGCGGCCTGGATCGTTTATACAGAGCAGTGCTATCAGAGAGCCATAGGAGAGACCAGAGGGTTTGAGATTATCACAGGGGAACGTAGGGGGACGTGACCGGGTTACCTTTTCATGGGCAAAACAAAGACAGGATATAGGCTAGAGACCACTGGCTCTGAAACGTATCACACCAAGTCGCAACAGGCCGAGATCCAAACTGGACTAAACTGAATTGAAAGGTCAGATATTAGTGAGAAAACCCAACCCGAAGGCATTGAAATGAATGAAGTCTAAAATTGTGGAAGACTCTGAGTACTATATGAACAAGTCCAGGTAGCACAGTTTGAGATGTCTTATTGACTGAGCCTAATGAGCCAGTCTCGTCCCATAGTACTTTCCTTTTGAATGCAGGAGCGTTTGGATCTCTTCTCACGGCTAATTGTTGTCATGTCTCCTTTTATTACAGTCCATTAACGGTCGTTATTTATAGCATGCATGGTCTGAGTAAGAAAACATGTCCTCACAAATATCCCTTTATCATTCAGAGCATGTGCACTTTCTGTCTATTCTCATACACTTTTCACTTTAATGGCTTGATTTTCAGAGACAATGTACAAATACGAACTTCAAAATCTTACAAAAGGAAAAGACGCTTTGACACAGATTTTTTTCATGTTTATTAATAATAATAATAGTAATAATGCATCGGTTTTATATAGCACTTTTTTGGACACTCAAATCAGAGTAAAGGTCCTATGTACAGTATCTTTATGAAATAGGGAAACAGTCTGTAGTCTTGGGTGGCCTGGCTGCACATACTGTAGTTTTCTTGCCCAGTCTGCTCTCTTGTGCCAACGTCAGCTCTCATCAAGAGCAGGTCTCAGTGGGCTGGGGCTGTTGTCCATATAGGTCAGCAGTTGTTTTTTTCTTGTTTGTTTATGTGGTTTACAGTGAAAGTACTGGATGATCCCTGAAGTCTCCAAACTGTGGTCCTATCTTCGTCTCTGACCATCATACTCACTTACTCTAGATCTGAGCTGCAGCCTGCCGCACTAGCTTAACACAGGCGTAGTTTTTTATACTGCTCTATATACACTTCATTAAACAGATGCACATGCACTAGACCTCTCTGTCATAATACACTGTTTACATAAAGTCAAGATGAGATGCTTTGCCTTGAATTGTCTAAAATCCAAAGAGCATGACATAAACGTGTCAACTTTACTTTGGAAAACTTAAGTTGTATTCAAAAGAAGAAAATCAGTTGTACAGTGCCTGTCCGACCTCATCATTGATGAATAAACTCAAAAATTATAATTCAAAACAGATGGCTTTACTTTAAAAAAGTAGATGCGTTTAGCGCATCTGCGCGAATGTACCGAGTAAAATTCCTAGTTGTGAACCTGTTCATAACAATGGCAATAAAACCTATTCTGATTCTGATTCTGAAAACAGAGCTGACAGTTTCGTTGCCCAGACAGCATCCTCAGAGCTGTTGTCCTTGGCGACCACACCCACCAGATGATGGTGGTGGGTGTGGATGGTGAATACCCAGATGACATCACTGCCAGCAGCTCCTAACACGGCTTGGATCCAGGCCGTGGTTGAGGTATCCCTCTGAATGGGTCTGTCCCAGGTGTTGGACACAGAGCCGGTGCCGGCCCTCTTGGGGCCCTAAGCAAAAATTCACGCGGTGCCCTACAGTTCGCATCCCATGGCTATTCAATGAAGAGCGAACCCGTTTACGGTCAAAAATGGTTCCACTGTGCAGTAGTGCAGGGTAGAAGTGGAACATAATGACAGGCCCGCCCCTCTGCGTGAGAACCACTAAGCCACCGTCGCCCCGGGGATTTCAGGATTGCTATCAGTCCACTTTCCCCACTTTCTAAAATGTTAAATGGTGAATGATCACATTCTCTCACCTTGGTTCCTGACAATGGAGTTTGGGAACCGCTGATTTAAAACTGAACATGCACCTGACAGGTTTTTCCTGTTTCACCACTGAGGATTAGCCAAAGTCGTTTTAGACTGTGCACATTCAGAGAACCGGAGTAACTGCGCGCATGAGAACCGTGTGGAGATTTTGGGGGTGGGCGCTTATAAGCTCTTGCTTCGGCCCACTCCTTTTGAGCAGAGTGTTTACTGCTCAGATAAACAGATAAACAAAACAAAAACACCCTACGCACCTTGCATGGTCTGCGTATAGGAAAAACCCGCTCTGGTTGGACACCTGAGTCCTCCTTGGATCCAAGCCATGTTTGGGGCACCCACCAGTGACGTCACCTGTCCATCCACACCCACCACGTCTATATCTGGTGAGTGTGGTCGCCATGGACAACAGCTCTGAGTATTGTGGAAAGATACGTCTTCTTGTTTATGTATTTTGAAAATAATATAATATGTTCTTTAGCTTAACATGAAATAATAGTTGTCAGTTTACAATGTCATGTGACCTGCTGCTGACCCTAGTTGGCCTCCTGCTGACCTGAGTGACCATGCAACTAAGCCAGATAACTGCAGTCGTATACTTGTTGTTACAGTTGTATACATGGCGTCTGTTTAAAGACATCTATTTGGTGTCCTGGTAAAATGCTTTGTTGTAGCACAGCCTCTGTGGTATATAAGCTGGGTGTTCTGTGAATTCTGCAGACTCTCTGCGACTGTCATCACGCTGTCCTCTTGTGTTAATAAAGGCTCTAAGAAAAACTTTGCTCTTTAGTATTTTTGTTATAGCTATAACATCCACAGTATGCTGTCTGGATGGGCAGCGAAACTGTCAGTTGTTTCAAGTTACCGTTTTTGATTTGAACTTCCAGGATATTTGAGAAACTGTTGTTTTATTATTGATAAATGTGTGCTGATGGTACCTTTGTGTTATATACAAATCAATTAAATGCAATTAATATGTTGTACAATAGAGAAAAATACTTCCACAATACTAGTTATGTGTTTTTATTCCTGTATTTATTGCACCTGTTTTGGCGAGCCCCAATAAAAGAGTGGGTTGCAGCACAAAACTGTATTCCATGTTGTGACAAAAAAAAAATTCATTTAATTATATTATTATATCATATTATTATAATATTACATTATATTATAGATGCTTCATTCTGATGGAAGAAATTGTGTGATACAATTGTATCACAATGAGTTGCCATGTGTACGAAATGCGCAGTGTGACTAAAGTTGCCATGCCTTGCCTAGCTTCTTGTGATGTGGATAAAAATGCAATAAAAACAAAATTGTGGCTCTATATTGTGCAGAACTACTTCCTTAACAGTTTGAATGACAGATTTGGTCCTTGCTGTGAGCTGCTTCACTTTTCACAGGTATCACTTTTGTCTGGTCCAGTTTATGTCAGTTGCACTGAGATACTGCAGTACAGCTCTGAACACACAGGGTATACTTCAAACTATCACAAGATGGTGTCCTATTGCCTCGGGGCTTGTACTTGTTGCTGCAGGGCACTGAGATATCCCTGAGCCTGTACAAAAGGCCATTTGGATATAGAGCTTGCACTACATTATAAGTAATAGCTGCTGTATGGAGAATTACTATGGGGTTATCACGGCCACACAATACCACACCTGCAATGTGCTTTATATGAGCCAGGAACACAATAACATCACCTGCCCACGCGGCATACGGGGATTAATCCTCGCAATACCAGCCTTGCAATATAAACACAAGCCAAAATGACAACAAGCAATCAAGGAAACACACTATATTGTTGACAATATAATCACATAATACTGTACGTAATAGTGAAATGGTGGAAAATATACTATATTGTAACTTCATATAAACCTTACAATTTAAAACACCGACTTCTCTATTAAAGTTTTCTAGCAAAAGTAATAGAGTGGGGGTGATGCTGGCTTGTTTATCACAATACTTCTCCCGTAAAGTTTCTTCTACAAAATAACATTGTTTCTTCACTTTTAAAACTTCATGAAGGCTGCAAGTCTGTCCCATTACAGGTGTGTAATTACTATCCGGCTTTCCTGTGGGTAACCTTGACGATTCTCACACACTATAAGAGCCTGCCTTCGTCTGAGATTGAGAGAGGAAGAAGTGGGTCAAATAGATTCCAAACTAAATGTTGATTATCTCAGTTTGTTTAATTACATTTCAGTTCATTTCAGTCAGCTTTATTGTCAATTCTACTAGAACTGACCAATAGCAAATCAAACACATATGAGGCTGCAGAGGAAGGGAAGAGGAGAGTTCAGCTTTCTGACAGCCCGGTGGAGGAAGCAGCCCTTCAGTCAGTTGGACCCGTCACTGTTCGAGACATTACAGTCTTCTCCCTGTGGCAGGACTGTAGAGACCGCGAGAGGGGTGTGGTGTCGAGATAACCCAGTCTTAACCTCTGCCACAGGAAAGACAGTCAAATGGGCCCTGTCCAGATCATGGTTGAGCCAAAAAAACAAGTCTTTAGACAGTCAACAGTGTGTCGTCAAGATTGATATCCAAAAATCGTCTGGATTGGCTGCTGGTCTGGCTCAGATATCTGTACTTTATACTCTCCTCTGTTTTCACTTGTAGCTGTTGACATCCCATAACTTTTCATGATTTAAAATGTAATTTTGCTAACTCGGGTTCAACAAAAATGATGCTCTCCATCCCACAAAGGCGTTACGAAACACCATTGCGTATAATGCTAAACCTTCAGCTAGGTACCCTTCACCGGGATCCTGGACGCTCAAGATCTGGACAAGCGTCTTCTGCACTGTTCCTGTAATGCCAAACAATGGACCAAAGGCAGAGAAATATGAAAGGCAATGCACTTTTACTTTTTCATGCCACTCGTCCATGAAGGCCAGATTTGTGTAGAGTACGACTTATAGTTGTCCCATGTACAGATTCCCCCAGCTCAGCGGCAGTACGTCGCAGCTCCTACAGAGTTATCTTAGGGCACTTGGTTGCATTTCTGACCAGTGCTCTCCTTGTTCGGTCTGTTAGTTTAGGTGGACGGCCGTGTCTTGGTAAGTTTGCAGTGGTGCTATACTCTTTCCATTTCTGAATGATGGATTGAACAGTGCTCCGTGAGATGTTCAAATCTTGGGAAATCTTTGTATAACTTAACGCTGCTTTAAACTTCTCCACAGCTTTATCCCTGACCTCTCTGGTGAGCTCCTTGGCCTTCATGATGTTATTTAGTGACCAATACACTCCGACCATAGCTCTGAGGCCCTCACAGAACAGCTGGAATTATACTGAGAGTAGATTACACACAGGTGGCCTCTATTTAATGGTTAGGGCAAGGTGTGAACTTTCTGCAGTCATTAGGAATGTTATAAAGGCAATTTAATGCACTCCGAAAATGCTAAATGAATACTTATGCACGCCCCACTTTTCACTTTTTTGAAAAATAACAGAATCATGTATCATTGTACTTTTACTTCACAGTCTGTCTGTTACTTGTGTGTGAACTTTCAAAATCTTTATGTTTATGGTTGTAAACATGACAAAATGTGCAAAAGTTCAAGGTGTATTAGTACTTTCGAGAGGCACTGTATATGTTCACGTTGGCATATTGCTCTCAAACATTCAACAACTCTGGAAACACTAGGTCCCTTGTTCATTGCTTATTAAAAGGTTACATCAATAACTCCTATTTGCCCAGAGATGATACTTTGCTTCCTTGTCCCGTACCAGGTGTGCTCCGTATAAACAGGAAACAGGTGGCTCATTGTTGCTGTGACAGGATGAAAACGCGTGGCTGATGCCTCTATTTGCTGCTTGACTGCTATTCCTGTTTCAATAAAACCTAGTGTTATTTCAATATTCACGCCGTCCATTCAAAGAGAGAGGTTTTCATGAACTGACAGTCAACTCTCTTTTTGGCATTTACTTTTTACTATCTCCCTACATGCATCTGTTTTGTCTGCTTTCTCCTTGTTAGGCTTGTGAATGCGTATTTACATAAACTTCGAGTGACTCCCATGGGCGCAACTGGACGGTCCTAAAGACAAGGACGGGCTAATCAAGAGTTTGAATGAGCGTAATGGGAACAGCAAAATCCCACATGTGGACAGCGCGGCCACTGTCGAAGAAGGCCAAGTGGGAGAGTGGCGGGCACAATGCTGTTGGCCATTGTTTTGCAGGATTATCCCCAACCTTGGCAACACGCAGCTATGCCAGGTGGTCCTGTCAAAACAGCAGAAGAAGATGAGCTGGACTGGTGCATGCTGGGCCAGCGCCGGAGGACAGGGGAGGTGAGGAGTGAATCTATTGTGGTCGTGAGACGGATGTGTCAACTGTGAAGCGAAAGGGGAATTGTTATGGACAGGATTAAGAATTATGTCGCCGTGGGATTAATTGAAGGGGACATGTTTTCAGTTTTCAGGTGACAGTGGCTCACGGGATGGAGTAGTCTCTAATATCTTAATGGTTGGCGTCTTGATTCCAGCTCGAGTCTCTGCCTGAACTGTCTTTGTGTCCTTGGGCAATAAGGATTTCTAAATGAAACCTTTTGCGCATTTTCCACAAAAAAGGGGGGGGGGGAACACTGTTCAATTATATAATCATATAGTTCAAGGCCGGAGGAACCCGGCTTTGAACAGAGGAACCCAGCCGAACGGGGGATTGGACAAGAGGAACTGAAGCTCCAACAAGGACTGGACGTTCTGCGATCTTGGCCCGTCTTCTTAGGGACTCCCATCGGCTCTCTAGGTCTGTGGTTCTCCCCAAGGTTTCTCCTTCCTCCCACCGGGTTTTTGAGTTTTTTCCTTGCCGTGCTGGAGAGTCTAAGGACAGGGGACACCCTCGCGGCTCGTCACCACCTGCTGCCGACGTTTATTTGGACATTATGTTTGCCTGGATACTTAATTCGTCTGAACTTTACATTGTTTTATTTACTGCTCTGTTTTATTGCCTTAATGTTCGGTGCAGCCCTATGAGGCAACCCCTGTTGTGATATTGGGCTATACAAAACCATTGATTGATTGATTTAATAAAATAATGACTACTGTACTGTGTATTTGAAAAAAACAAAACATGATGTCTTCCACACGTTGACATAATACCAGCGCACGAGTTGTTGACGCTTGCGCACAGCCACCAGGCGGCGCTCTAGTTCAATTGCACAGGGAATCTCAGACATAAGCAAAGTCCATTAAAGGCACCCAATTATGATGATGGTCACCGCGGCAGGCCAACCGTAGAAGGAGACAAGTGTTCGCTCTACCCTTGGTCATGTTTTGCACAGTCTGCTGAGCCTTTCTAAAAATATACGTCTTGACCCCTAAAGGACAGTGAGGTCAAAAGCGGTGGTTTCTCGTTGAACGCCGTGCCGCAGGATTGGTCCGTCGGCTGCTGTGTGGTCAAAATAAAGGTAAAGGACACAAAGAAAAGATCCCCTATAAGATTGAATATGACCCGGAGCAAGGACAGAGAAACCAATGTCAGACTCTCAAATTGCTTTCAGTAGCACTCAGAGAAACCTTTAATCCGTATTTCTCCAATTTCTTACATTCATTTTATTTAGTTTTATTTTTTTATTGGAGGTATGGTTTTATATTATTTCCAGGTATACTTCTACTCCTTTATCTAAGTCTTTTCTTTAAATGCTCTAAAATACGGTCTATTGAGGACACAAACAAACAACCTCAAGGCTGAATCCTACAAAGCACATGATGTTTTTTACAGTCTGCAGTCTGTAGATTTCTGTTGACAGTAAAATCTCAGTCCTGACATACCCCCTGCTCCACGCTCCACTGTTCCCGCCCCGGGCCCAAAGCGGCTGAAGGGGAGGGAGGGGGGTTGGTTCTGTCGGAGAATCTGCCCATCAGGAAGACTGGGGGGGGTCAAAGGCCATGGTAAAAATACAGGAAATGGACGAGAGCAGCTGAAGGGTTGAGCGTATGTGGAGTTTGTGGGCGTCGGGTCGGCACACACTCTTCCTCACTGACTGCCCACAAGACGACTGCGATCCGGGCTTATTCATCAGAGAGCCCCGTGGAGGCAGACAGAGCAGTGGAGCGAATGTGGGCAGAGCCATGTAGCCCTGGAGGATGAGAGGGGAGAGGGTGTGATGGGGGAGAGGAGGAGGCACAGGATGAGTGGTCAGCATCGGCACAGCAAGGTCTTTTAGGCATCTTTAGATTGAGGCACAGTTGGTACAGTCAAGAAAATGTAGGTCTGGAAGTTGTCTGGTGGCAAGTAGCGGCCATGGACCCTTTTCGGATAATGAGTTTATGGTCCGAATTACCCAACTGATGGATTAGCCTATACTGCATGCTCACAGAGGAAGACATGGGACATGGGAAGTACGTGCAAAATCCCACCGGTGAAAAAAATTTAACACTAAGCTACTATGGGCCAGATGTTGTGCCGGCACACGAGGTGCGCAATCCTCTAGCGAACTGAGATCTTCCGAGTGGCAGATATGCGCTATTCGCCTCCGCCACTTGCGAGAGGGCATCACAAGAGGAGGTGACTGCTCTGATGGGAGCAACGCTGACATTCATTTCCTCATTTACATCACTTGGCGTAAACGCGAAACAAAACAAATGCACATATTTTGTGCATTTGTTTCAGGGAGGGGTCTCCTGGTGGTTCCCAGAGTCAATAATAAACACGGTGAGGCTGCGTTTCAGTTTCGTGCAGCTAAAATCTGGAACAGTCTTCATGAGGATGTGAGACAGGCCTGAACTCTGACAATGTTCAAATCCAGGCTGAAAACAGCTCTTTTTACCCGAGCAGATGAAAACTGAAAGTATTTTATCTGCACTCTTGCCTTTTACTGTAATTGATTAACTTTATGTTGATGCTTTATTGATTGATTTATTGATTTTATCTGTTTTCTTGTAATTTTCTTGTAATTGCAACTGTGAAGCACTTTGAATTGCCTTGTGCCTTGTGCTCTACACATAAACTTGCCTTGCCTTCACCCCCCACTCCCCCACAACCCTCTCCCTCCCATTTCCCGGCTGGTAAAAAGTCGATCTGGTAAAAAGGTGTCTCCACCCCAGTACTTACTACTACCAGCCGGTGAGTCTGGTCACCCCTGCGTCGAATCCATTTCCCACAGCGGTAGATACGCAAGCAAACAGGAAGCGGATTAAACCAATCAGCGAAGGGCGGGCGTCTGCTGTTGATGTGGTGTTATTAGCGGTTTTGCGTTAATATCTGCGCAGGATTATGAATAACGAAACTCACCTACTGTCGATGTGTTTTTTGGTCATTTACCGCCGACTGGAGACACGCTTTCGCTCTTTCGTGCATCGTTCGTAGATTGTTATTGAGGGGACTGCCGCGTCCCGTGAGTGACGTCGCTCGCTAACAACACGTCAACGAATCTGATTGCACGTGAACGGATTGATTTTGCGGAAGCCGCGAACCAGGACGGGGTGACCAGACTGATCCCCCGCTGTATACAAAAATACATAGGGGAATCATTCTGGTCCCACCAGGCTAAAAGAAGAGTGCACTCGCCAGAAGTTGGAAATTCTTTCCGGGATTCAGCGACTATATCAACCAACCTGATGGATGCTTGGTGAACCTTGGCCAGAATCAAAGTGGATTAACTTTTATAACCAACGCGAGTGCCATAACGTAAACAACCGATGATGGGATTATAAATATAACTATTGCTGCAAAAGGTGAAGTTACTTCACATAATGCAGTTATAAAAAGGAGTTGACATGTGCAACACAGTTTCATAAATGGCTAACACACACGCTAACACGCATTTTGATTGACTCATCGTTCAGCCGGGCCTCCCTGTAAATGTGGAATGATATGAGTACTCCATAGTGATAGAGGTTCACTATATCATATAAATGCCTATACTTTAATTTGGAATGGCTAAAATAGCATGATACAGATCCTTTAAGTGCCTATTTCCTGCGAATAGTAGAATAAAGTTGTAATCACTGCTACAGCGCACGGCTCTGACTAACTTCAGGCTACAAAAACACAGCGAAAAGGAATAATGTTAATGACAAAACTATTCTTTCAAAAATGAGGAACATTATTCAGACAAAATGTTCAGGAAATGGCAAAACAAAGCAGGGAAGCCAAGTCTGAGAAACCAAACATCTGGCACTTGTTTCTTTTGCAACTTCCGCCAAAACTTTCCCCACGTAACTTTTGTAGGGTGTACTTGAGTTGCCGCAGTAGTCTCTGAAAGGAGGATGGAGAAAAGAAAGAAAGAAAAAAAACTTATATTGAAATGTGAATACGCGGAAACACAAAGGCGCTCAATGGCAATTACCACACACTGGCGGGCACAGCTGACAGTTGGAGAGACGTATTCTCAATGCATTTTATTCTCAGACAAATGACAAAAGATGAGCTCGACACAAAAGTGCATCTGCCGGTGCGGCCCAATGAGCTGCTCCTAATGACCTCCTCAAACACACACCGGTTTCTCTGTAACTTTTGACATTATTGTCAGTCGAAAAGCATAGAGAACATTCTGACAATACGTGCTGTGCAAAAGTTTGGGTCAGAAATGTGATTTTCCACATAAAGATATGGCCAGTGATGCAGCTATGGAGCAACGTGGCAAATGAATGTGATGCAATGGTTAGATGAGTTGTTTTGAGAATAAAACTGGCTTTATCTCCTACTGCCACACCTGAACACAAATGCACTTGCAAGTATGAGCGTCGCTGCCTGAAGTCGCAGAGGGATTATTGTGCATTGACTGTATTGCGCTTTTAATCGTGTTTCTTGTTGTTCCCATTTTCAAACATAACACATTCCTGTTCATGTTGATTGTTTCTTCTTCTTCTACTGCTGACGTGCGGGAGTGTTGTACTTCCTGTAGTTCCTTCATCATAAATAGGATCCGGAAGTGGTCGTCACGTTTTTTAAAGCCCACATGTATTTATTCATTAATCTGTTTATTTGAAAATGACGTTACAATAGCATTGGACAAACCAGATGCATTGCTTAAAATGTTAAACGCAGTAAAAACTTCACCATCATTGGAACAATTCTGAGCAATTCTGTGTTTAAGTCACTCTTGCTCTGGAAGAAAATTCTCCATACATACAGCTGTCATGTCATAAAAACAAAAAACATCAATGCTAAAGTGCCCAGATGCAAAGTCAAGACAAAATGTTTAGACACACACGCTTTATTTTCATCTGTTGCTTTTTTTTGTTTGTTGAAATAATCAAACTATTTGTGCACATCAATATGGTGTCTGCACTCGGAGCCTTTGTTAACGATTGTGTGTCCTCGACTTGCTCCCATTGTGGATTCTTCAATACCCCATTGGTTCCCGGTGAGTCCTCTCAAATTATGTCTTCACGACTTCATCAGCGGCTGACAAACTGTGAACAGTCTTTGTCTGTCTCTCCAATCCCCTAACCTCCCCGTCTTCCGCCACCTCCGCCATTTTTGCGTCACGGCGGTGCTCCTCAGCCGCAGTCGCCGAGAACAATGTGTGAGGCAGAGGGGAGTCGGCTGTGGGCTGCGCTGCTGTTGTTAGCGCTAATGAGCAGTAATCTTCAGCAGTGGGGTGCTCGGCGCTCAACTGTATTCGGGTTCTGAGAGGCTGATGCCCGCAGAACAAAGGCGCCGCGGAAGGAGAGGCACCTTCTGAACTGTGTCCCAGGCAGGGTGAGTGATGTGCACAGCTGGGCAGATGTACGTGTGTCTTTGCCTATTCTATACGGGATACTTATAGTTCATCCCATAGGAGTTTGATAATGTTGAAGACTGACAGACGGAGTCACTCAAACACCTTCAAAAGTATCGGCCAGTCTACCGTAGAAGTAATTACAGTGAGAACCATATGTTTACATACACTTCATAAAAAAATACACATTTGCATTTTTTTTCTCACTGTCTGACATGAAACCAGAATTAACATTTCTTTTTTTTTTTAGGTCAATTAGAATTTAAAAAAAATATGTATATTTGCCAAATTCCAGAAGAATGAGAGATAGAATTATTTAGAAATGTTTTTGTTACTTGTTACAACGTTAGAAGTTTACATACACTAAGATTACTATACCAATTTGGAAAAACCCAGATGGCGATGTCATGTCCTTGGAAGCACAAGTCTGGTTCATCCTTGGGTGCAATTTCAAGACACTTGAAGGTGCCAGGTTCATTGGTTAAAACAATGATGGAAATGACCATCATTGTTTGGTCATTTCTGATCTGATACAGATCAGAAAGAAGGCGGGTTCTGTGTCCCAGATATGATTGTGCTGTGGTCTGTGTTTCAACCTACCCCAGTACCGGGGTAGGTTGTAACACATGCTGGGGTAAGTTGTAACAGTTAAACAAAAGAAGCAAAAACAGGGGCACGTCATGTGATATGCTTCAAATACAGGTTTATTTAAATAAAAACAATCCAGAACAATGTCTCTCTCTCTCTCTCTCTCTAACCTGTCACATGATTACCTCACGTGGAGTCAGTCCATAATACAGGTCTGCTGTCTGAGTCAAATAATCAGCTCACACTTCCCCTGCTCCTCAGAGAAAACTCTGTTGATGCTTCAGTGTGACCTACACTGGGATGATCACTCGACCCTGGTCTCTCAGCTTCTGCAGTGTTTTGCAGTATCTGCTCAGTTTTACATGGCAGATCCCATGTGCCTTTGCAACTGATCTGACCTGCCCTTCTTTCTGACCTCATCGGATGCTTTAAAAAAAAAAAAAAAAAACATTAGCTGGCACAAATCTTTCAGTCTTTCTTTTCCACTGTTTAGGCATTCTGAAAAAGTATTAAAATCCAGTAAGTGTTATTATCTGTATGATGATTGTGTTACAACCATCCCCACCCCTGTCAGCCATTGTTTAGCGAGCTGTATCAGCATAATGGTTTGAAATTAGCAGGGGAAATGTGCATCACATTTTGCCTGAGAAACTACAATTTAACCTAATGTAAGTCATAATGGTTTTATGTGCAATAGTATAAGCACTAAACAAAGTCTTCTATACTTTCTTACCTCAAAATGGTGGGTAAACACTGATAATGTTCATTTGACTCCTATCTTATCCCTGAATGGTGGAATTGGTGGTGTTACAACTTTCCCCATGTTACAACCATACCCGGGAGGGATTGGTGCACTTCACAAAATAGATGACATCATGAACATAGAACACTATGTGGAAATACTGGAGCTGCCTTGTGTACGAAATGAACAGTATAAATAAAATTGTCATGTCTTGCCTCAGAACATCAGCCAGGAAGTTAAAGCTTGGGCGCAGATGGGTCTTCCAAATGGACAATGACCCAAAGCGTATGGCCAATACTAGTTACAGGGTGGCTTAAGGATAACAAAGTCAATGTTTTTTAGTGGTCATCACAAAGTCCTGATCTCAATCCAGTTGAAAATGTATGGGCAGAGCTGAAAAGGCAAGGGGGCCTACAGATGTCACTCAGTTACACTAGTTCTGTTTGGAAGAATGGACCAAAACTCCTACCAACTATTGTGAGCTATTGTGAGAAGCTTGTGGAAATCAAAAAGACAAAAGCAACTTGTCGGTTCTCCTGAAGAAGCCACATATACAAGTGCACATGTCCAAAAAGGAGTGAGAAGTTAAACTTATTTAACCCCACCCCCTATTTTAAACACAGTTAATAACATACATTTCCTGTTCCTATATAGAGTTTCTCAAAACTCAAAAGAGAATAAATAAATAGTGACAATAACAAGAACAAGCCAAGAGAAGGCACACGCATGAGACAAATCACTTAAAATCTTTAAATTATGTTTTCTCATATAAAAAAAAAAGTCAGACAGTGAGAAAAAATTGCAAATGTGTATTTTTATGAAGTGTATGTAAACATATGGTTCTCACTGTAAATTATCTTAAATTATCTCTACGGTACACACAATCTTATTCAGAATTAAGCGGGAAAATATGCATTGGCTTGTTTTGTTGCTCTTAACGCTGCCGTTCATTCGAGACACTACACTGAGCACATGGAAGGAGTCTGGAGAAGTGGACCTCTGTTTACTTCACAGTGAATCCCACTGCTGTTTGAGCATTTAAAGCAGGCCAAGTTACCAACCCGAAGTCGGAACTGGAGCAAACAACTGTGGCTACGAGAGCGCACACATTCAGATAAGCATGAAAGACAAAGGGGAAGCAGGACAAAAAAAAGTGCTTATGTGGAGTTTAAAAAAAAAGAAAAGCCTGATGCAGCTTGTAGACATAAGAATAGCTTTCTTATCATTGATGCAACAGTCATTTTGTAGCATTTTCCAATCAGAGTACTGTATTAATACTATGCTGAAATGCTGAATACTATAATATGTATGTATAAATGTGGCATGTGATTCCAAACACGTAGGCTACGATTGTTTTAAATCTTGAACCAAGAACATTTTCTCCAGTTTGGCTTTACGCAAATCTAAAGAAGAAACGAGAAGAAAAACCAAGATGAAAAACGAAAACAAAAACCCCACGAAATTGACAAAATAGCCACAAAAATGTGACAAAAAAACAGATGAAAGTGCAGCAAAAAATTGACAAAAACATGACAGAAAAGCGATGAAAATAAATGTGAAAAAAAGAGACACAACAGCGCAGGGGAAAAAAAGATCAGTTTAGATCGGTTTGGTCGGTTGTAGCTTTCAAATGAGGCGCCTATGAGCTGTAAACTCTCCAGTCCAGAAGCGTTTACATTTGGGTAAAGCCGAACTAGAGACAATGCGATTGGTTAAAGTGTGTGTTGAGAGGTTAACAACAGTATAACAATAGACTGAAGGAAAAAAAAAAACAGATTCCAAGGCTGGAAACAAAAATGAGGTACAGGGCCTTGAAAGCTGTCCAATTACTCGACTGACGCCCACACCACGGCGATGTAACTTCAGTCGGAGCAGGTGCTTTTCAGACGTCCCATCTGCGCAGCACATGCATATCCTCCGTCTTTGTTTTAACATTTTGTTTTGACAGGGAAGAAAACCACTCCGCCCTGCGCCGCTGCATGTGTCCCAGGGTTTCATCACTCGCCGGGCCTGTTTGCCATCGAGCTTCCCACAAGAAAACACACAAATAAACAACACAACATCATCACCCACCCCCCCCCACACACACACACACAAAACGAAGAAGAAATAGTGTCACTACAATGCCTTATTTTTTCACTCTCTTCAAGCTGGGATATCACCACCACCTGTGTGAGAGCAGCGATGCCCGGTAATGCGTTTCGATGACAGCTCTTGGACGGAGGAGGATTATGTCCGCAGACCCGAGGATGTGGAGCGCAAGAGAGAGACAGAGAGAGACAGAGAGAGAGGGAGGATAAATTTATCTCAATCCAGGCAAAGAGAAAATGTCACAGGGTTACCAAAGCAAAACAAAACGCTCTGAAGATGAAACACAGAGGCAGGAGGAAGGAAGAAAGGCAATAAAACGGTAAGAGGAGAGCGATGGTCCTGGTTTATAGTGCCTGGTGCCTTAAGGCTAAAAGCAGTGTGTTCCCCTGGTGACAAAGCGCCGCGGTAGTGTCGAGGGTTTGGGGGGGAATGTAGATCTAAAATAGACATGAGCTACCAAGGCAGTTTTGTGGTCTAACATTGAGTATGCGGCTATTAGAAGATATTTGTGTTTGTTGGCTGCATGCTCTTCCCTCTCATCGACACACTTCAATGTCCTTGTTGGCTACATTCTCAATAAAGCTCCACTTTTTGTCTTCCTTTGGGCCTCCCACACCATCAAGACATGCACTGATCCTCCTCTGAGCCAGTCCAAATCAGGATCTGGCCTGCCTGATGAATTCTCCCAAGCATCAGCCATGAACTGTCCTTCTGATGCACTCATTGCTGCTCTTCGTCATTGTCAAGGAGAACCTCCACATCTCCAGCTCGGCCCCAGCGTTTTCCACCGGCAGAAATATGTATTACAGATACTTTGTGAGAACAGGCCACAGTTTGACCTTGGCTGGAGTTGTTATCACTTTATTAGCTGCATCTGTCGGTCTCTAATGTCCTCTCTGCTCCAAATCACATCTGCTTTTGTCCGGACAATATCCTCTGTACCAAGCCGGGTGCATAGAGGTGAGTCTGAGCAATAGTGTGGAGATACGGTATCTGAGCAAGGTTTACTGAGGCAGAGTGATGTGCATAATGTTATTTCATACCAAATACATACAGCTATTTATTAGTACTCAAACTCAAATATGAGAGCAAGTTGACCTATATTTCTCCATTGTGAGATCAATAAAGGCTTTACATTACATGAATAAAGGCTTGTGTAATCGGAAAGTTAGAAAGCGAGTTTGTGCTGTGGTGTGTGGAGTATCATTGCTCAAACCACAGGTGTTACTTTAATATCTTCCTTGGACGTGATGAAGGATGTGGTGGGAGTCTGGGCTTCTCGGCTGCAGGGCAGATTCTCTCACTTTTAGACAAAAACAATTTTCTCTCTCCGTGCACCATATGGTGCTGCCGATCCTCACAGCCCCCTCCCAGAGTGAAAGGCCACTTCCTCATTATATTCTGCCCTGTTATTACCAGATTCATCAAACATTTAAGTTGAAAAAGGCTGTCAGGAAACAGGAAAGTCCTAATGTAGAATCACAGCTCTGTGAGAGAGATGAAATGAAATCTGGTGCCTTTTACCATATTCATATTCCACATACTGTATGGTGAGACCAATCTGCGGTGCCTGACAGGCTGTTCAGCTCCTATCTGCTCGGCTCCTCTGATAAATACCAGCAATATAAGGCACGCATTTGCAAACGATTGTTCATTTGCTGATGACAGAGACGGATACTCATCATGTTGAAAGAATCTGGATTCCTCTTTTGTGGCAATAATGTACAGCATCATGGCAGAGGAACATGGCTCTGAACACAGATAAATCTTTTACTCTAATTTGCTTTAATGTCATCATTCCCAGGCCATGTATCTACGGCTGAGCCTGCAGCATCAGCCAACAGCAATAAGGCAAGGCAAGTTTATTTGTAGAGCACAATTCATACACAAGGCAATTCAAAGTGCTTCACAGTTGCATAAAATTACAAAATTACATATCCTTCATATGCTCGGGTAAAAAGAGCCGTTTTCAGCCTGGATTTGAACCTTGTCAGAGTTGAGGCCTGTCTCACATCCTCATGAAGACTGTTCCAGATTTTAGCTGCATGAAACTGAAACGCAGCCTCACCGTGTTTATTATTGACTCTGGGAACCACCAGGAGACCCCTCCCTGACGTTCTCAGGGCCCGAGATGGTTCATACGGCTCTAACATGTCAGAGATGTACTTTGGTGCTAAACCATGAAAAGACTTGTACACAAGCAGAGCTGTTTTAAATTCTATTCTCTGAGTGACAGGAAGCCAGTGCAGAGACCGGAGCACTGGACTAATATGGTCATATTTTCTGGTTCTTGTCAGGACTCGAGCAGCAGCGTTACAGTAGTCTAACCTGCTGGAGACAAATGCATGGATGAGTCTCTCCAAGTCTGGTTTTGACACTATTCCTCTGATCTTAATGTTTTTCAGATGGTAAAAAGCTGATGATGTTATTGCTTTGATGTGGCTGTTTAAGTTCATGTCCGAGAATCCATGATTACGCCTAGATTTCTAACCTGATTTTTTGGTTTTAGAGAGAGAGACTCAAGGTGACTGATAACACTTTGTCTTTGTGTCTGTGGGCCAAAAACAATGATCTCAGTTTTGTCTGAGTTTAGTTGGAGAAAGTTGTTTTGCACAAACTGACCTGTTCGATGCAGTGACAGAGAGTATCTACAGGCCCATGTTCACCTGCCGTCAGTGACACGTAGATCTGAGTGTCATCTGCGTAGTTGTGGTACGACACATTGTTGCTGTTTATTAGCTGACCCAATGGAAGCATGTACAACTGACATTGGGCCAGTCACGGTGTTTTTAATTAAGAACATGACATTAAATCTATGGGGTCTTAAACTAAATAATGTATTCTATTGAAAGCGAACCCATAATATGATTGGATAAGAAGATATGCTTGTTCTTAAACTTGTGCCTTGGATTCTTTGTGCTAAACTAAACCGTTGTAAGACACTGATAAAACATTTAGTAGAAGACTAGTACTGTAGTACTGTATTCGTTCATCATGTTTAGCAACCTGATGTCCCGCTCCCAAAATTACAAGTCAGGTCTCATGAGAGAAAAGTCCCCTCTCAGTAAAGACTATTTTTCACCATACAAATATAATAAAGGGCTTTTATTTGATTCTATTCACAGGGTTTGAATGTTACACAGTATGGGAACGTTCTTGTTATTCTTATACTAAATGTAGAAGAGATCAGCTTGTGCTCCAATCACAGCAAAGCCTCATATGAAACACCCGCAGTTTTTTTTCACGTTCTAACACACAGTCGTGGTACAGTGTGTTCTTTTCGCAGCCCAAATAAACAGTGTGACAGTGAGCGGGCGCCTGACAGGTAACAGGGATGCTGCCTGTTCCCTGTCGCAGTGAAAGGCGGAGGATTAAACCACTTCGAAACAGGTTTTTACAGCTGCGGCAAAGGGATCCAGGTGCTCTACACTGACCTCTGCTTTGGAGCTGTCAGGTGCGGGGCTCAGGTGGCAGACCCACGTTTGGGGAGGGAGAGGGATGGGTTGGAGCAGGCTGGTTTAAATGCTCTTGAATGTGTGAGTAGTACGTCTGTCTGTGTTCGGATACACAGAAGTAATATAGGTTAAAACAAAATAGCTAAATACTGTACATTTTTGAAACGCCTGAGTTTAGTTTGAGATGTATTTCTTGGGGCATTTGGCTTTATTTTTGTTCTCATTTCCTTTTTACCAGTGGAGGGAGTTTTAATTTGAGTTGAGATCTACTTTCCTTTGGTCTATTTTGTTTATACACTGCCTGACCCCCCAAAAAAAGGAAAAGTCATCAGCTGGATTTAACTGACTGGTCAGGGTAAGTTCAGCAACACTAGCCACGTTTCCACTTGCAGGCCCTTCCAGCCCAGTGCCTGGTCTACAGTGTTAGATGAGCGTCCCCGCTTCCCAATCCAGAGGCAATCCGGGCCGACCAAGCATACGTTTTAGGACCTTGCTCAGGCCGGGACCAAAGCGCTGAACTGTCATTAATGTGACGTGAACAGACTGCTGGCCTCTGATTGGTCAGAGGAGAGAGGACAGCCCTCACTAAAACATACAGGTCATGCAGATTTAATATTTCATAACATCATACCGCTGTTGGAAAAGGCAACGATTGCATTTAGCTGCTGTTAGCACAACTTTAGCTGGTGTTAGCATGAAATTAGCATGTAGCTTACCTTCATAGTTCGTTTAGCTGCTTTTTTCTTGTAGTATGTGCCTTGGCGGTTTTTCTTTCAGTAATGTGTATTCCAGCGCGGCGCCGCCCACAACAACTGCGGTCCTTTATTAAGTGGAAACCCTCGCGTATACTGGGTAGAGTAGATACGACCTGAGCTGCGGTCAATAGAAGCGTGCTGTATGGAAGCGTGGCGTATGTGCCCAAAGAATGAGATTAGCCTGAACATCCTAACATAACCAGGGAAAGGTTATGGATTCCTTCTTCCATGATGGCACGGGCATATTCCAAGATGACAATGCCAGGATTCATTGGGCTCCCATTGTGAAAGAGTGGTGAAGGGAGATTTTTGTCACCACATAGTCCAGATCTTAACCCCATTTAGAATCTTTCCTGAAGACTGGACGGAAATACATCTTCTGGCATTGCAGGCGCTTATGCCACAGCGAATGAATGCAGGCAATCAAAGCTAAAGGCGGTCCAACGAAATATTAATAAGTAATCACAGTCCTTCCAAGCTTGTAATAAAGAAGTATTGTATATCATAATAGACAGCTGCAACGAGGGAATGAGGGAGGGCAGGAAGAGAGAGTGAGAGAGAGGCGTGAAAGGGGGAAGGGATGAAGTGCTCGCCGGTTGCCATGTAAGAAGCTGTTTCCATCTTGTTGCCCACATCTGCACTCCTATCTGCGTGTGTGGCTTCCCCCGTTTGGCCGCGCTGACGTGCGTGCAGCCTGTGAAGGATGGACATGAGCTCAGACTGAGGTCAGAGGCGGCGCACGCACTCAGCCGTGACCACCAACAGTTGTAACGAGACCCGCCATCGCCATCGGACACGTACGAGGACTCTCGCACTACCCCGTCTCTGTCTAAACGGGACGGATTTCCTTACTTACAGCTGTGCGCCCGGCCTTTTGAAAGTAGCTGTCAGAAATACATATGTTCAGCCTTCAGCTCGCCGCGTGCACCTCCGTCGGCGTAAATTCACAGGCGCTTCATGGACTCCGAGCGCAGCCATTGGCGCCGCGACGAGGAAATGCGGAGCAGCTCATCAAAATGATTTGTGCCTTTACAAACTAGGCAGCAAGAGGGGTGATTTTAGTCATACTTTAAGCACACATTCAGGGAAACACATCGGCATGAACTAAAATGTAACAACATTTTTCATTTGTCACATGAATAACAGAAGTTTCAAAGTGCATTCCACAAACAATACTCTTTTTGGATGCATGCATAACCCCTTTACCAAGTACATTTTCTCCAGTGCTTCTCGGCTGGAGCTTACAGCCTATAGGCCAGGGTGACGCCTCATTTGAAAGCTAAGACCTGCCAAACTCATCTAAACTTTTTACCTGTTTTTTTTGTTCTCACGCTTTCGTTGTGTTTTTTAATCACGTTGTCGTTGCCTTTTTTATTGCATTTTTGTAACATTTGCACTTTTCTGCGGATATGCAAATCAACAAATGGCCGTATGAGTGTGGTGCAGGTGCATAGACTTCAACGACATAGAAGAGAATGATATCAGCAGGTTGGGTAAGTGGTGGTGGAGATCTTGAGAAAGACGCCAAACACGCACTGAAACGCCACTTTTTTTTTAAGAGAGACTTTTAACATGACTAAAATCTCAAAGAATACGTACAAGGTTGTCCACTGTCCCCAATATTTAAAGCTACAGTATAAGCACCACAATAATAAGAGTTACCGCCTGCAAGATTGTTGATGAATAGAACCAGGCAACTCGTAACAGCATCAGGATGTAGCTGATAGATGTAATGTTACAGGCTGCTCATGAATATTTTAACTCCGAACTTTATGTGTTAGAGATGAGGCTTATTTGCATTGACGCCTATTGTGTGAACCTTCTCAATAAAGACCTCTGCACTATTGTACATTCATTTTTACACGGCCCTGAACTACACGGTACATTTGCATTATAAAAGGTTTGTTCATTTCGAAAAACATGTTTTGAAACAACTTGGCAACTTTGAAAAAAAAAAAAAGAAGCCTATTTATGTAAGTAGCCCAAACCGGGACAGAAGATGAACCATCATAAACCCCCTGTGCTCTCCTGACACACTCGTCGTGATCCGGTGCAGGCCATAAGAGGGACCATAGCGAGGATAATTGGAGTAACCGCTGTGCTCTGCTCCTGAACGCAGCACATTACAGTAATCAGCTCCGACCTGGTAAACCTCCGGACTGGAGCAGGTGGGAGTTAAACACATTTCACTATACGGCACCTGTGGGTTTAGACCTACAAAACAAGCGCATTAAGAAGAAAAAGCAGGCGTGCACTCCGTTTGTCGCTATTGAACTAACCTTATTTGCAGAAGAGAGTTTGGGGTTTTCAGATCTTCTATCAAACACGAATCGAGTCAAACTGATTTAAAAACAGAACTTGGATCTTGGCTGAGCTATTTTAATGGACGACCGAAAATAAATAGAAGTGCGCCAAGAACAAGTGTTTTTTTTGAGAGAGAGATGGCATCCGTCCTTGAATTAAAAGTCATTGTGGTGATTCTGACTTATTGATTTTTGGGACAGTGCACGTGAACACGCATGCATCCTACTCTGCTGCTGTTTTAGGACAATTAA
Organism: Proterorhinus semilunaris; assembly: GCA_021464625.1. Lineage (NCBI taxonomy): Eukaryota > Metazoa > Chordata > Actinopteri > Gobiiformes > Gobiidae > Proterorhinus > Proterorhinus semilunaris. The sequence continues at coordinate 30,583,874 of CM038346.1, forward strand.
AAGGTAGGTTTGGTGACATAACCATAAATCTAACACCTGCCCATAAACAATAACAGACTTTGCACTAAGAGTCCCCCATCTATAATAGCTCTATCTCTATATATCTTCGGATCCTTCATTGAAATACAGCAGACAGACATAATCTGCTCATGCGGTTAACAAACTGATCATTATTCTGGTCCAGCTCGCGCTCTAATATCAGATAATGTAGCGTTTGGCTGCTCCAAATTTACTCAAGGAACTTAAGGCGCTCTTATATTTTATGCGTCTGCCATAGATCCACCTTTTGTGCTCAGCATAGATTTGGATTTATCAGCGGTGCCATCTTTCTTGAGGCTGAACAGAAGGCGTGTTGATTTAAATGGGCTCTTAAATGATATATAAAGTCGTAAATCTTGATGCGGGGATAGGAGCAGGATGCCGAGGCTGCCAGGTGAAAGGATGTGAGGGGGAAGAGGCGCATGTTATTTATGGAGATGGTGATGCTGCTTTTTCCGAGCGTGGAGACTTTCCAGCACAGAGAGGAGGTCTGTGGGGAGGGGTTTCCATTGGCTTTGTTGTGGGGCACAAGTGAGACAGCGTTCCCTTATTATCTGGAAATAACAAACTACTCATCAGATGTCTCAAGGGAAGTCTGCCTGAAGTGGTTGAACTGTATTTGATTTTGACACGTTAGCGCCAAGCTGCGTATTATTGACATGTTAGACGATTACGCGTGTTGCTTTATGTGCTAGATGTTGAGGTATACTGTAGCATTCTTTTAAAACGCACACAAAGTCAGTTTTATATTTAATAATAATAATAATCATAATCATAATAATGAAAATGAAGCATATACAGTACATTTTCTTATATGGCTCTATCAATCAATCAATCAATCAATCAATCAAACGTTATTTATAAAGCGCTTTTCATACCAAAAGTGCACAAAGTGATTTACAGATTACAACATTTAAAACAATACGCCCCACATCATACATCCATATATATATATATATATATATATAAATACATACATATACATACACATACCTATATATACATACACATATACATATACATACACATACACACAATATACAATATATCATTAGGACTAAATAAATAGATGTCAGTTAAAAGTTACGCTAAAAAGGTGGGTCTTGAGCCTGCTCTTAGATACATGAAGACCATTAAGACATTTAAAAACCATTAAAAGAACTTTAAAATCGATCCTGAAACACACAGGAAGCCAATGCAGCGACTCGAAAACCGGTGTAATGTGGTCCCGCCTCCAGGTCTTCGTCAGGACACGAGCTGCTGAATCTCTAATCACATTGGCTGAGATTGTAGACAAAATACCTTTTACTTCTGACAAATATGTCATTCATATAATATAAATGTTGTCTCTCTCCCTGACTTCAGGCATTCGATCTTTGTTTTGCGCCCCTCCTCTTCACTATCTTCAAAACAACAGCAAATCAGCCTCCATTGTTCATTTATCCCACTTTTCTACCTGCTCAGTTTCAAAGTTTATGCATTCAAAAAGTAAACTATTCAATAATTTGTTTAAGTTGATATAATTGTTCGCTTCTCTTGTATTGAAAAGTAAACATGAATCAAAAGTAACTTAAGTTTTATTTTAATTTTTTTATATATATGAAAGCCAGGTTTAGAAACAAAGGGAAATATCTAGTATTTCAATCAATGGCGTCTTGATCAATGAATTAAAACACAACATAAACTTACTATGTGGAGTTTGCATGTTCTCCGCCTGTCTGCGTAGGTTTCCTCCGGGTACTCCGGTTTACTCTACCACTAAAAACATGTACAATAGGTAAAACCTCCAGCCAGGTGATTCTGACTATCAGCCTGGAGATGGGTGCCCAGGCCCACTGCTCCTACAGGTGACCCCAGCAGCATCGAGGGCTGGGTCAAATGCAGAGGACACATTTATGGGGACAATAATGTATACCTTAACCTTAACTTCCAAGTCAATTTATGTGTTGAAGAATAATGTTAGTTACACTGTTATAACAAAAAAAATGGTAAAGTGACACTGCATTATTGTGTGTTGATGTGGAACTCATTAAAACCATATCCAAATTCAATATGTTCACCCCTCCAAGTCTTGTCTGAAAATGAACCAGAACTGTACCCGTGTGTAAATAGCACTGGGTCTGTGTGAGAATGGATGTTTTGTATTTGCATAATAGATACGGTTTAGAAAGAATTCGGCAATGTATCAAATGTCGTGCTTGTTCGCTTACAAACTTGCGCTACACGTGGCTTGTCATCTGTTTGAGCCTCCAATCACTTTTTTGTGTATACGATATTAATATTCCTTGCACCACTTGGGCTGCCAAATCCTTACTTATGACTTTTAGTTGGAGAAGTACCATTGGGAAACCAAATCTGTACATTTCTTTGACTAACTCTCAGCGAAGTATGATGTCCTTTTCAATCTCGCTCTGACAAGTGTTCAGACAAGTACAAGAGCGGCTCCCTGACTCCCTGATGGAGGCCAAGGTTCACGCGCATGCCCCGCATCTCAAAAGCCATATCAATATTCAGCCCGTCCAAGTGTCTACTACGGCCATGATTGATGTCTTTCCCCCGCCGCTGATTTGGAAACCCAGCCAGATGAGACTTGTGGGCGGAGAAGAAAAAGGAAAAGTCTTAAAAAACATGAACTCAAGACAAATCACGCTACATGGCCCTATTTTCTGTATTTTATTTTCTCATACAAATGGCATGTAGCATTTGCTGATGGATGTCCACAAAGTGTGCACATGGGAAACATGTTAGCGCTCGGGTGATTCGGCGGCTAAACGTATGAACCTGTGAGCTATGGGCAGATGTTGCCAGTTTCTAATAGCGCTTTAGATGACTATTAATATTTAGTATTCGGAGCAGCCAACCCCGTCAATTAATTATTCACCAAACTATTCCGCGCGCGCGAGTCCAGTGGGTGCGTTGGGAAAGCATGTTTATAATTACGGTCATCTGTTACTGAAGCAACACAACGGGCATGCAAACCACTATCGAACACAACGATGTGTACCGTGATCTATCAACACACTGTAAATTACGGAGCCAGTAAATATTTCATCATTTATTTAATACGGTTGGCAAAATTACAGTGAAAAATGGTTTAATCAATTCGTCCAAATGAGCTGGAAATAGCTCGTTGTTTATAGTCTGTATTAAATGGGTTGTGTTTTTACTGTTTCATTTTTTAGGATGTAGTGTAATTCCTTTTATGAGCTGCGAAAGCTTCAGCCCCATGTTGTCGTAAAATGGAGTTTCTCTGGGCATTAGACCATTGGCAGCGTCCGGCGAACCGACGACTGCACGTTTCTTTCTCTTGAGGCCATTTAGTTCCTCAAATTCACCAATTTGCATGTCTTCGGATTAAAAAGGAAGAGACCGAAATAACGCAAGGAGGACAAGTACCAAAGGGAGCTGACCAACTGTGGGATTTCTTAGATGCACAAGAACTGTTGGAGTTTTGATGCTTTGTGGCTGTTGCAGTTTACAAAAGGTATAGGAATGGAGCTCGACAGACCCGCCGACCTCGACGCCTGTTCCAGAAACGTTTATGACCCATAGGCGGGATATAGGGAGGTGTTTGAACGTTACGCTTGTTTTTGAGGGTTTAATAAAGCGCAGTTGTATTTTAGGCCAGCAGAGTGCGCACTTCCTCCTTTTGTGCAACGATGACAAAGGCAAGGTTTTAGAACATGCTAGCTAACATGCTACTCAGCGCGAGGAAGACAAACTATGTGGTTGAAGATGTCTATGAAACACGGAGACTCTGCGGGATTGCTGAAACATGCGTGAATGAAACAAAACACCACTCCAGGCATGTTTTACACTACAACATGATGAAAATGCACACATTTCTAGCATGTACACTTTTATTTCATCAAACATAATTGTGTTATGGTTACCAAGGAGCTGATGCCGATAAATTCTTAATATTTCAACTTTTGGGGACCAATGTTTCACATACAAAAGGATGCTGAGGAGGGCGGGACAGTTTGGTTTGTTCGATTGTGTATTGAATGAATCACGGGCAGCAAAAGTCTGACCCTCAACTGAGCTGGAGGACAAGTGTAACATTAAAGGCCTACTCATTTTGGTAACACTTTATAACTACACCTTATTTAATACATGATGAATTAACACTTAATTCATCACGAAAAATGCATTAGTTAAGTGTGACTAACATTTAATAACTACTTAACTACTAGAGTTAATGCCTAAGTCATTATGAATAGTTCACATCTTTCACTTTCTTCACGACTTCATTGTTAAGTAAGTGCTTTATTTGTCATTTTACAACCATAAAACAAAATAATGTTCAGGTGTTAGTCCTGAGCCGCTGCGACTGAGCCGCTCCGCCGTGGGTCAACCTGACCAGCATGTTTTGGGAGGTAGAGGAAACCGTAGCACCTGGAGGAAACCTGGCTGCCTTCAGTGCTCCTCTGATCCTCTGGAACAACCTCCTAGGTTTGTCCCTGTTTCAGAGCGTGGTGTCCTGCACTGCTCCATAACAGTCTTCTGGGAAGATCTTAGCAGTTAATCTGTTTTATACACCAGTGAACGTCCATTTGCCAGAACAATAGAATGCATGTGTGGCTTAGCTGTGAGTCTCGCCCGGATTCCTCCTCGTTTGTCCCTTTTTAGTTTCTTGTATCACCTCTTGTGACGCCACCCCTGTGCTGCAGGTGTGGGAGGCACAAGAAATGTAAGTAGTTATTAAGTTTTAGTCACACTTAACTAATGAATTGTTCATGATGAATTAAGTGCTAGCTCATGATTTATTAAGGCTAAATAAGTGTAGTTATTATAAAGTATTACCCACATGGGTAAGTAATTTGAACAAATAGAAATACACTGTTTGTTTATGTGCGCCTTTGAAAAGTTAAGCAGAGGAAGCTTTACTTTGCAGCAGAAGTGTTTCTGCCATATTGTAAAGTGTAATACAGACTTTCTGACAATGATAGCCCATGCATCACTGGTGTTGTGGGTGTGTCTCCTCCACTGCTTCATGGAGGCGTCGCCGTTGGTTCTGCCTGCTGTTTCTGGTGGGCGTGGTTTTCCCGCCTCTCTGCTGGCTGATGGGCACACCTGTTTCCACTCAACTCATCACACGCAGTATTTCAGCACCGGCTCTCCACCACTTCCCTGCCAGATCGTCTACCAGTTCTCGTGAGAAGACTTTTAGGCCCTAACTGCTATTGCTGTGTTCGTTTTTGTTGCTGCTGTAACTAACCGTGTTTTCCACCCGTGTCTCGTCAGATCTCCGTGCCCGCCTGCCTGTTCTTCAGCCCACTCCAGATTCCAGCCCCGTCGTACATCTGTTCCAGCTCCGGTCGTCCGCGCCTCTCCGCCTGCTTCATTCCCTGCGACTCCCTTGCCCGCCACCGGTCATTATTCCTGTCTGTGAATAAATCTTGTACTTACCCGCTCTCCACTCTGTTTTTCTGGGTCCGCCACCCGTCGCCCGTAACAGCACGATCTGGCCAGAAAATGGACCCAACTGATCCCCAGTCGGTGGAGAGAGCTCTGTCCAACCAAGGCGCGTTACTCGGCCAACATCATCAGATGCTCCAGCAGCTCCTGGATACTCAGGGAGCACTTGGTCAACAGGTCGTGCAGATTGGAAGGTTGGTGGAACAGCTAACGGATAAGGTTGCCGCTGTCCCTGCCGCGCCCGCCGCCATCCCTGAACCTCCTCTCAATCCTGTAGCGTCACTCGAATCTCCAGTACCGCCCCCTGAGCCCTTTAGTGGAGACCTGGGAAAGACGAAGGGGTTTCTACTCCAGTGCTCGCAGGTTTTTCGACAACGGTCGCACACCTTCGCTGCGGATCAAGCCCGGGTGTCATATGTTGCTGGTCTCTTAAGAGGAAAAGCTCTGGATTGGGCCCAGGCCGTGTTGGGTAATACGGGGAGCTCCATGTCCTATGATCGGTTCATTTCGGAATTCCGGAAGGTTTTTGCCCACCCTGACATTGCTGCTGACGCGGCCAAGAGACTGTTGAATCTCCATCAGGGGCCGCACAGCGTAGCGGAGTATTCAATTGATTTTAGGATTTTGGCCGCGGAGTCCGGCTGGAACGACCAGGCACTCCGTGGAGCCTTTTTGTTTGGGTTAAGCGAGAACATGAAGGATGAGCTCGCATCCCACGACGTCCCAGACTCCTTGGACCAGTTGATCTCTTTATCTATCCGCTTGGACAACCGGCTTCGGGAGAGAAGACGGGAGAAGCAGTCGAGGGTCCGCTACGCCTCCCCTACCCGTCCGGGACCCCGACCCCCCAGTACGTGGGACCCGCTGCCCCGGCCGTCGCCAGCCTTGCCGCCTGCGGAGGAGCCCATGCAATTGGGTCGTTCGGGTTTGACCCCTGCCGAACGTAGGGGACGTTTCAACAGGGGTGAGTGCCTGTACTGTGGCCAGCCGGGCCATTTTCTCCACACCTGTCCGGTACGGCCAAAAGACCAAGCTCGCCAGTAGGTGTGGGTGTACTGGTGAGCGAGAGAGATTTGTGTAGCGGCCCACGATAACAGCTTCGTGCAGTGCTTAGTCATGCTAGCCTGTCCCTATCCCTATTAGCTTTTGTTGACTCGGGAGCCGAGCAGTGTTTTTTGGACTCTCGCCTGATTAAACAGGCGGCCATTCCGTTAGAACCCTTAAGCGAACCGGTCAATATCTGTGCATTAAATGGTGACATTCTCTCCCTCGTCACCCACCAGACTGTTCCCATTCATCTAGTCCTGTCCGGAAACCATCATGAGGACATTCGTTTTTATGTGTTTGACTCCCCCCAGTGCCCCATTGTGTTGGGTTTCCCCTGGCTTGCTCGGCACAATCCGGTTATAGATTGGTCTGCTGGAACGATCGGCAGCTGGAGCCCCTTCTGTCACCAGACCTGCCTCCAGTCGGCGATCCCTCCCACTGAAGGGGCGGTGCTTTCGGCTGTCAAGGCCCCGGACTTGACTGGGGTCCCGGCCTGCTACCATGGACTAGCGGAGGTGTTCAGCAAGGAGAAGGCCCTTGCGCTCCCCCCGCACAGGCCCTATGATTGTGCCATCGAACTTTTTCCCGGAGCGACCCTACCGGCGGGTCGGCTGTATAATCTGTCGCGGCCTGAGAGGAGGGCTATGGAGGTCTACATAAAGGATTCTCTCACTGCGGGTATCATCCGGCCCTCCTCCTCACCTCTCGGGGCGGGCTTCTTTTTCGTTGAGAAGAAGGACACCACCTTGCGTCCGTGCATTGATTTTCGTGGTCTGAACGCCATCACGGTCAAGAACAAGTACCCTTTACCCTTGATCTCATCGGCTTTCGAACCCCTCCAGGGAGCCATGGTTTTCACCAAGCTGGATCTCCGCAACGCCTACCACTTGGTGCGCATAAGGAAGGGTGACGAGTGGAAGACGGCGTTTAACACCCCCCTGGGCCATTTCGAGTATTTGGTGATGCCATTCGGCCTTACCAACGCCCCAGCGGTTTTTCAGGCCTTGGTTAACGACGTGTTGCGGGACTTCCTTAATCGTTTTGTGTTTGTGTATATTGACGACATCCTTATTTTCTCACGCAGCTTGGAGGAGCACGAGTCCCATGTTCGTCAGGTTCTGCAACGGCTGCGGGAAAACAAGCTGTACGTGAAGGCCGAGAAGTGTGAGTTCCACGTCTCTACGGTGTCCTTCCTGGGCTACATCATCGAGGGTGGGCGAGTGAAGCCGGACCCCTCTAAGATCGCGGCCGTGGCGGAATGGCCGGTTCCGGCTTCCAGGAAACAACTCCAACGTTTTCTTGGTTTTGCCAACTTTTACCGCCGTTTTATCAGGGATTACAGCAAGGTTGCAGCCCCCCTGACCAGGCTCACCTCCACCTCCGTTCCCTTTGTCTGGACCACCGAGGCGGGCCGTGCTCTCGAGGACCTTAAGCGCCGATTCGTCTCGGCGCCCATCCTGGTGCAGCCGGATCCGGTCAGGCAGTTCGTCGTGGAAGTGGACGCCTCGGAGGTCGGCGTTGGAGCTGTCCTGTCGCAGCGCTCTCGGGAGGACCAGAAACTTCATCCGTGTGCTTTCTTTTCCAAACGCCTGTCCCCCGCGGAGCGCAACTATGATGTTGGGAATAGGGAACTGCTCGCGGTGAAGTTGGCTTTAGAGGAGTGGCGCCATTGGCTGGAAGGGGCGGTGCACCCCTTCGTGGTCTGGACAGACCACAAGAATCTGGCATACCTGGATCAGGCCAAGAGACTCAACTCCCGACAAGCGCGCTGGGCTTTGTTCTTCGGCCGTTTTAAGTTCACGATCACTTACCGTCCAGGGTCTAAGAACCTGAAGCCGGACACCCTTTCGCGTCTGTTCTCGGAGGACGCCCCGTCAGTCCTCGGACACTATCCTTCCCGCCACCTGCGTTGTGGGGGCTACAGGGTTACAGGTCGAGTCTGCTGTGCGGGCGGCCCTACTCGTAGATCCCGGGCCGGATCACGGGCCGTCGGGAAGGCTTTTTGTCCCACAGACTGTTCGGTCGCAAGTTTTACAATGGGGGCATGACTCTAAATTCTCTTGTCACCCGGGGAGTCAGCGCACCTTGTCCCTGGTCCGTCGTCGCTTCTGGTGGCCGTCCATGGAGACGGACGTTAGGGAATACGTTGCTGCGTGCTCTGTCTGTGCTCGCAGCAAGGCCTCTCATCGACAGCCTGCGGGTCATCTCCGTCCACTCCCTGTGCCTCATCGCCCGTGGTCCCATATTGCACTGGACTTTGTAACGGGGTTGCCCCCCTCTAAAGGGAACACGGTCATTTTGACCATTGTCGATCGGTTCTCGAAGGCCGCCCATTTCGTTGCGCTTCCTAAGCTCCCGTCTGCACGGGAGACCGCTGATCTGGTAACCTACCATGTCGTTCGCCTCCATGGCATCCCGGTGGACATTGTTTCTGACCGCGGTCCGCAATTTATCTCTCAGGTTTGGAAGGCGTTTTGCGGGGCACTGGGGACCACAGTGAGCCTCTCTTCGGGCTACCATCCGCAGAGTAACGGGCAGACGGAGCGCACCAACCAGGACCTGGAGGCCGCGTTGCGTTGCGTGGTGGGGGGGAACCAGTCTGCCTGGAGCGATCTTCTCGTTTGGGTGGAATACTCGCACAACTCTCTCGTGTCCTCGGCTACCGGTCTCTCTCCGTTTGAATGTTCCCTGGGGTTCCAGCCTCCGTCGTTCCCTTCCGGGGAGGTGGACGTCGCCGTTCCATCGGTGCAGGTGCACCTTCGACGCTGCCGTAAGGTGTGGGACGACACACGCAAGGCTCTTCTGCGGACTACGGAGAGCAACTGCCGGCGGGCCAATCGTCATCGTGCCTCGGCGCCCCGGTACGCCCCGGGGCAGAAGGTCTGGCTGTCCACGAAGGATTTGCCTCTCCGAACGGAGTCTAAGAAGCTGTCCCCCCGGTACGTCGGTCCTTTTGAGGTGTTGCGACTTGTGAATCCGGTCGCGGTCAGGTTGAAGTTGCCGCGTACGCTACGGGTTCATCCCACGTTCCACGTGTCCCAACTGAAGCCGTTTTTGTCCTGTGCCTTGTCCCCGCCGGCTGTGCCCCCGCCGCCCCCCCGGCTGGTGGATGGGCTGCCGGCTTACACGGTCAGCCGCCTTTTGGACGTTCGTCGTCGGGGACGTGGCCTTCAGTATCTTGTGGATTGGGAGGGGTACGGGCCCGAGGAGCGTTGTTGGGTTCCGCGGGCGATGGTCTTGGATCCGGCGCTGGTTCGGGATTTTCACCACCGTCATCCTGACCGGCTTCGTCCACCTGGGGGTGTCCGTTGAGGGGGGGGTACTGTTGTGGGTGTGTCTCCTCCACTGCTTCATGGAGGCGTCGCCGTTGGTTCTGCCTGCTGTTTCTGGTGGGCGTGGTTTTCCCGCCTCTCTGCTGGCTGATGGGCACACCTGTTTCCACTCAACTCATCACACGCAGTATTTCAGCACCGGCTCTCCACCACTTCCCTGCCAGATCGTCTACCAGTTCTCGTGAGAAGACTTTTAGGCCCTAACTGCTATTGCTGTGTTCGTTTTTGTTGCTGCTGTAACTAACCGTGTTTTCCACCCGTGTCTCGTCAGATCTCCGTGCCCGCCTGCCTGTTCTTCAGCCCACTCCAGATTCCAGCCCCGTCGTACATCTGTTCCAGCTCCGGTCGTCCGCGCCTCTCCGCCTGCTTCATTCCCTGCGACTCCCTTGCCCGCCACCGGTCATTATTCCTGTCTGTGAATAAATCTTGTACTTACCCGCTCTCCACTCTGTTTTTCTGGGTCCGCCACCCGTCGCCCGTAACAACTGGTTTGCAAAGGTTTTATGTTTGGCTGGAGAGAGCAGTAAGTTCCTTGTACAAGAGACAGTGCAGGAATTTGAGCTACTACATCTAAGTCTAAGACACCTCTCTGAAAAACTCTCTCGACTGTGAAATCTCTTTTAAAGTAACCAAAGTACAGAGCTTAGGGAGGGATAAAAGTTGATATGACTTTTTCACTTTTATATTTTACAAAATGACTTCACAGTTGCCAATGTTCAGTTAATCAGCTAGTTCATTTCTTGTTTTTGTTACGTAGATAATTCCCATCCCATCATGCATGTCACATTTTTTGATGCTATGGAGAATTATTCTGGATCCTTCTTCTATTGGAAGTCTGTTCCAACTGTTATACCTGACTTTTTCCAAGTACGTTTTTTTTAATCAAGTACGGCTTTTCAAGCAAGTTTAGGTTTTGTTTAGATGTCACTTTGAAAGCTCACTTGTACTGTAGGTTTACTTTTGACAACTAGTCGTCTAAGTGCATGAACAGGAACATGCCTAATTGCGGTCATGCATAATGGGTGTAGGCATTAGCTGGTTCTGAGCGTCTCGTATCCCGAGGCCATCGCGGTTATAACAGAAATAACATGGCACCTGGAATTGTTTTGATAAATATTACAGCTGAGTCCAGGATGCTCAGCTCATAAGTGAGAGAGACAGCGAGAGATGAGAGGAAGCTTCAGAAGAAAACAAGCTGTCTGTGAAATGTGACAGGTCTGAATAATTCTCAGTAAACACATTACACCTAATGAATACATTTATAATGTCATGTCACTCCCTTTCTCTCATCACAAGGATATGTTGTTTCCACCAAAACAAGCTGTTGCTCCTTGCCTTCGCCAAAACGTGGAGTAAAATATACTTACTTTCTGCAAATTCATCAATCATCCTCCCAGCTGCGGCTCTAGACCGTGTTTTTCAAGTCAGAGTTTCAATATTAAATTGAGACCTTTACTATTCACAGTTTCTTACTTATTTAGTCAATAGTTATTTCACATTATTGTATTTTAGTTTTGAGTTTATAAAGCAGGTTTCCAAAATATGACATTATGCAGCTCACCTGACCCTTACACTTGTAACCAAAACAAGGCTAATGCGAGCAGATTGTCCAAATTGCTCAAATATATTTACTTGTATGCACCTGTTAGATGGGTGCAATTTTCATGTCATATACATCTTATTCCAAAAGTGATTTTGTTTGCTTCTGTTAGTCCTTAAGTTCGGGGTTAGTTTAACTAAAGAAGCTGATTTTCCCTGTATTGGTAGCGCTGAACGTGTGAACGTGCCCACAAATACTGAAATATTCACTCTGTAAATTAGCTATAGTGGCCTTCTTATCAATCCAAACTCTCCCACCCAACCCACAAATAATTAAGATTTACTTTATTCAAAGACATTTTTGTTATTACGGCCCGGTAGCACAGCGGCTAGCACTCTCGCTTCACAGCTAGAAGGTCCGGGTGTGATTCCCACCAGGGATGGGGCCTTTCTGTGTGGAGTTTGCGTTTTCTCCCCGTGTCTGCGTAGGTTTCCTCCGGGTACTCCGGTTTCTCCTACCACGAAAAACATGTACAATAGGCCAGGATGAATGGTGTGTGAATGCATGGTGGTCAGAGGGACCGTTGGCGCAGATGTGTGCAGTCGCAACAGAGCTTCCGTCAGTCTCCCCCAGGGGAAACTGAAGCTACTACCACCACCAAGTGTAGAGTGAATGTAAAAGGCTCTCATGTAAAGCGCATGTGACCATGTCTGTGAAAGGCGCTATATAAATAAAGATCTTTTATTTTTTACAGCTAAGATCACTTAAAACATGTAGCAATGACTGTAACGTAACTAACGTAATATATTTTAGTAAATAGATGTACATTTACATTAAAAAAACTATCCTCTAAGGACCTCAGGGGGCCCCGGACCCCACTTTTGGAACCACTTACCTTTAGAATAAAGGACTTTGACTTCATCTTGATATATAAACACATAAGAATGACTGCTCTTCAAGAAGCATATGGCGCTTAATGAAAAATGTTTGAGCACCTCTGGTGAAAGCCAGAAGCAATGATTCATCAGTTAGTCTAAGCTCATCCGAACGTATCCGAACTTAATAAAAAGAGATGACAATAATGTTAAAACTACTACCAAAGGCCATTCTTTTGAGTGAAAGCCTTTTCCTGTTATTCTCCTGTGTCTGTGTGGTTTCAGTGGTTGCTGTCAGCTCCCTGAATGCCATGCGAGTCCTCGCCTCTTCAGGGCCTGTCCTCCTACCTCCGCTCAGAGCCCGCCACACGGCATTGTTCGTCTCGGCTGCAGCTTTAGTCGACTTGTTGTTTGCCCTGTGTCTTCTGACGTTCCTGACATGCCGCCATATTTCTTTCACCCCCAGACAGCCCTTTATACCAGAGCCTGCATTATGCAAGAGATTGTTTAAAGTAGCTCCTCTATGTATTTCCTCAATCTCCAAGAACGATGGGACTAAAAGGATTTCCACCTGCTTGCATTTGCCTTTAACAGCGGTAAACTGTACAGAAAAGTCTAGTCTAAAGCATCATGTGAATTAACCTTTTGAGCTCTCTGCCATGTTGTAATGTCTCTCCTTCATTCCAAAAGAAAAGAAAACATGTTTAGTTTCATTTGCTCAGGTTAGCTGGAGTTGAGTTTCTCAACTCTTTTAGTGTGCTTTTCAAAAGGACAAAGCAGAGTGTTAAATACAATCCTTTTTGGCATCTTCTCGATTCTAGAAAGATGATTTAGCTTACTCACTTACTGTAACATGGCTGGTTTGCTTTAATTTGTCACATGTTAGGGCTTATTGCTAACTGGTTTCAGACACTGGATCTATAGCAACCCAAAGAATGGACATTTGCACTGGGGGCTTATGAAGAGTGGTTAAAGTGGATTGTTGGAACTCTAGTGTTGAAGACTCAGAACGTTATAGGCCGACATAAGATTGCATGTAACAGAAGGTGTTTTATATGACTTTTAATTGCTTTATTTTAAAAGAAGTTTTAAAATGTTTTTTTTTCAATAACACTTCTTTATGTGTGCTTTTGTTTGAAATACTCCCAGAAAGTTATGTGTAGCAGGCACAGTACAACAAGGTCCTCCCCCAGGAAATTTAGTGCAATCTGGTGTATAGGCCTAGCCTGGTTTTTCCATACCCTCGTACTCATTTCGTTTCTTACAAAGGTCTGGATCTTCACAATTGAGCTCCGTTATCAGGTGGGAGGGGTGAACTCCTTTGAAACGATTGGATCTGATTTTCGCTAGCGTTTGGTCGAGACGTATGTAATGCCCCGAGTGAAGCGGCTATCATAACTCTTGGGAGCATTACTTGTTTATCCAAGGCTTCGATTTTAATTTCTGCAGATCCGAGCCTGACCGGATTGAAGACCTTCCGTTATTTTCGTATCCGCCGCCTTTGCCAAACTACAACCAGCAAATGCAGCGCAAATGCTTAACGTCACCTACAACACAACAATGGTGTAACGCGGCCACTGAGATCAGACCCAGACGTACATGTAGGGAAATTAATTGACCGGAGTTTACGGATGGCTAAGGCCAGGCTAGTATAGGCAAGAATATGCTGTTTAACCACTTAACTGCAAGACCTTCTAGTTTCTAAAAATATGTGTGAGATCTGTGTGAGTGAAACACAACTTGCGTTACATTTACTGTTCTTAACCCTAATTATATCCTGATTAGGGTTAACTAACCCTAACCCCCTGATCAGGGGAGACGGCAGTTAAGGGGTTAAATTAGCCTGATTACAGTGATAGTGATAAAAATCAGAACTGTCAACATTATGATTGCTTTCCTAAACTCTGCAATTAGACTACTTTTATTATTTATTCTATGTATTTATTGTTTTTAATGTACTGTCAAAGGCCTGTGTTAGTGTTTCCCAGTGGCGCCCCCTCAGTCTCTCGTTTGTGGGGCCCCAGTCCCTCTGCCGCCTGTGTCAGCTCCGCCCCTGTTCCTGCTTCGTCTTCTCCTCACGCTGAGCTGAAGAGGAGACACAGGCTCCAGACAAAACTAAAGACAAACCTTAGCCAGGATTCTTGACTTTTTTGTTTTGGCAGATTCAGAGGATCAGATGTGAATATTATGTGAAAAGACATTGCGCTCTAACCCGTGCCATAAACCTGCGCTGTTTTCTCTCCTTTTCTCTTCATTACACATCACCCTGAATTAATCTGTAATTATTAGGATGATTTCCGTGAAATAAAAAGTGTGCCAAAGCTTGGGAATATATTGAGGCGCATTAAGCCTGGAGCTTCTTCCCTCTGTGCGCACGGAGAGTGGACTGATCTGATTATTCCTCCAGTCTCGCTCTGTAAAGTGGACTTATGTCCAGTGCAGATTCAGCAAATTAACAATAAGCTCCATGCACTCCTCCTCTTCTCTGTTTATTTGGTATTGCTGATGGTCTGTCAGATGCAATTTTATATTGTTTATTTTTTTGTCACTAACCAAGGTGGCACAACTCAGTTCCGGATGGTTCCAACCCAAATTAACCCCTGCTTACGAACCAAATTATGAAATGCAAACATAACCATCGGCCCTTATTACTACACAGTTTAAAGTGTTTTTTTAATTGTGAAAATATCAACATAACAGTTAGTGTCATTATCGAAGCTTCTTGGATTTGAGGCAAAACGCCCTACACTTCAACTACAGAGTACAGATGATGACTCAAGAACCTTTTTAGTTTAGTTTAGTTTAGTTTAGTTTATTTGAGCAGTTAACATTTTTCTTCCTCCAATGTTTCACAATCATACAGTTAATGGAAGCTCAAAGGGAGTAGACTGAAGCAAAAGCTTATAAGTGCCTACCCCTTGTTCAAGTAAAATTACATTTGCAGTTAAAGGTGATACAGTTATACATTGCTTTTATATTTTTATCAAACAGAAAACAATCCTTCCTAAGTATTTTGTATTAGTTTCAAAACTATATACTTGTACATGTCTGTGAGTTAACGTTTATCCTACTGTAGCTATACTTGTCAACATACAATCACCAGCCTTAGTTTACAATTTGCAGCACTGGCAAAGAGGTTTTAGCATTTCACATTTGACAAATAACAATAGTAATAACATTATGGTTAATGTCATTGATCATAACAATTATAACAATTATCCTTCTTGTCATTATCAATGGATGAATATTCGTTTTCATATTATATAGGCATGTTAGACATTTTGTATTCTGCCCTCTTGCCTCGTTGTCATTACTATCCACTATTTATTGTTATTATGAAAATGGCATGCCCAAACTGTAAACCCTTTCTAGTGTGTTGCGTTAAAAAGCCAGAGTGTATAGTGGCCTGTTGAAAGTGGGTGGACGCCCTCAATCAACAAGTCCCCACCCAGCTGCCCTGAGACTTGGTGGATGATGTTTACCTCCTGTACCGTGTGGTGCATTAAGAAGACGAGGCTTTATGTGCCCGTTGAGAGGGGGGGACCCCTAGCCAACAGATCCATGACTCGCCTACCCCAAGTTACCATTGTATGATTAGAATAGTTATAGAAATGACATCGGAGCAACAGCAACAGTTAATTTTGTTTCTTCTATAATTTGGACAAACTTGATAGTGCCCAATTGAAATCTTACAATTAGAACTTGATTTAACTTGCGATTAATCGTCAAAATATTAGAAAAGAATATATGTATATTCATTGTAATGACTTAAGGTTACATATTGTCATATGTTGCAAGAACCATTTCCATATATTTCCTTTTAAATTGTTTGATATTATCACACTCCTTGATTTCCACTGGCAACTTATTCCATAATCTTATTCCAGATACCGAGACAGAAAAGCTTTTTCTTGTTGTCTGTATAAATACAGACTTGAATAACATTTTTTTTCTTAGTTCATAAACACCTTCATTTTCACTAAAAAGCCTTTGAATATTTCCTGGTAACAATTTATTCTTGGCTTTAAACACCACTTGTAATGTTTGAGAGGAGACTAAATCTGAAAATTTAAGTAATCTTGATTTAAGAAACAAAGGGTTGGTATGTTCTAAATAACTAGCTTTATACACATGGCGTATTGCTCTCTTTTGAAGTATGACTAATGATTGCAGATTAGTTTTATAATTATTTCCCCATACTTCTGTGCAATAAGTGAGATATGGCAAAACCAGTGAACAGTAAAGAATATATAACGATCGCTGATCTAAAACCTGCCTTGCTCTACTAAGGACCGCAACACTTTTTGACACTTTTTTTTGCACATACTTAATATGTGATTTCCAGTTAATTTTATTGTCCATAATGACCCCCAAAAATCTAATTTTGTTCACTTGTGTTATATTTGTGCCATCCATTGATATAGTAATTTCTGCATTATTTGCACTGTTTCCAAAATACATACATTTTGTTTTATTCATGTTCAAGGATAATTTATTTATATTGAACCACATTCTAATTTTGTTAAATTCTGTAGTTACATCTTGAACTAATTTTTGCAGGTCCGAGCCAGAGCAAAACAGATTAGTATCATCCGCAAACAATATGGGTTTTAATATCGATGACACATGGCACAACTCATTGATATATAAAATAAAGAATTTTGGTCCCAATACAGAACCCTGTGGAACTCCACAATTGACATTTAAACATCTAGATCTATATTCTCCCAATCTTACAAACTGTGTTCTTTCACTCAGATAGCTCTTTACCCATTGTAAGGCTATACCCCTGATACCGTAGCGTTCTAATTTTCTAAGTAGAATTGTGTGATCTATAGTGTCAAATGCTTTGCTTAAATCCACAAAAATTCCGATTGCATGACGTTTTTGATCAAGAGAGGATGATATTTGTTCAACTGTATCAATAAGTGCCATGGCTGTGGAGCGCTTAGCCCTAAAGCCATACTGACACTCCGATAGTAAGCTATATTTATTTATAAATTTTTCCAGTCGTGTATTGAAGAGTTTTTCAAGAATTTTAGAGAATTGCGGTAACAACGAAACAGGTCTATAATTATTAAAAGTATGTCTATCTCCTGATTTGTACAGTGGTAACACTTTAGCGATTTTCATTTTATTAGGGAATGTACCCGTCCTAAAAGATAAATTACAAATATATGTTAGTGGTTTTGATATACCCTCAATTACCTTTTTGATTACTGACATATCAATATCGTCGCAGTCTTTTGATCTCTTATTTGCACATTTGTGTACTATTGCTATAATTTCATTTTCTTCTACCATTGATACAAACATGGAACTCAAATTGCGTTCAGTCAGATGTTCCTTCCACCCATCTGGTGGACCTGAATCAGGTATTTTGCCTGCCAATTCAGAACCCACGTTCACAAAATATTCATTTAGTTTCTCAACAACAACATTCATATTACGGTTGTCTTTGTTGTCAATATGAAAAAAATGTGGAAAGCTCTTTTGTGTTCTACCTTTGTTTATCACAGTGTTTAAGATTTTCCAAATTTCCTTAATGTTGTCTTTGTTCCTATGCAGCAGCCTACCATAGTATTCTTTTTTACTAGTCCTTAATATGTTTGTTAACTTATTTTTGTAGGTTTTATACTTAATTTCCGATTCCTTTGTTTTTAGTCTTATGAACTCTTTGTACAGTATGTTCTTCTTTTTGCACGCATTCTGTAAACCTTTCGTCATCCAAGGACATTCATTATACTTAGATTTTTTCCATATTGATCAGACTGGACAATTTTTATCATACAATTTTTTAAAAATATCCAGAAATGTATTGTAAGCACTGTTTACATCATTGTCATTGAGGACACTCACCCAGCTTTCATCTTTTAAATTGTTTTTAAATGCATCTAGAGACGTCTCTGTTCTAACTCGACTGTACTCCCTATTATGTGTAGATCTTTGAGTCACTATGTAATTATTTTCATATACAGTAAACACCGGAAGGTGGTCACTGATATCACTCAGTAAAATTCCACTTACTGAGTGATTTGACAAATTATTTGTAAGAATATTATCCAGAAGAGTTGCACAGTGAGATGTTATTCGTGTTGGTCTAGTGATCACTGGATACAAATGCATGCTGTAGATTGTATTGATAAAATCATTTATCATTCAGCAAATCAATATTAAAATCTCCGCATATAAAGACTGTTTTGTTACTTGTTATGTACATTCTCTCAAACCATTCTTTAAATTGTTCTATACCAGACCCCGGGGATCTATATATACAACTAATGAGTGCATGCTTATGTTTTTCATCATATATTTCAACTGTTATGCATTCAACCAAGTTGTTTACAGCAAGTGACATTTTATCAAGAACTTGAAATTTGAGATTGTTGCTCACATATAGACCCACACCACCCCCACCTTTATTTTCCCTATCCAAATGAACAAACTCATAACCTTCAAGGTCAAAATTCATATCCTTGTCTGGGTTAATCCATGTTTCGGTAATTGCAATAACACTAAAGGGTTGCGTAAATTGACTCAGGTAACATTTAATTTGTGAAAAGTTTGCATATAAGCTTCTAGCATTGATATGGATCAGTGAAAACTTCTCATCCTTATTTATACTCTCATATTTCTCCTCAGAATAATAACGGCAGTTATTGTTGAAGTGATTGAAAAAATTATTGTCCGGATCAATGTTATTCTCCACATCATGTGCATTGTAATCTGTGTACTCAAATGCCTGTAATTCCATATTCTCATGCTGCTTAACCCAAAGTGATAAATTATTTATCTTTTCAGATGTGAGATTATCTAGTCCTTCTAGTTGTGACATGGTGTATGTTCATGAGTCCGGTTGAGTCTTTACCTTCACACTTGGTCACAGTTAACAGTACTGATCCAGTTCCTCAATTTTCCTCACGACCATCACTTTAGCTTCTTCAGGTGGGCCATTAAGCTTGATGTATACCTTACAGTTCATGGACCATGTGTTTAGGATTTTCTTCATTTTCCTCAAGTAACGCGCTCTTTTTGCGATATCAGCGTTAATCTTCGTCAGATGCTCATTAATATAAACATCCGTGCCTTTGAGCTTCCTTCCTTCTTTCAGGAGTGCAATCTTGTGTTTTCTGTTCGCAAAGCGTATTATGACTGCTTGCTTGTCGCTGTTGTTCCTTTTCGGGAGTGTGTGGCAAGCCTCGATGTTCCCACAGTCAAAGCGGATCCCTTTCGACTGAAGGAAGACAGCCACCTGCTGCTCCGTGGAACGCGCATCCATCTCACCGCCGGGGTCCCCAGCGCTGGTCGCTGCCACCGCTCTCGCATACGACCTGGGATTGATCTTTATCCCGGTGATGATCACATCGTTTATTCGACTATACTGTTCCAAATCTGCAATCCGGCACTCTAATTCAGATATTTTCTTGTCCTTCTCATCATTCGCCATGCGTAAAGTTCTCACTTCCGCAACCAGCGCCAGGATTTCTTTCTGCTGCGTCTTCACAGTATCTATTTGTTCAATGAGAAAGTCAAGAGTCTTTTTCATTTCGTCAACTTCCTCAGTTGACGCCGGGTTCTTTCTTGTATTAGGCATATTGAACTGTTTACTTATAACAATTTCGCGTCAGATTAGCTTCTCTAGGACTTTCCACAGCTGAGTGGAAAGTCCTACTCAGCTGTGGGTACAGTTCCACAGCTGAGTGGAACTGTACCCTCGTACAGTTGTTGTCATCCATAATGGACAACAACTGTACGACTGAGAGCTTACGCAAGCAAATAAAACAGTTTTATCAGCAAAAGTCGATATTGGATTTGAACATGTTTACTTTATACCAATGGGGTGATTTATCAAATTACACATTTTATATACAGCCTACCTGAAAAAAGACATTTTAAATGACTTCTTTATGGCACATGTAAATTGTATATGATCTTGATGAAGTCTCAACACATTTTTCCTGCAATAATGACAATAATAAACGTTGCAAATTTAGAGTGACACCGCTTTCCCGATGTTTCAAAGCTTCCCTGCTAGGATCACTGACCATGCTTCTAGTTTGGTGAAATAGGGAGCACTCCCTGTCTCTCCTTTTCAGATCAGTGGAAGATGTTTTCTATTATTCTGTAGTAGTAAAACTGCAGTTATGTTCAGGGGGTCACCACGATTAGTCTTAAAAGGTATAAAAGGAAGCACATCGAAGCTTCCTTACATCATGTCCTTGTGAGTGCTCCACCAAAAATCTATTTCTGTGTCGTCCCGATTCGGTCCTCATCAATCAGCCCTGTGTTTTTGTCATTTCTCAAACGCTGTATCTCTGAGTGCTTCATCTTCAGTGACTGTCAGCACCTCTCTCTCTTTTATCTCACAGGTTTGGAGTCGTTCGGAGCAAGTGCCATCTGGCTTTGTGGAGTTCAGCCCCTCTAACTTCCTGGCAGGCCTTTGAACCGGTGCTGTTTACCCATCAGCCTTTAGCACAGCTGCTAAACTGCTTGTTTCCACGTTTTTCACGGGGACCAAGGACACACTAAAAGTTTACATACAGCCATCTGCTGAAATTCATGGAACGCAGCCTCGGTCCAAGTCACAATAATGTTGATCAAATGGTGTAAGAGGATCACGTTGTCAGGATACGGGGTTTAGCTACAAAATAAACGTAAGGATCTAGAATATTTCATTTCAGAGCTAAGGCAATTGTGCGAGTAGCTTTAATTTCACACACTACACACTTTGTCAAATATGTTTCTATTAGATTTTGTGTGCAAACTCTCAAATGGATTGAGCGCACACATCACTGCTGCCCATCGTATAGGTTGTCATGTTGAGAATACGTCAAGTTATACTTAATTAATCTTTGTAGAGAAATTTGTTTTCTGCGTTTGACCCATCCTCAATGTCGCTGGGGCAACTGGTAGGATCAGTGAGCTGCCAGCGTGGGCCGGTCCAGATGTGGAGCCAGGCTAATGGTCCGAAACACCTGGCCTGAGGATTCACCTATTGTACATGTTTTTTTTTATTGTTCAAGAGCATTTTTATTTAACCTCTTAACCCCTGCCTTGACGGAGCAAATTTTTTCCAGTTCGGCTTTACCCCAATCTACAAGCTTCTTGACTGGTTCTTACAGCCTACAGCACATGTGTCAAACACATTAATGCTTTAATGTGGCCCTTTGTAGAGCATGAATATCTGAGTAAGTAAAAACAAAACAAAAAAAGTAAGTCTCTAGCCCATTCCTGTGCGAAGTTATGGATTTTTAAAGAAATAGCCAGAATGCTCACTCCAGCCAATAGGGGGCGCATACATAAAAAAAAAAGGAAAATATTCCACACATGTCCAGCAGAGGGCACTGGCATAATAAGAGATCAGGATTTAACCACTTAACTTCCACTTTAGGGTTAGGGTTAGGGTTAACAATTATTTACCTCTTATTCTATCTGTCCTGACATCAACCTGCCATGGGACTACGGATGAAACTCCGGCACATTTACATGTTGAAAAAAACACACTGATTAATGTGCACTGTCCTAATTTAAATAAAATAAATAAATACAAGCGTATTGACTGAGCTTGCAGCCTATATGCCAGTGTGATACCTAATTTGAAAGCCAAGACCTTCTAGTTTCTAAAAATATGTGTGAGATCTGTGTGAATGAAACACAATTTACATTATATTTGCCGTTCTTGGCCCTAATCATATCTTGATTAAACTAACCCTAACCCTAGGCCCCTGATCGGGGGGACAGCAGGTAACAGGATGAACAGCATATTAAAGCCATGTGGTAGATGGTCAGTCTGCCCCATGGCGGCTGTGGCTACAATAGTAACTTACTGCCATCGAGTGTGGGGTGAATGAATAATGACTTTATGTAGCACTTTGAGAAACGTGTGACACAGGCTGATGAAACACAATAAGTGTAAGCCGTTGTTATTTCATAGGCCCGTGACCCGCCGTGGGGAGTTGGACACCCTTGGCCTACAGGCCAATGTAACGCTTCATTTGGAAGCTAAGACTCTTACCAAACCTTGCGTTTTCGTCACTTTCTCGTCATATTTTCGGGTGGTTTTTTTGGTCACGTTTTTGGTGCAATTCTGTAGCTTTTTCGTCACTCTTTTGTCCCTTTTTTGTGCATTTTCCTCCTCATTTACGTCTCGTTTTTGTCTATTTTGAGGCTTTTTTTTCAAGAGGCTTTTAGATTTGGGTAAAGTCTAATGTGCTCGGTTCAGGCAGGGGTTTAGAGGTTAAAGAAATCGCCATATCACCAAGCGTTGTGACAGAAAATCAGCTCACAGCACAGTAATACCATGGTAAAAAACAGAAGAGGGAACATGGTAACTAGGAATAACAAGGGATCATGAAGCAGTCTGGCTTTCATAAAACGATCAGGAAAACGCTGATCATTTTTCTTACTCACTCTACAGTCACAGTTTTAGTATTTAAAAATCATACCGAAAGAAGTTCTATCGTCCCATCGGTATTTATCGCCCGGAGATTCTTCAGGCCAATCACACCAGAAGAAGTGGCCCTGCAGAGCAAAGTCGCCTTAGCAGGAATATGGGTGAAACCTGAGATTAGCCTCCATTAGAACCACCTTCCGTCCTCTCCGCTTTGGGCGTGCGCCGCTGAGGTATTGGTTTCTTGTCTGGTCCAATCTCAACTCTCATCTGTTTGTCTCCTGTGTGATACAATGCAGCCTATAGAAACCCACCGATAATAAGGGCCTACGGCAATGTATCGGCCGCTCGAGTTATTTGATCAATCTGTTAGAACAAGCACTAATGAACTCATCTGGAAAAGAACGTTTGTGCTTTATTCAGGCTTTCACAACTACTTTTATCTTTGGTATTTGGTGTGTTACAATAACGGTACAGTATGGTTCCTTTGTTTTTCCTTTTCTGTTATTATTGCTCTGTGTCTGACTTCTTTAATTGCTTTTTCAAACTTGGTTAACAGTCAATGGGCCTTGAACCCTGATGTTTGAGCATCGGACTGTCCAATACAATATCTCTGTTTGTCTGTAGCTCGACGGGTCATTAGTGCTTCCCCCAATACTCCATAGGAAACCAAAGTGGTCGGAAAGATCGATCGCTCCTGGTCGGCGCAAGCTATTTGTGGAATCGCCGCTTCCCACAGTCGCCGGTTCAAGGTGCGGGCCACAAATTAACATAGTTCAATATTGAGCGCTATACCTTTTTGCCGTGATAAATCGCACTGGCTTTATCTCGCACTCGGCTTTTTCACCTAATTGAATCCGCACAGAAATTGACGTCTGCTTTTTTTGTTCTCGCTCGCGGGGACGTTCGATCTCTTTGTGGTCGGACGGCGCAGGAATGAAGGGAGTGAAGGATCGGCGATGACTTTGGAGAGGTGCACGCCTGTGACCTCGGACTGGGAACAGGAGCAGAGATAAAGAAATGTGGGAAATTATAGACCGCAGTAGGATTATGTTCATAAAAATAAAAAAAAGACACATGTTTCCAAATGTACTGTGCTTGTAAAAGGATTAGTGCCCTGTCGATATAAGAGCCTAAATCCAGTTAATGTTTGTTTTACTTTTCACACAGATATTGATCAGTAAAATAACATTGAACAAGAGGGGTTCTAAACATGTTGATAATGAAGCAACTACTACTGACTGAGCCGGCCATAGCAGCAGACAACCTTGCTCTGTCCGGGATGTTACTCTGGAATAATAGCAAGCTTCTCAAGGCTTCCTCGCTGTAGATAACACCATCTGGATTTGTTGTTCAATTATCCCTTAAGGCCACCACCGTTCATGACCACGCAGTTGCTCGTCGTGCTTTAATCCAAGTCATCCTTTCCACAGGCAGCCAAGGACCCAACACCTTTTACGCCTTCACCTCAGTGTAAATGTAAAGGACATGATGGACTTTTTTTTAAACATAAAGCAGCCCGGAGGTTGTGGGTTTGATTTCCAGTCCAACTGATATGGTCTCTTTCTGAAAGTCTGCGTGACGTGTATATACGGCTTGGTACTGTTAAACGATACCAGTATGCAAATGAAAATAAAAAGGTTTAGGTACTACTGGTATCGAAAAAATCAAAGTATCGAAAGTGCAACATTTTTTATACATAAATGAATTTCCCTTCCCTTTTTTCTCAATTTACTTCTTTTTTCTCCCTATTTTTTCCAATCTTTCGCCCAGTGTTTGCCCAATTATTTTCAATGTTTTTTTTAACTTATTTTTGCCTCAATTATTTCTTGTTTTGCCAATTTCCCCCCACTCATTATGGATCATTTTATTTCTAATATTTTCTGTATTCCCCTCGATTTTCCCTTAATTTTGCCACTCCTTCTCCCAATTTGGACCCAAATTTGTTTTTCACACATTTCATAACATTGGAGATGAACCCGCTATAGTAAAATTGCAGCTCTTCCACACATTATTGTTCTGTTTTCTGTTTCTAGATGACTAATAGAATAGGTATAGAAAGATGTATTAAGTATCGTTAACGTTATGGAGAAAAATGTAACGATACCCAGGCCTAGACGTGTACATGGTGACTGTTAAGTCAGTAACAGAAATCGTTGGATAAAACACAGCCCTCTTTATTGTCAGATTTTCTTTCTTTCTCCGTGTTCATATCGACAACTTTTGGACATTTTCACAAGTTATTTCCCTGTATATTTGTCAAGTTTTGTTTGGCCTTTTTGAGGAAAAATCTCATATCTCAAATGCCTTGACACCGCAAATGTTATTAAGCACCCGCTTTGTAATAAATATTAAATGCATCTGGTAAAAACATAATCAGAAATCTGCCCGAAGTTCCAGTCTGGAGTGATGTATTTGCAAGCGTCAGTCTCTGTAATTTCATTGGTGTCATTGTGATTGATAGAGGAAACCTTTTCTTATGCCTCAAATGAGCGCGACCGAATACAATTTCACACGCTTAATTTTGGGCAGGTTTTCCTTGGATAAAACATTGTTAATAAAAAATCGATTATGAGCAGACTGGTTTGTTACGATAGTGCAGTGAACACTGGGATGAAGAGAGCAGGTGCCTGTAGTGATTCAGAATCATCCGCAGCATCTGTTAAACGCTGGTTTAAAACACGGCCGTGCTTTCTCCTCCAGATGTTTGTGAGATTGTACATGCGTTTAGGCGACATGGAGTCGCATTCACAGTGAGCACATATGCCCTGTTTATTGACGTAACACATGCTGGGCCCAGTCATGCACCTGGAAACTGTCAACTTCTGACAACTTGAGAAACGTCTCTGTCCCAACATGGCACCTAAAAGCTGCGTTTCCCAACCTGGGGTGTGAGGACGTGGGGGTATGCACACACTTAAAAGCATGGAATTACTTCAGATTATTAATGAAACTAGATATGCAAATTAATGCCATTTAAGTGACATAGGGGGCGACAGTGGTGCAGAGGATAGAGGGGGTCGTCTCATGATCGGAAGGTTGGAGGTTCAAATCCCGCCTCAAATCCCGGTGTACACTGTTGTTACGTCCTTGGGCAAGACACTTCACCCTCCTTGCCTCCAGTGTCTGCATACATTGGTGTATGAATGAGCGTGTGAATGGGTGAGTGGATATCATTTCAAATCAGTCAAATGGTTTGACAAATAAAACAATCTTGAATCATTGCCGTGAAGCTCTTTGAGTGCCTAATGTAGAATGGAAAAGCGCTATGAGACTGTCTGACATCCAGGCCGTTTTCACACATGTTGGAGCTTTGTAGGTCGCCTCGAGACCGCCTTAGCTCCAACTGTATTTACTGCAAAGTTAGTTAGGTCCGTGTTCGCACGCACTCGCACAAAACATCACAACATCGGCCACGTAACAATGATCAGCTGTTCAACGAACTTATTCCCATGACAACGGGCATCGACCTGTCAATGTGCCGACACGCGCGCACGTACGTGCACACTTCCCCAATGTTACGCGGTGGTCACTCCTCTCCCTCGTGGTTAAATACACTGAGGCTTATAGACGCGAAGCGCAGAGAAATGTACTTCATCAGCACATGGAGAGGAAAGTTTCACTGCAGCAGGAAGGGGAAGACAGGAAAGAGAGGCGTACACTTTGGTTCAAAGAAGAAAAAAGAAAGATCTGATGAAGGCTAATGCCGAAACGTGATCACTCATATAAAAAAATGTGGACATCGGCTCATGAGTGTGCGATGTTGTTTTTTGATGTATGAAGATTTTCCCCTACATCTGCACCTCGAAGACTATTTTTGGTGTGCGTTGCTTCCCTTTTTCTCAGGAAAGAGAGGCGTACCTTGATGAATTAAAGTTGATCCATTTTGCCTCGCCAGAGTAATCCAAACGTCCTCATGCAGCCCGTAGTCATTCTTTCTTTGTGCAAAAAATCAAAGCGAGAATAGTTCACCAGAGGTCGGCCGCCTTCACACCACAACTGCTCCGACGCAGAGAGCGAGATGCTCCGCTCCGAGACCACCTGTTTCAGCCGCAGTCAGAGCGGCTGTTTAGACCGGCCTAAAGTGCTGCGGTTAGATTCACACTGTCCCTTTAAGTTGACCTAACTAGAGCCTGTGTGAAAACGCCCTCAGATTATTTTAGCTCAAAACATTTAGATTTTTTGCATTCTGGTAAATAACTGGTCACTGGAGTAAAAATGAAACGAAAAAAATGGTATATCATCAGTGGTATAAGCCAAAATCAGCATTATCAGTACGCATGCGCGGTAATGTTCCGGTCAAAGTTCACAATTACCCACGGTGTCAACAAAGCCCATTAAAACCATACTATCCTAGTGGAACAACCGGCTGTTTAGTGACTATGGCGCTTAAAGTGGTTTTACAGCGATATGCCAGGTTTGCAGTCCTTCTCCATTGCAGTGCGACTGTCCTCATGGGCTTAATCAGTGTTGCCCTATTCAAGAGTGCAATAAAGGAACCTCACAGCGAGCCGCCATATGCACTCATCAAACTAAAAGAAAAGATCCAGAACGTCGTGACGAATGGATTACAGGTGTAAGTTTGACATATAGCTATTTAGTAATGCTATTTGTAACCAATACGTCTATTTACTTAATTCTCGAAGACGGCGTGTACGTCACAGTCACTGATTACTATGACAACGGACAGCGCCATTTTAGCGTGGTTTCCAGTTGCCTGACATAGCTATGGATCAATCATGAAATACCCTACATCTGGCAGGGAAAGCGGTGACAATTTTCGCTACTAAGTGAAGAAAAGCTATAACAAGCTAAATTTAGGCACAGCCGTGGTCTGCGGCAGGTCTGAGGACTAAACCAGGACGTAGACTACACCGGTTAAAAATCAGGACTGAACCATGACTGAATACGAAACTAGAGCTTTTAGACCAAGAGAAAAGCACAACACAGCAGTGACAAGAAGAAAGCTATAGGCTATTTACCTTTAGCAGACCCAGAGCCTGAGCTCACTACTGTTGTTATTAAGTTTACTCCAGCTGCACCGGAGGAGGAAATCAAAGATTTGTTTGTGGAAGAGTGAGTGCTCACTTTTTGGTAAAGTGTCGATAATTTATTAGTGACATAGTGAGTGCTCGTACTGTGTAAAGATCGTTGACATGTGAAGTGCTTTTGCTTTGTCAGAGCGCAGTGTGTTTAGAAAGGTTTAGCTTGTGGCTGAAAGAAAACGGTGTCATGATGTGGATCTGATCTGTCCCTGCTGCTCAGGAGGTAATACTGTTATTTCTCACGTTTTTATCGCTGCTTGAATTGAAATCCCTCTCAAAACATGAAGTTACGAGTGACGCTGCTGCGGCCGGTTGCTTTCTGTTGTGCCAAAACCACGCTTAACTGGTTGCCAAGTGTTGCTATGTCATACCTGATTTCGGCCATTTGTCATGTTGTTTTCCATGCCAAATGTAGGGTAATTCTTGATTTATCCATTGCTATGTCAGGCAACGGGAAAAACGCTAAAATGGCGCTGTCCGTAGTCATAGTAATCAGTGACTGTGGCCGTCGAGAATACAAACCGTTCTTTTTATTTATTTATTGGTTTAGCAAGGGCCACAAGTTTTTTTTTTCTTCCCAGTAACACTGTATCCCCGTTTCTTTCAAAATTCTTTTAAAACATCTATTTTCAACGCTCAAAATATCATCATGTACACAGTTTGGGATACGAGCTGGGTAGTCCTGACCTTTAACCTGGACCAGCATGCTTTGCACTCGGTGAAATGCCGAATCCGCTTATTAAAGGACAGTTGATTTGAGTTGGATTTACCCCGGTATTAGCTTACAAGCTTGCCGGCCTTTATAAACAGAGACATCTCATCCGCTGAAAAAAAATGTATGTTTGACTAAAGATTCGTCTCTTTTCACATTAGGTTGCATTCATGTGATACTACAGCATTCCAAGCAGTCTAGTCTAGTCTGTCTAGTCCAGTCTAATTTAAAACTGAGGCGGAGGGCAGCTCAGAACTCTATGGTGGTAACTATGGAATCTGTCAAACAGATTCTTTTTGTCTTAGTTTTTAAAATAATATCTGTCATTACTGAGACAATCCACATGAAACCAAAACATATTCAAAGTTCATTCACACATGAGCTATGAGAGCTCAAAAGTGGCAAGTCCTGAACTAATTATTTTTGAACTAATAACTAGCCCCAGTTATTCCAAATCAAATGACTTCTGAACCCAAAAGCAGTACTCGGCACACAAAGCAAGGTATACCAAATTTATTTTGGAGAAAGGGGTATCGGAGGGGCCAGCGGAGCAGGCAGGTATCGAACTGGGGGGCCAGTGGAGCCGGTACGGGTGGTGCTGGTGTGAGCTGGTGGAGCAGGATGAAACTGAGCCTTGGGTCCAAGAGGGATGGTGGATGGCGTGCAGGAGGTGAGTGATCCGGGTAAATGCTGGAAACAGGATACAAAGGATTACAAAAGGATCCAAAAGACAGGTAAGCTAGATCAGATTTTAGTTTAGAGCCAAGAGACAGGTACCGCTGTTGCTTTACGGACGGACAGCCAAAGAATGGCTGCTGAACACAAACTGCTCCACCTGGGGATCAACACATCACAGTGCACACTCTGTTCACTCTGCTGACCCATGACTGCGCTCCAAAGTACGACTCGAACCTCTTCATCAAGTTTGCAGACGACACAACAGTGGTGGGTCTCATCAACAACAGAGACGAGTCAAACTACAGGAGTGAGGTGAGCAGTCTGGCCATGTGGTGCACACAGAACAATCTCTCTCTAAATGTGGAGAAGACAAATTGTTGTGAACTTTCGAAGAGCACGGCTCCAGCATGCTCCTCTAACAATCAACGGTGCTGCAGTGGAGAGGGTGACCAGCACTAAGTTCCTGGGTGTGCACATCACAGAGAACCTTTCCTGGAACATGCACACTACATCTCTGGTCAAGAAAAGTAATCAGCGTCTCTACTTTCTCCGCAAGTTACGAAGAGCTAGAGTCCCAGCCTCTGTTATGTGCAACTTCTACAGAGGGACTATAGAGAGCATCCTGACCAGCTCCATCACTGTGTGGCACGGCGCCAGCACTGCCTCCTGCCGAAGGAGCCTCCAGCGCATCGTGAGAGCAGCGGAGACGATCTGTGGAGCTCCTCTCCCCTCCATTAAGGACATGTACTCCACCCGTCTCACCCGCAAAGCCGCCAGAATCACCAGGGACCAGGGTAATAAAGGACTGGACTGATTGTAGATGGACCTCAGGTGAGTGATGGCAGCAGGTGTGAGGAAAATGGCAAGCTCCGCCCAGGTGAGTTGGCACACACACAAACATAGGAGAGGGGAGAATAGAGGAAACGGCAGGATCTTGACAAAATGCTTTTTTAGGACCTTTTGGTCTTTTGAAACCTCTTTATTCCACGTGGAATTGGTTTGCATTCATGCCTTGTAATATCCAACAGATTGTGCGCTGCAATATTGCAGGGCATTTTTTCATACATTTTTGGAAATGAGTGGATTACCTTACATCCGCCTAAAACCCTCTCTGGGATTTGTGTTTCGACAAAAGCAGGAGCTGTCTGCAAACTCCACAACAAGGGAGTTTCTGGTCCAGATTTGCTCTAATCCAGCCTGTAATTAGCGGAGTGTCTTGTGGCATGAAGTGGGAAAAGGAGCAAGAGTTCACCCACACACTCATTCAAAGCAGGATCGAAAGCCTCAAAAGCAAAAAGCAGCGCTAAAATTACACCGCTTTATTTAAACAAAGACGGCCACGGATCACTTCTCTCATACTCACGCTTCTGGAGTTGGGGATTTTTATTGGCCACAAGAATTCGCAGGAAATGGCAGTTTTACATAGCGAAGAAATGTGATCACCGAAATAGAATGGCAGAAGAAGAGATGGCATGGTAGTCTATACGGGACGGTTCAAATCCAGCTCGAGCCAGCACTTGTGTTGTGTCCAGAGTGGTAGCTACAGTATATTTCAGCAGCTTGTCCCAGGGCAGCCGTGGCTATAGAAAGAGTTTATAACCTGGCCTAGCAGAGTCATAACATATTTTCTTACCATGGGGGAAATGTTCATAAATTCAATCCCACACACAGAGAAGTTAACTTAATGTTTTGACAGAAAGTTATTGCATCTAAAACAGTTCTCCTCACAGATGCCAAAGTCCAAACGGTTTGTTGGAGCAGAAATAACTTTTATTATATCAGAGCGTTATTTTAGGACAGGCCTAATGAGCCACCTGGTTTGTTCTGCCATGTCCAAGCCGCATTTGTCCGCAGCAGCGAGAAGCAGCCGACGCCAAAAAACACGAGTGAGTGAGTGAGCAGTGATAAACAGACATCATGTGATCGTAGAATTAATTTTACAAGTTCAGAGTTTGGGCCGCACTTACAGATGGTCCACTAAAATATCTCTACCAAGGACATGCACTGGGATAATATATGCTCAAAGTCGGGCTAACTAACATTTTATTTCACACACTTGGTGAAAGTTTTGAGGTTTAATTTACCCTGGAGTGAGTTAGTTTTAATCTCCACCAATAGACTTTCGATCGCCGCCCCAAAATGCCGCGGTTAGCAACAGCATGCTAAAGCTAGCGGCCATTAATCAAGGCTGGGTCAGAAACCTGAAGTAGCCTAATCAAATAATTTGAAATACTGTTAAAGAATAACTGATGATCACCTTATTCCGGAAGTTTGCGTGGGCGCCGCCATGAATCGTGCCAGCCCCTTTTCTTTCATCAGTTAACAGACTGGAGAGGTCAAGATAAAATTTGGGGTAGGAGCTCATAAGATTTTTTCATCCTACTCCTGTTCTTCTTCTCACGGAATGTATTATTGTTCTGTTTGTTGGATTGTTGTACCAATTTGATGTTGCATTACCATGAAAAAAGAAAAATGAAAATGAAATGAAATGAATAAATGAACGGGTTTCGCGCTGTACCGGAAGTGTACGGAGGTGCCGAAAAGAGGCAACCGCAGGCGGGGCGGAATAAGGTGAATAGCCTAAGATATTTGTAACACACAAGCTGTAATGATCAGATCACTTTACGTGAGTTGTTTATATAAATCTCAAATAGCCTGTCCCAAGGTTAGTGTCGAAAGTCCACTGATCCTTGTTAAATATTTTCCATTAGTTTATTAATAAATGATAATAATTGATCTGTAACATCATGACAGGACTTTATTGATCTCAAAATAGAGAAGAGAGCAGCCACTTTTAAGAAAAGTCTCTTGGTATCGGTAATATCAGATATCGGCAGATACTCAAAACCTCAGGTAGCCCTTCAAAAGCAAAAAAGTTGGAGTTCTACTCATTAAAGCGTTCAATAAACCTGTAAAGAAATCATGGGCAAAAGAACTCATCAGCACCAATATTTTTTAACTTTCCCAGTTAGTTTTTCAGCGCTGAAAGAAATGTTCCATAGCAAAGGCTTGGAACACACTAAAAATTGTTTGGTGGCCAACCATCCAACCCCACAGTTGAATATCACTGATATATAAACGAGGAAATAGTTCCAGGACAGAGCCTAGACTTGCTCTGATGAATGCTGGATGTTTGGCAGTGACAGCGTTTAAAGTCTGAGCGGGAGACTTGGAATAAAGACACATTCAATTATACTGCCAGAAATTCAAATTAATTCCAAATGAGGGCGAAGTTTGTCATTTTTATCCGTGTAATAATGGATCTAAGACCATAACTTTTCTTACAAATGGCTCTAAGCATGAAATTAGCTGTCAGACGTTATATTATAGCACCTTGACCCTGCCTCGTAATAATAAATCTATCTAGGATTGTGAAGAGAGATGTTCAAATCGTGCACTATCATGTCCATAAGCATAAAACAAGAAGGGGAAAAGAAGGATGCAAGTGTACTGAAAAACAATCAACTAAAATTAGACCTTTTTAACAGATTATAAACATAATACCATCAGAACTTGAATGCTGTATAAGCCACGAGATCGCCCTAGGTCTGTTACTTTGTCTGCATTATTGAGCTGGCTGCCTTGCCTCTTCTTGTTGTTTACCGGTGCATTTAGGATGATTTCTCCTCAGTGCCACAGCAGGATCAAACAGTCTTCCACTCTAATGACATTAATGGCCATTACAGAGCACCAGTGATTATGTCTGGGAGCCTTTTAGGGCCTTCTCTTTAAATGCCATCATCAGGATTTAGTCTGTCTCTCTGGACCGTCTGAGTGAACCTCCCTCATACATAAACAAACTGCACCAAAGAGGAGGAGGCAGCCATCTTAGTATAGCCTCACTCAAAAGGGCAGCTTTAAAGGTTATATTCACGGTCCGGCTACTTGCTTTATGTACCCCCCAGAGCCAATTATCAAGAAGTTCAGAAAAAGTTGAAGTGTGAATGATTGAAAGGGAAGAAGTATTTCAATGGAAATAACTAGGGCAAATCAATAAATGTCATGACACAGCAGAAGAGGCAATAGCAATTAGCTATGTGGGCAATGTGAAATATATAAAAGCAGAGATTTCATCTTCTATGCACAGGCAGGACAATCCCAAGGCATTCCCTGCCAGTCAACAAACTGGCCCATTGATTAAGAGTTTATATACAAAGTGTTTGGTACAGAAGGTTTGGTGACTCGCACTCATACCTCACAGTGTGAAGGTCACAATAAAAAACTAATACATATAGACTGGTGAAAACAGCTAGCTTAGTTTAGTTTAGTTTAGTTTATTTGAGCAGCAAACACTCCGCTCAAAAGGAGTGAGCCGAAGCAAGAGCTTATAAGCGCCCACCCCAAAAATCAATATAATTAAAGTAATCATTTCACAAGAATATAGTGGAACAACAAAAGGGACAAAATAGCAACAAGGAAACAACAGCAAAACAAAATAGACCCTACACACCTGCAGCATCCGACCATACCCCAAAACGGAGCAATACCGATTATGTAACAACTAATTACGAAGCTCTTATTACTTAGAATCCACAAAACTCATTGTAATCATAACATCATGTACAAGACAACATATGCATATATTTGTATGACCTTAAGTAGAGTAAATTCAGCAATACCTCGTGATCCTCATTATAACTGTGGTGCATTAGATGCATGTGCTGGCTATTTGTGCCAGGATTTAGCTTCAGGGCAGAGAGAAGACTGGACAGGAAACATACATTATTCCCTGTACTCCTCTTTCCGTTTGGTCATTTCAGCACTGAGCAGATATATTTTTTTTTTTTTACAAAGGGGGATCTCTCAGTGATCTGGAATGAGTTTGGGGTAGAGCTGCTGCTCCGATATCAAGAGGCTCAGATATCTGTTCTCAAACCCTGCTCTCGGCGTGACGTTCCAGTCATTAAAACACTTGGGTGGACTGTAACTCGTATGGCCCTGGTAACGCCTCAGGATTCCCCCACGAGGAGCAGTAGGAAATGTCTGGGGTGAGGGAAGTCTAAGCGCCTCTGCTTTTGTGCACCGGTTCTGGATACGCAAAGGAAGATCCCACTCAAGTATATCTCTGGATGACAAGACACATTATATGCTTTTTACATTATGAAACTCTACATGACTAATTGTTATATAATTAGCACACTTCTGAACTAGTTCGTGTGATCGCTTCCAGTGCAGAACACTCCACTAATCCGCTCGCACTTGATCTCATTTTTAATAAAGCCATAAAAGACTACAGCATATGACTCACCAGCGCATCAATAGCCTCTCAGTTTCCCCATTACGCTCCGTACTGGGCCTTCCCCCGGAACAACCACCACCGCAGCTCTTTCCCAAATCAATGAGTTACATTCGAGTCGGGGCTGCGTGCCTCCCACATGTTCACAGGCTCCACAGCCAAGGACGCGATTTAATTAAGGCAGGCTTCAAACACAATCTAAACAAACAGGAAAGCTGCAAACAAACAGCACGTCCAATTACAGCTGTGTTAATATGCAGGGCAGGACCGGCGGCGAGGCACGGCGAGGGAGGGGCTTTGATCCATACTTCTGAACCCATTGCTGCAGCCACGGGGTTCAATGGGGATTAGTGTTCGCTTGAGAACACACCAAAGATGCAGTCATGTTAGTGGAGTTGTCAAAATTTTGAAATTGTATCAGGTGGAGATTTTCGAAGCATATGGAAATCCAC
Organism: Proterorhinus semilunaris; assembly: GCA_021464625.1. NCBI lineage: Eukaryota > Metazoa > Chordata > Actinopteri > Gobiiformes > Gobiidae > Proterorhinus > Proterorhinus semilunaris. Next base: position 30,618,641 of record CM038346.1, read on the forward strand.
TGTAGGAAGTGGTGAATTCTGCAGTTGACCAGTCAGAAAATTCCTACATGGTTTCCCCTGCTTACTACCCACTTGTTGCCCTCAGAAGGTTTTTTCTACAAGATGGTCTGGTCACTTTGAGATCTAATGCCAGGGTTCCGTGTAGCATGATTCTATTCAGGACGGCTTGGTCAAAGTACTTGACTTCTCACGTACCAACTCGACTCAGTTACACGTGAGGGTTTCCACTTAATAATGGACCGCAGTTGTTGTGTTGTTGGGCACACGCTGAAATACACATTAATGAAGGAAAACCAAAAAGCAATGAAAAAGTTTTGGAAGCCGCGATGAGAACAATGCCAGTCAGGCTTTTGGTGGGGTTTACGGCATTATTCAGAGGTGCCAAGGCAAATATTACAAGAAAGAAGCAGCTAAAATACGGACTACGAAGGTAAGCTGCATGTTATGCTAACACCAGGTAAAGTTGTGCGAACAGCGGCTAAAAGCTATCATCGGCAACATCACCTTTATCAACAGCGGTGTGATGTGAAATATTAAATCGGTAGTTTTAGTGAGGGCCGTCCTCTCTCCTCTGGACAATCAGAGGCCAGCAATCTGTTCACGTCCCACTAGTATCAGTTCAGCGCACTTTGGCCAGGGCCTGAGCCAAGTCACAGGGTGTGATTCCCTCACAAAACATAGCTTTAGGCCTATGGTTATAGTGTTGTAGATTTCAGCAGAGGCCTTTCTAACCCAAGTCTTTACCCCTTTCTACAACTGACTTATCTTTTTATTTTCCAACCATTACATCAGAATTGGAGTGTGAAAAAAAAAAAAGAACCATTGAATTTTCTTCCACTTTATTCAATGACACTCAAAACATGGTTTGCAATGGTGGTGCTGCACAAAAGTTGTTTGAGGAAGTGCTGCTCCATCCACTTTCTCCACAGGCACAGCTGTGTATGGGTCTTCTATTGATTCCACAACACCTGCCCTTGAACTGGTAATGGCTTCATGGAATTGGCTGGCTAATATTGTCCAACTTTAAAGGGGAACCGCGGGGATTGTGCAGAGAGGCTATTGATTCCTCTGATTGGGTGTCAGAGGTTTTTGAGCTGAACGATAAGGTGATTCTCTGATTCATGCACTTTCTTTCAGGACTGCGAGCACAAGCGCAACACAAAAAATAGCCCGGGTCAGCGCCGGTACAGTCTCCAGGGACAACACCTGTTTCCAATGTTTTCTCATAAACGAAACATGTTGAAGTCCATGATTGGGTTATTTCAGTTCCAGAGGCTAGAGTTGATCGTGTCTACAATACTTTTAAGTTCCTTTTTGGAAAGTGGGGTTGAACAGTGGGGGAAAGTATTTGGTCTATTCAAGTGATTGTAATAAATAGCGTATATTCAGGAAAAGTTTAGAGCATAGTATGTTGTGAAAACGTAAGGATGGTTATAAACACACAATCTACTGTAGAAATCTATTTAAACCTGAAAGTTAGCAGCTACCATGCAAACCTACTCCTTTTAGGTCTGGACATGTTTAAATAATCCTCTGGCTTGTGAGTTTCACCAGTCAAGAGCAGGAAGAAGCTTCTGATGATAGGGGCATAATGTTCTCAACAATGTTTTTGTCGGCGGACCTACACATACCTGCGCAGAAGCTAGTGCCTGTCATGGTTGGATGGTGGAGTGAGGAAAAATAAAACACTGGACTAAACCAAACATACAAAACCAGGGGCACAAAGACGAAACATGACAGTGCCTGTGTGTCCACCATCAAAAACATGCAAATGGGCCGGGATTATCTGGCAAACAACAGCCCGCTGAAGTCGGCTGGGATCCGAAATAAATGCATATACAAACGTGATAGTTGTGGTTGTAGTATGCACTATCAAATGTTGTGTGATATCATGGGGTCAGCAGTGTTATCTAATGGATGAAACAGCAGTCAGGGTGCTTGCTGTTATTGGGTTAGCTCTTTGCTTGGGGCCAGAGTAAAACTGTGCCACGGCTCCGTAATAGTCAAAAGTGAGCAGCAGAGAATAAGCAGTTAGCCCGAAGCCACGTCTGCCCAAGTACTGACCTAAACATGAATCAGAGTTGTGCAAGTGACACTAGGGCCCATGTCGAGTGAGTTTTTGTGCCTATAACGCAGCGCTGTGGAGGTTTATGTTCATATGGCTGTTCTCTGCGCAAATGTAGGTCGCGGGTGAAAGTGTCACATTGTATTTTTGTTGTAAGCGCTGTGCTCGGCCTGGAAATTGGATCCGATGTTATTGACCCACATGGAGTTTCTCACGAATGGTTAAGCCTTGAATGAAATCGGTTCTTTACAGCGATGTCTCACAACGTCTAGTATGGGATGTGGTGTGGAAAAAAAGTAGTGGCTTCGGAGTGGAAGGGCGTCATCTATGGGAGACGATACAATTAAACTGGGTTAGAAATGGGTGGAAACTGCATAGCTACAAATCTGAAATGCATTGAGCGATGTGTGCACAACACAAACATAAGAATAGAACCATTTACTGAGGCAAAGGTTTCGTATTGATTGCTTGACGCTCAAGTACAGCATTCATGTATACCATAAATATGTAGGTAAAGCCTGCTGATTGTTGGCATAGAAATGAGTGCGGCCGCAGCGTCTGGCCTTCAGTTGGACATATATTCCCAAGGTTCAAAGGGGTTTCTTTAATCAGCCAGTCGCTGCTCTGAGACGGCAGCATACGCCTGTGTCAAACTGAAGATATAAGTAGCATTGCATCTTGGAAATCTGGTTTGATATTTATCGTCTCGCTATTACATGCTTTGCTCTGTCTATTTCATTGAACACATTTCTAATCCTGTACAGATTTCATTCGATTTCATTACAGAAACTGCATTCAAATGACAAGCAATTTGTTTTTCTGATCCCCAACCCAGCTAAAAACAGGCACCTCAATGGCATCTGGAAAAAAAAAAGTGATACGACACGGTGCTGGGTGGTATGACCAAACATTTATGGCCGTTTTCTCCCTCTTATTAATCGATTTCTCTGATTAATCTTTGAGTAAATTTCAACTTAATTTGTAGAGCATATTTGAAGCTAACTGGAGCTGTGGCAATACACAGCTCCAAACAATAAATCAGGTTCAAAAGGGGAAACAAAAGTGGACATTTCAAATTGGCAAACATTAACAACTAGAGTCACGTAAAAAGACCAAAGATATTGTTAGCATTTAGCCTCTCCTCTATGGGGCCAAACGGGGGTGAAGTTAGAGGCGACCAAGCTCTTTGATGTTTTCCCTATTTAAATACAGTTACACGATCCAAGTCTAGTTACACAAAATTAAACATGTCGATTTTCTAAGCGGATAAAAAGGGGAACTATATTGTAAGGCGTAATAACACCTTAGGAGCACTTCGACGTCTGCGCAGTAAAGTGAAGATATTACTGGATTTAAATAGGGAAAGCGTGGAAGAGCTTGGTCCCTTCTAACTTCACCCTGTTTGGCCCCATAGAGGAGAAGAGGAGAGGCTAAATGCTAACAACACCTTTGGTCTTTTTTGCGTGACGGAGTGCACGCATAAAGACCAGACTTGTCTAAGCTCAGGACAGAACATATCTCAGTATGCAAAAACGGTGGCCTATTCTTTTAATTCCATCAGTTTGGGGGCCACAGTTGAGAAAGCCTGATCTCGCTTGGGTCTATGGCAAGAGTTGGAAACTGACAGGGACTGTTGCCGAATTAAAGATATAAGTGCAAAAGGAGCAACACAATTTAAATACATAAATTAAAAAAAGTGTGGATTCAAAGTAAACCACACTTTTGCTTTCCACTCCCTGACCATTTAAGACTAAATAGTTTCAATGTATTCCTCAAAGCCTAAGCCCCACGCAAAAAAAAGCAGTTTTTCACAGGATTGGCTGTAGACATTCAGATTCAGAAGTGTCATGACAGTTATTGATTTTGACCATAGATTTAATCACCTATCAATAAAAAAAAAAACTAGATTATTTGCCAAGCTCTAATAGACCCTTTAATTGTTTGTAAACATTCTGGGCTTTACTGGAGGCAGGAAGCTGGATTCCTATCTATTTCCATTGTAGCTGTTGTCATAGTAACGATAAACAAATGTCTTACTGTTTTTGGAAATATCAGATAAACCTTATTTTATCGTCTTGCACCTTTAGCCACAACAGGACCACATTTTTGTTGTTGTAGTTTTACACTTAAAATCGCTAGTTTTAGTTTAATCTTATTTCTCTTGATCACTTCCTGCCTCCAGCTGATGTCACTGATGATGTCAGCAGTTAAAGGGTCTATACTGGAGGTATTTAGAAAAAAGTTGCACTGACATGTATTCATTTATTTATGTTTTTGTTTTTGTTTTAAATACTAAAAACAATAAAAAAAATAATGAAAAAAATTACAGTAGCACTAGAGAATTACTAGTAAAAGCAACGGTTCACTTATGAAATATCAAACCCAGTCATTAGTCTGCACACTGCCATGGATAATAGGGTTAATAAACAGTATGTCGAGCGCGATTTATTTTGAAAAACTCATTTAGGCCAAGAGGCTCGAGGACTGTGTGATTGCGTCTTTGTGCGTAGCGTTATCCGTGGCCTCATTAGCCGCGAGTTGATGGGTTGGCAAGGTTAATAGACATTCACAATCCGAGCGCAGCCCCCACTTCGCCTCAGTCAGCTGCATCTTTTCTTGCTATCTGCGTGTGTGTTTGTGCTTCCCCCACTAATCTGGTTTACAGGAAGCCAAACACACACGGTCAATTTCCCTTTTCTCGTCGTATCATTAGCTGTGGGCCATAATCCTTGGTTGTAATTCAGATGACGGCGCCTCGCTGGTCGGGGTCCGCTGATACGTCTAATAAATCGCTGTGGGGCACCCGGACAGTGATGGGATTCATGGTTCTTTGATGGGAGACGAATCTTTAGGATCTGTTCATTTCAAAGAGATGCTCGAAAGATTGGCTAATTTTTCTAATGAAGCCGTAACGGAAAAAGGGTAAGGGGTATTTGTAGTCAACCAAAGCTCCGGCATTCCCCGATGGTCTCCAATATACTAACAAGACCCAACTTATCTTATCCGAAATCTGACGAAATGGAGCATTCACGAGCTGGTACAACCATCTTAAATAAATAAAAAAAAAGGATCTGCTCAAACCGGTAATGTTCAAAAGCTGTTCAAGAGATCCAACTCAGTCATGCGCATCACATCACTGGCGTAATCCTCGCTTGATGATGTCAGAGGATGGGGCTTTGCTGGTAGGGGTCCGCTAATAAGCCGCATAAAGCACAGTAGTGTCCCGCGACCTGCAGGGGAAAATGAAAAGTCGCCCCATTTTGTTCTCGTGTGCGTCTCCATGTCTCTTCTTGATTACCAATAAAGCGCGGATGAAAAGGGTAGTTAGCCGCACACACAAGCAGCGGTTGGAAATCCCGGGGTCTCCATGCTCTGAATACTGAGCGCGCTGAAATACCAAAGGGGTGTAGCCGCCGTCGCAATGGGGCCGGGTGTGAGCAATTTTCACAGAAACATTTACTCACTTTGCGGCGACATTTTGATGAGATGAAATAGATCGAGTTGGAAAACAAATCAATACTATTTGGGCAGTTTTAACCCGCGCAAGAGGGACTCGGTGAGAATTGTAGTGACATTTCGGCAAACATGAAATATGAAACCACTTTGTGATTAAAAATAGCCCTTAGATGTGACGTGAATATACAGGAGCTAAAACAGTTTGAAAACTCTGTCAGCTTGTGAACGCCATTTTCCTAAGGCATCCACTGACAACGTCTTAAGAAAAAGGCTTAATGAAAATGTGTTCTATGGCAAAGTTTGGTTTATTGGTGTTGATTTGGCCATTTGGCTTCTCTTTTAAAAGACCGGAGAGAATACACTTTTCAGTCATTTAATTATGGGCACCATTTTGACAACTTTTGACCATAGGAATAAAAAGGAGAAGCAGCGTTCAGGTCTAACATCTGGGGACAGACCGTAAATCCGTAAACGTTTAAGAGTTTGTTAGCCTGCTCAATGTTTTTTTCCTATAGCCGTTAGCATTTAGCCATCAAACATCGCAAATTATGAATAATCCAGGTGTTTTAACCCGTTACTTGCCATCCCCTCTATAGGGCTAGGGTTAGTGAACCCTGATCAGGGTTATGATTAGGGTTAGGAATGGCAAATGTGATGTAAGTTGTGTTTCACTCACACAGATCTCGCACATATTTTTAGAAACTAGAAGGTCTTGGCTTTCAAATGACGTATAAGCTTATAAGCTCTCTAGTCACTTTGAGATTTGGATCTAAATAACTGCTAACCGAGGTGGTAGGTAACAGGTTAGGCTGTTGTCAACCTTTTGACCATATTTACGTGATATGAAAGCCTAGTTAGAAATCATTATTAAATAGATACCAATTAGCATTTAAAAGTGGCCTCTGAGCTAAACGCTAAATCATACTCAGGCAAGTTTTTACTTTTTGTTGGGTCGGTATCCAGTGGCTACTAAACATCATCTTATATTATGTTAATGATAAAGAAACCACATAAACGATTTAAATGCCATGAAACAGACAAACATATATCTCAACATACTTTTACAAAGGGCCTGGCTTCACCATTCATTTGTATGAGGATAGAACGCTTATTTCAACAGGTCCGGCAGGTCGTTTGCTAACATACGTACGCAGGCCCAGATAGCTAACAGCTTTTCTTTGATATCTATGCTTTTCTATTTTTATGCTTCACTTGATGTCTTAATTTCTATGGCAACTATCTTCATATTTCACCACATTGGATCCACGAATAACACTTTTTAGAAGTTGTTTTACATTAATAATGAACTACTGCAGCTATCACTTTTGTTTCTCAAACACAAACCTTCTTGCTCAAAGACACAACAGCAGTGCATGGGCTATGCCAATAGTGCAATGCCAATATGGACACGCAGTCATTTCTGGCCGACATACTGTATCCACACTCAGCTGCAATCGTTCTATGCTCGTATTGTTTATTCCTCTCCCTGCACATTATCATCTCCAGTCCCATACAGCCTCAAACACACTCTTGTATACGGCGCCTGTTTATTCCTGTAATTGCCGCGGCTGGAAGACTACATCTGTTGTGTGTTTTTTCACTCCATTGTCTACACTTAACTTTAATTACGCCGCTTCCACATTGCCGTTCGCTGTCAATTTCCTCTTTTTAACCAATGCTTTTTACATTTTTTTCTTTCGGCGAGAGTCAGGTAATGGCACCCTTGCAGGAAGGAAACAACTGGTGCTCGGGAAAGATGTTCCGTAGTGAAAGTGGTTTGTGTTTGCATGAATCATAACAAACACAATTTTCATATGCATCGGAAGAGATGTTTTTGTTTGTTTGACCAGACAATGATCTGAGACCAGGAGTAAAGGAGCGGTATAACATCAAAAACATACCCACATTTTTCATTCAAGCAGTTTTGAGAAATCCTGTTCACTTTTGTTGTTTTTCTTTTTTGCGTCAGGCAACACTAAACTCTGAACCATGTTTTTAACCCATTCTGTGCAAAACGTGTGTTCATCACGATGCAACCCATTTGCTAGCACAGCCGACCTCTCTACTTATTTTGTAAAGAAATCTTATGGTTAGAGATGCAGGAGCCGATACTGGAAAAAAATACAATATCGGGTGTCGGCTACAAATATCTGAACCTGAACCGATGCCAGTTTTGGCTCTCACCGCTTCAAAAACACAACTTTCACCAACTAGATCTAAGTGAATATGGACATGCTGTAGTTTATCGCCACACAAAATGCTGCGGCTAGCAACAGCATGCTAAAGCTAGCAGCAGCATGCTAACGGGAACTAATCAAGGCTGGGAACTTAAGATAGAAATAGCTTAAGTAGCCTAATAATATAAAATAACCAATAAGTGTTTGTAACACAATTTTAATGCACAAGTTGTAATGATTAGATCACTTTATGTGAGTTGTTTATATTAGTGCAACCTAAAAGCCTGTATGAAAGTATATTAAAAAAAATCCAAAGATCCTTGTATATAATATTTTCTATTAGTGTATTAATAGATATAACTGATAATTGATCTCTTACATCATGACAAAAAAAGATAAGACTATTGATCTTAAAAGGAAGTAAAGAGGACCTTGAAGTCTCTTGGTATCGGTTAATATCGGATATCGGCAGATATACTTAAACCCCCAGTATCGGTATTGGAAGCAAAAAAGCTGGATCGGTGCATCTCTACTAATGGTTACATGGTTTGGTCATTGATCTAAAAAGTGTCAAAACTCCTACACGACTGCCTAATCCTGGCATAAATGCCTGGCAACAACTGGAAACTCTTCTTGTGCTGTCTATCAACTGCACGCTTAACATATTACCAAGGATTTGTGCCTGTTTTCTACATGGCATCTGAAGAGAAAAAAATCTCTGCAGGCTACAGATCTCGGAAAAGGGTTTATGACGTCAAATTGATTTCCTTTAAGTATTAAAACATGAAGCAAATCCACCATGGATAACATTAAACAGTGTAAGACAACATGTAAGTGGGTCAGGGCATGTCTCAGCAAACGCGGGAGGCAGAAAACATGCTTGTTAGCGAGAAATGCCTGATAAATGTGCAAAAATGAGGACATTCAGTAATAGTAAAGTACTTTGAAATACTCCTTGGGCTAAAGGCTTAACTAGTTACCCTATAATAACAACAAATTAACATCATAGAAGCTACATGGGGGCTCATGTATAAGATATGGGCTATTATCCCATTGTAGAAAGGCGAGTCCCGTGAGATTTGAGGATTCATCTGTGCTGAGAGATCTAATCCAGTGACATCCTTCAACTTCTCCTGGGCCGCCGTAATCTTATATTAGTGACGCTGCTAAGCTGGCTCATAACGCTGATGTACATTTTGTGATCCTCCATCAATGACAAGGTGACTCAAGTACAAAACATAAGCACTTGCATCCCTTAAATCCAGAATAATGTGATAACACTGTGTATTTGCCATATTATTGTTAACATAATTACATGTACTTTTATTCCCAGCGGCTTGGTGGTTGTCAGATCCATATTTTCAGAAAGCCACTTATTATAGGTAAAATCATGTTATTGGCCACCGCTGATTTGGGGGAAGGGAATGTATCTGTATATCATTGGATAAAAGGAAAGATATATTTGTTGAAGGGAAATGTTTTGTCCGCATGTGGTTCAATTGTAGAAACCTGTCAGAGGCAGAAGGCAGTCATTGCAGCATCTCGTACCCATCTATTTATCTTGAGCGGGGTTTGGTATAGAGTTATTATTGATTATTACTTGTTAATTTGGTCTGGACTGTGGATGTTATTAAACACACATGAGACACATGCATGAAAACATACCATTGATCGTACCCATGGGCTAACTTTCATACACCAGTGTACCAGTACGCTGAAGGCAAAGAGGGGAAAGTGTCTTGCCCACACAATGACAGGACATACTGGCTGGACCACCAACCTTTGAATTGGTGGGTAAACGCTTTGCCACTCAGCACCTGGTACTGCCACATCAGGCCAGTGAGGCCTGACCTAACCTAATGGCTTTTCTGCAGAGTGAAGATGTCAATGCACATAGAGAAATCATCTATCACAGAGGGAACGTTCAAACACCACAGAGGAAAAACACAACCTGGCCACGAAATCAAACCAGGGCCGCCTTGCTCTGAGGCAGGATTTACCATCCGGCGTGATTGTGTTTCAAAGAAAGTTGTAAATTGCTTGTAATAAGGCTAGTCTGCAGTCTTCTATTGTCTGTGACTGTGAATTAAAGTCACCATTAGTGCACAGCTCCTCGGTGGAGTTAAGATAAGCCCTAAATGAGAGCAGTGTAACGCGGGTCATTATTAGCACAGTGGAAGCGTCCGCGGCTCGGCTCTGTGCTGACGGAGGAATTACTATCTAATGCTAAGTGACATATAGAGGTCTCCAGTGCAGTAGTTATACAGACCGAACAGGATTAAGAGAACAGCACCAGCCGCACGCAAATATCCCCGTGCTTTCATTAAGAGAATAAACCTCGCTTCAGTCAGTGGCGTGCGGTGGAAAATCAGACTTGCATGGGGGTTATTGAGGCCACAGTCACATGAAAACCAGGACCGGACAGACAGAGAAACGCAAACTTTAATTTTCCAAACGTGGCTTAGCCTAATCCCGAACACGGAGAGGAGATCTGACACACGCTGGATGTGACTCACCAGGAATTAGCCAGTGAGCATTTGAATGGTTACTGTGGATCAAAACTTTAAAACCGAACGTGCCGGATAGAGTTACATCTAAGCTGCAAGCGGACCATGCTTTACATATTTATGCAAAAATAATCAGGACATGAAAGACGCATGTCAGAAACGCTCAAGAGTTCAAGTTCTCCACAAAATGAGTTGATCCCTTTTCCACATCCAACAAGATATCAGGGTATAAGGACTGTCAAACTGTGCAATATTATATGTATAAAGTGTAACTTTACAATACTTTACAATGTTCAACAGCTGGAGTTGTGGGAAAAGCCACTGAATTCTTGCTTTGCTTATCAGTATATCTAAATGAATACTCCAGGTTATAAAGAAAACAATACTATACACAGTTGTTTACAGATACAGTCTAAATTCCCTGCTTTCCCTGGATAACATACGCTGGAAGTTTGGTGATTTTGAGAACATTTTGTGAAGTTGGTTGGTTTGAATATAGTGAAAATATAGTGGAATGGGTCTTAGTTTAGTTTAGTTTAGTTTATTTGTTTATTTGAGCAGTACACATAGTGCTCAAAAGGAGTGGGCTGAAGCAAAAGCTTATGAGTGCCCACCCCCAAGTGCAATAAAATAAATAAAAAAAGAACATTACAAAACATTTCAAGCAGCTACATTCGTACAGACCAACTTACAAACTTACAAAAAAAATATATGAACTGTTTATACAATTAATTGAAACAACGCACAGCTACAACAACAATCTTTTTTCATGTACGCTGTCTAGTTCAAAGCAGTCAAAATAAAATAAAAATGTGATCCTTAATATATTTCTTTCAGATTTTTACCCTTGATAACCGAGAGTTACTTTTATGTTATGAAGGTACATTAATAGGTATTATACTCCGAGATCTTGATACTTCCCAGTTGTCGTTACCATTCTCAGTATAATTTTAATTTGGGTGTAATTTTCATAATCATTATTATTATATATTTATTTAATTGAGTTATATGTGAAGTATGCTGTAGCCCTGCATAGTGTGGTGCATTAAAAAGCCAGAGTGTAGAGCGGGCCATTTGAAGAGAGCAGTAACTCCCAATCAACAAACCCCCACACGGCTGCCCCTGTCTGATGAAGACAAGGTACCACCAAAATGGGAAGAATGACATCCAGCTGAATGAACAACGGTACTTTATAAGTAATTACAGGCAGTTGAGAAGAGGCTGGATCAAATTGGTATATTATGCAAGTGTTTCTCAGAAGAATTTACACCTTTGGGAAGATAATGCAATCAATCAATCAATATATTCCACTCATCTATCAGATCTGATGACCCGCGCCTTGTCCCCATGGACTGGGACGAGTCATCATCGGATCTGAAACCAACAAATTGAAGCGCTGGATAAAAGAAGACATCAACATCAGGAACTGGAGCACCGACCGCATCAACCTTTTTTCCTGTCCCACACCTGGGACACCCTTCCCCAGAGATCACGCCCCCGGAGACCACTGGGCAGCAGGGGGCCAGTCTGATGGTCCTGACAGGACCATCAGACTGGCCATCTGATAAGTAACACTTCACCGTGAAACTCCTGATGACGGCCTGCAGATGGCGGCTGAAACATGAAAAGGTAAAGAGTTCAACATTTCTAATCCTTGTGTCTAACCAAATGAACCTTGAAAGTTACCCAAGGTGGTTCCAGGCCAGTCAAGATATAAATGTATTCCCAGTATGTGTCTTGGGCCTGCCACAGCTGGCTGCCCAGCTACCATACATCTCAAAGGAACAACTAGCCACCCTGCTGAGGAAACCACTTGTATCTTGGATGTTGTACTTTCGGTCGTGACCCAGTGCTCATATTACTGACCTAAAAAGAAAATCATGCCCTAATAAAAAGCAAGAAAAAAGACCCATGCCACCTCTGTTGACAATAATTAAGATACATTTACTTTCCTTGTGGTTTTATTAAGTCTCCGTGCTCGTTTTTATATTAAGTTTCTTCTGCAAAGCAACATTTTGACAATAGGACCATTCTGATGCCTTTATTGGTTTTCTTAACTTGTATTTAATTACATTGGTACCTCTATATGCACAGCCTTTTCCACAATAATATCAGGAGTAAATGAGCGAGACAGAATGTGCAGGATTTATCTAATGCAATCGCAGCTTTGGCGGCAACAATAAGGTGCTAATTAAAACACACCAGGAAGAAAAATCATGTGTGCCTCAAAAGCCTGGCTCACACATCCCTCGCACATCAGGCCCAGCGCAACAGATGCCATTAGGTATGTACTAATAGAAATGATCTCTGCTGGAAGTTGTGGTTGTGAAAAGGCATTGTGAGGGTCTTTATGGTCTGTGGTCTCGGTAAGGCGGATGACACGCAGATGTTGTGTAAATGTTTTGCTGAATGCTTGCACTCCTTTCTCCTACAGGGTCAAGGACTGATTATGAGTGTGGTCATTATTACATTGGACACCGCTTTTACAGAGAACTCCACCACACAAACCCAAAATGCCGTTCATTGTGTAGCCATAACCGTCAGCACATACATGGCACAAGAGCAAATTACACAAATTACGCAGTTTAGAGCAGCTTCGGTTACAGACCTAGCTTGCCACCACCAAATATGGACAAATGAAGTTCTTTCTTCTATTTTTTGGTAACACTTTATTTTACACTACCTTAATACATTGTACCCAACTAAATTTAGTACAATGTAATGTTCTAACAATGTGTAATAACTTGTACCTATGCAGGACATACACGATGGAATAATGCGTTTTAGGACTTTAGAGGTAAATAATGTAAGACATAAGATCCTTAGGGTTAGGGCTTAAGGTTAGGGTCTTATGTCTTATTAGTCGCTCAAGAGCCAAGCTGAGCGACTACTTCTGTGTCTTTGGGTCAAACACTTGACTATGATTAAAGGTGGTTGAAGCCACGGTTGGTCTGGACTGGCGGGCTGGTTTCTCTCAGTCAGCCCCAGAGCAGCTATGGTAAAAGTCACCACTGCCGAGTGAGGAGAACGAAGGAATAAATGACTTACTGGCACTTTGGGAAGTCGTAAAAGCTTGTTGTGCATAATATATAAATAAATACATAAAATCCATTAGTATTATGTTCTCCGCAACGGCAATGCCATTAGATTAATTTAATGATCAAGAACTCATACATTACACCCCTAATTAAAAATGCATCAAATCACGCTGCAGGGCTAATGACGGAGAAATCTGGTTCTGTGTGAGAGCTCGCCTCTGTGTGAGGCGAGCTCTTGTGAAATAGGAGCCCCAAGAACCCAGCCTTTCTAACTATTCATCGTCATTTAGCCAATAAACATTGTCCCACACGCCCCGCGCCCTTCGTCATGCCCCAACCCTCTGCAAATCTCTCCCACATTGCCTAGATTTTTTAAATTTTTGTTTCGACCCAACTGTCTCTCTTGCCTTTGCCATCGTTCACCATGGCTTTCCGTAATGATAATTACAGGAACATAAAATCGTTAGGATACCCATCACAGTCTGTGCCATGGTAATTCTATTATCATTAGTGTAGGCCTTACAGCGACACTCGGCTTGGCACCGGAGTCCGACTCACTGACTCCACTTGTGCACAGCGGCAATTAGCCAAGCCTTATTGCCTTGGATCTGTGTCCCGCACCAGTAAACATAGAAACTAATGTTTGTGTGTCTGTCGCTATAGCCAGGGGATGGTTTTGTCTCAATTATTGGTCAAACAAACAAGAGGCCATACAGGCGAGGCGCTAAATGTCCTCAAAATGCAGTAGTAGGAGTGCTTTTCCAGAGTTGGGTAGTCTGTAAAGCTGAGAACTTTCCAGAGCATTTTAAACAGGAGCAAAGATATGAGCCTTTACACATAATGTTGTTGTTTTTTTAACCAACTGTTAGAGGAAAAAAAACAAAAACAATGGTGTCCGAGAGAATAGACAAAAAATATGCAGGAGTCTGAATGTCTTGTGCTGGAGAAGACATTGCTCTAGTCTAACTATCTCAAGCCTGCCCATGCTTCCACATGAAGAGGGATACATCACCTCTGTAGTGCGTCACACTGATATGCAAGCCAAAACATACGATGCCAACAGATACCAGATACTTTTTTGTTTTGGAACACTTTCGTTGATGGGATTATGTGTGTGTCTTTTTTTGCAGCGGCACATGTTGATACTTGAATGTGTTGCTATGGATAAACCCGTTAAAACCACTGTGGACTCGACCATATTAATACCATGCGCCTGGATGTAGGACGTTTCACTTCTCTTCCAAGACACTTTATCATTTGTCAGCAACAATTTCTGACCACTGGCGGACTAAATAAGACCACTATGAGGGGCTTATTACCATGTATAGTGCAATGCAGTATTGATTAAAAGAGAAGCTGAAACTGATTAGAATTTCAATATTTCTAATAATGATGTTTTTCAGTAAAAGGTTTGACATTGACGGTATCTTATATTTTGAACAAAACACTACTAAATACTGAGTAATCTAGGTTTAGTTGCTCATGTTGTTAACATTTTGGCAGGATCCTCAAGTTAGGGGGGTGCTCGGAGTATAAATTAATGCTTCGAGGGGTACGTGGGTGTAATGCAAAGAAAACCCACTCAATATCACTTGAAAGGAAGGATAACATCATAAAACAGCCAAATCACAACCCTTGGCAAGAAAAAACAAAAAACAGAATCAGTGAAAAAAAGAAATAAAAAAAAGATCATCCCTCATGCTAATTGTCCTATTATTGTTGGTGTGTATCAGAAAAGGCGTCTTCTAGTACACTTTTGTTTTGTTTTTTTTGCAAAACAAACCAAAGCTGAAAACTAATCCAGTTGGGCTCCATCAAACAGTTGTGGGACTCGTTCAGTTTCTCTGACGTCTAATTGGCTCATTAATACATGCAAAGTCTTGATTACTTGATTAGCCGTGATTAGCTGATTACGAAGACGTGAGCGCTGGGACAGATCATGAATACAGTGGGCGAATAACGCGGCCACAGCGGCGGCTGCAGGAGAGAACAGACTCATTGAGCGCTGACCCCGCTCCACATGTGTCCACACACAGTGTCCATGGCCGCGCATACATTACCCTTGAGCAACAACACACAACAGTGGCATCTCAAACAGGCTGCAGGCTGGTGACACACACACACACACACACGCTATCTCTCAGCAGCGCCGCGCCGCCGTGAAATTTCTTACAATCCAATTTAGTTTTCATGAGGTGTCAGAGGCAGGCGCAACACAGGAATAATGCTGTCAGCAGGGACACTACGGTGTGGTGCGTGCAATATGCATCAACCCCGCTGGCTGAAGTGCACACACAGGTATCTGCTTATCGAGGCCGGGCAATAGGTCTAAATTTGGGGCTGTTGTGGTGAAGATGAAGAAGAAGAAGTTGTTTGTATTCTTGAATGTTCAGAGCAACTTCAACGTCTCATATTGGCTGTCGAGTAGATGATAACTTTGAAATCAGAAAGCGTGGGATTTTTGCTGGTTCTCTGGGTAATAGAATCGTTTTCTGCCGAGTTAGAGACCAGGATTTGACGCTTTGAGTCAACTTCAGAAAGCAATAATAATAATAATAATAATGCATTGTTTTTTTATATAGCGCTTTTCTGGACACTCAAGGACGCTTTACATTGCACTATTCATTCATTCCATACTTGGTGGTGGTAAACCACTATTGTAGCCACGGCTGCCCTGCAGTAGACTGATGGAAGCGAGGCAACCAGTCTGCGGCATCGGCACCTCCGACCACCACCAACCAGTCACTCACTACATTCGCTAGGCTTCCTGGCGTTCCCAAACGGTCTCCCATCCAAGTACTGACCAGGCCCATCCCTGCTTAGCGTCCAAGGTCTGACGGGATTGGGCAGAGCAAAGGCGGAATGGCCCACAGTTGAGTTGTATACAGGCCAGAGATATCTTATTATGTCTTTGGGCACAAGTGTTGTACAACCACTTCATACTGCTCTAATATTTAAAGAGGGGGTATCGGAAATAATGTTAAACACAGCTTTATTCCTACACTTTGTCAGTTAGAGAATGCTGCATTGATCTAAAACAGCCATAACACAAATATTCAGTCATTCCACTTTCTGATTCTCGTCCTTTTGCTCCCCTTCTCTGTGCAGCTGTTTCAATAAAGAGGGAAAACAAAAGAGCAAAATACACTGTTCAACCCTTGTGGCTAAAGTGAAGCCGAGGCGAGTGTTTTTTTTTTACTTTGCGATGAGAGGATTAAGCTTAGCAAGAGATCGAGAGGTGGGAGCTACTGCCATGGTGAAGATCCAGAGATTACTCAGAGATGCGCCAGTGACTCGAAACATGACTCCAGATAATAACATACTATGTTTCGGACGTGAGAACGATATTTCAACATGGTAAAAAGCTCTAAAAAGTCTATTTTGCATAATACCACCCCTTTAAAGAAGTAAAAGTGTGTTGTGCGTAATACTGTTATGAAAATAATGATTTATTCAGCGCAGCTACAAAAAATGGGGGCTTCTGTACAAGAGATATAGTCACTGAAATAGTGACTGGATTAATGTCAACACCTGGTCACGTCCTGAAAAATACTAGTCATGATGTGGTTTGCGTCTCAACAACAAATGTATACATACAACCTACTACTACCACTACTACAGCTGCTAATACTCTGACTAGTGCTATTCTGATACAGTTTGCCTGCCTCCCAGCACTCACCGGCGCCTGCACTTCCGTGTAACTTGTGTGACAGAGAGGAGCCTGCTGTGCTGACAGGTGATGGACCGGTGTGCGTTAAATCACTTTAAAACTAACACTACCTGACACAGTGCTAGCTCACCACCGCGGAGGCCATATGCTGAGTGGTTACAGCTCATGACTGCAGACTGTCACATCACGTTTTAGCAGGTGAGGCAACCCTTGACTTTGTGCCTCTCTTTGAGCCTCCCCCCTGCCTCTAAACACTCAGAGTAATGATCATCTCGGAAATAACATGTGCAGAGCTGTAAATCCTGCAGAAAACCAGGGCAAGACTAAATGTTTCCACAAGTCACATCAACCAAACCAAATATGAACCGTCCATTATCACACACTGCAACTACTACTACCACCTGTGCCACTTCTATATGACTGCTTTATAGCTGTAGGGATTTTACTCACCTCCAGGAAGTCAATTACTGAAGATTGTATAAGAACAATTCAGTAATGATACATTTGGGATATTGCTCTGTATATTCCAGCATATTCAAATTGTTGTGTCCGCACTTTGTTATTAACTGTATTTCTCTTCTCCTTTTCTATAATATGTACGGTGCTCATGAACAATAAAATAGGTGGTATTATGGACCTATCAAAGTACCGGGAAAATACTTTATAAATGTCTTTGCATGTCTTTCACCTCATTATTTGTACAATCATAAACGAGTAGCAATAGATGCTAGGCATGCCTATCAAGAGTTTACTGTAAAACGACTTATGTAAAGTGAAAATGTAAGTCATAAACTGCAGCTTCAGGTTTCAGTGAGTCAGGGGTAGGTTCTACATAAGTTCTGTGAACTTCAACTTACTCCTTTTGAGTGCGCAAATTCACTCTTTTTCCTGGTAAAAATATTAGTTGTCTTTTTTTTTATGCTGCTCAAACAAACTAATGAACTAAAACTGAACAATTCAATTTATTTGCAGAGGTTGTTAACTATGGAGGACGGTGGCTGCCAAAGCAATAAATAAATATATAAATAAATATATAAATAAATAAATAAAATAAAGATAAAAATTGCAAAGAAATGCATGCATTTATTGTAATAAGTGCATTTATTTATTTATGTATGTATTTATATATTTATTTATTGTTTTGGCAGCCATGGTCCTCCATAGTTAGATATTTGCCAAATTTTCTTCCAGTGACCGGAAAATGTGCATGTGTAATGTGAAACTGGATTGTCCCACAATAGCAGTAAAATAAAAAATAAAATAAAAAAAATACTTGGTTGAAGTTAGTGGGCCACTTGATTAAAAAGTACATCTGTCAAGAAGTAATTGGATTATTACATGAACACAAAAATCACATAATACAATTTCCTGCGTCGGATTATAGGTTGCAGACAAAGCTGTGAGATGAATAAAAACCTAATCAAATTTATTGCTGATTGGAACAAACAGTGTAGAGCTTTTTAATCAACAACCAACAGCACATTGTTTGGTGGGGAGTTTGGACGAAAAGGAGTCAAATGGAAACTATAACGTTACAAGAGTGAAAGTATTTTAAATAGAGACATATCTTTCATTTGCCTCAGCTATAGTTGCGTGTGAATCATTTGCATTTCTACCAGTCTTTTAATCTTTTTTCTCTAACATTTTATAGGGTCAGTTTCGGGTGATTATTTTATCTTGGATGATATCTGGGATGACTGCGCAATGACAGAATTATAATAACCGATGATGTCACACTTATCTTTGCCCGTCTTTCTTTGGTAATAGCTGTAATCCCAGTTTAAACCTTGGTAGAGGATTAAGACTTGCTTCCCCCTTCATTACCCCCCCCCCTCCCTCACATCTGTGTCTTCCCTCCCCCTCCCCCTGCATCCGCTGTCCTCTGTCCGTCACCTCCACATCTCCTGATCAGCATTTTCACCTGACAATCCTGTTGACTCTTCAGTGCGTGTGCGTACATCAGGAGCGGCAGGATTAAAGGCTGAGGATCGCCTAATCAAATGTGTTTTTTGACCTCCACACAAACGACAAGGGCGCGTGGCCCTTTATTCTGATGTGGTTAATCTCGAGTTTTACGAGGCACCATTATTGGAGAAGAGAGCTTTTATTTGCGTGCATCGGCTCAAAAGCCACACGAGATTAACCATATTTCCCCATAAGCAGACGAGAAGTTATGGCATGTTGGTGAGTGAGGTTGCCACGACAAACAAATACCTATTAAAAGGCGAGTCAAGGCGAACGAGGACACGATGACGACAAATTATGGGACAACTTTTTTCTCTCTCTCTATTTTACCTGTGGGTGCATCATGACTTTCGGGAAAACTTTTCAGGGTCGCTGTCACAATACTACCTGGAACTTGCCTTGAAAAACCACAACAACTTTATATTAAAATGGACATTGTCTTTTCCTAAATGTCTACGTTTACAGTTTACTGAAGGCAGGTCAAAACTAATCGGGTACAGGTCCTTAAAGTCAATACAAACGAAGAGAATAACAACTTCCCAAATGTAAAAACATACACATTTTCAAGTATTAGGGATGTAAATATAATTCCTTAAATAGTATCCCATCCAACTGTTTGCACCTCTGTTTCAGGCGCTTTGGGGACCCTTGTGAAGGATGCACATAAACAACAAACATACCTGGACCGACAACACCACAGCTGCGCCTGTGCTCCCTCCGCAGGATGAGGAGAGTACATCTCGCCCGTCCCATCCTCACCATGGTGGGATGGCTGTACAGAAGTGGATCGGAAGGTCCTTCTGAGAGTGGTGAGGACCTGCAGGAAATAATCGGGAGTCGTCTTCCCTCTATCAATGACATTGGGGTACAGTCCAACCATCCATCCATCCATCTATCCATCTATCCATCCATCTATCCATCCAACCATCCATCCATCCATCCATCTATATCCATCCATCCATCTGTGAAGCTTTGAGGCCTGTTTGAAGGGTCCCCAGCTAGTGACCCCCGGGTTGAGAATCTCCACTGTAGACCACGTGGCTGTTCTATTATTCCGTCAGTACACCGCATGTCTCTTTAAGGTTCAGGGTTCGGGTCTTGACGCGGCGACCCTTTTGTAACCTACACTTGCTATTTAACTGTCATATCCATCAGACCCAGACTTTGTGTAAGGAGCCAAAATGTGCACATGGTTAAACTCTATGAATCTCAGTAAAAAAAATGAAGCAGGAAGCATTTTCCTCATTATGTCATTGACATCCCAGTGAATTTCTGAGACGCACAAAAGTCAACGAGACCATTATTATCCACAAATGATGAAGCAGAATTAACTCAGGGAACTTTTACACCATTGACATTGTTAATTACAGCGCTCTCCACGTTCAATTTCAAAGTCTAATTACGGTTGCAAGCGTCATTGTGCGGTATGTTGATGTGCTGTAATATGAACGGACAGCGTTTAATCAAGGGTCTGCGGACACAGTCTTACAAAGCGCTGAATAAGAAACAAAAGGCATCTTTATATATTTATATTCCACAGGCGGACTGTTGTCAGAGTGTTTGCGCTTGGGCGGTGTGTCAGCGTCGAGACATGCTAAATCAAAACCAGAATGCTCCTCTGCTGAACTCGTCCATGCAAATCGACTTGTGTTTCTGCGGTGCTGAAGCAGAGCCAGGCGTCACTGTGGGACTTACACACGAGGGCAGCGGCCCCAGGGGGGGGGGGGGGGGGGGGGGGGGGAGGCCAAGGGCAGCAAGGGGGGAGTGGGTTTGGCACAACATCCACATGCATTAGAATAAGGATTTTCCGATGCTCTAGCGCCGTGCGAGGAGAAGATTCAAATCAGAATTAAGCGTTCCCTTAAAGAGGATCGCTCCATCAGTCTTATGTAAAACGAGGCTTTTGCGACGCAACGATTCACCAATGACTTCTTCCAAGATTATGGTTAGTTTATGTGCTTATTTTTGGAGACTCCTGTGTGTAGCCTCAGACACTAAAATCACGGCATCTGTGGCAATAGTAATTAAGATGCATTCCAAAACTGTTTATGAAATTGAGATGTCAATAATAAAAGGCAAAGGTTTTTATAAAAGGGAAAATAAGCGCTTTATCTTTCTATTTTTATTGGCAGTGATTAGATACTTTTGTAGCTCTGGGGGTGGACTAATGGGGGAAATGCCTGTCAATTTCCACTAGCAGCCTTTTCGAGGCCAAGTCAGTGCTTAAGACCTTTAACCTCTTACCCCCCGCCTGAACTGAGCACATCTTCTCCAGTTCGGCTTTACCCAAATCTAGAACCTTATCAACTGAAGAGCAATAGTGTAACGGCTCATGTGTTTGAATGCCAAGACATATAAAACTCATAGTAACTTTTTTCATCATTTTTTGTTGTTGCTGCTTTATGGTCATCTTTTGGTCACATTTTTGTTGCGTTTTTGTTGCGTTTTCTTTGTGTTTTTGTCACTTTTTTGTCACTTTTTTGTAGCTTTTAGATTTGGATAAAGCCAAACTGGAGAAACTGCGCTTGGTGGGGGTTAAGAGGGTAAGAAAAATGCACGTGGCTAAACTGTGGCAGCTGTTCATGTTTGTTTATTTGTTTGTATAGTTTATTGTCCCTGTAAGGAAATTTGTTTTCTGCATTTGACCCATCCTTTAATGCCACAGGGGCAACCTGTAAGGAGCAGTGGGCGACGGCCGTGCCGCGCCCGGGTACCAATCTCCATGATGTGGAGCCAGGCTGATGGTCAGAATCACCTGGCTGGAGGATTCACCTATTATACCTACGCAGACACGGGGCGAACATGCAAACTCCACACCGAAAGGCCCCGTCCTGGTGTGAATCGCACCCAGGACCTTCTGGCTGTGAAGCGGAAGCGCTAACCGCTGCGCTACCGTGGCTATTCTCCTGCACTAAGAGGCAAATATAATTCAAAAAAGCCTGTAATACTTTGGTATTTTGCCTATGGAATTTGAAGCCCCCACGTTCTGCTTAAAGGCTCTACAGAGTTACTGTTGCGCTGTAGTTTGATTCGTGGGCGTATGGCACACCCTTTCCTCTTCATACAGAGGCATGTCACCTGCTGTGCTGTTTAGCATAAGCAGATGGAGGCGGGTGCTGAAAGGGCACAACCTTCACATGCTTTTTTTACACAAAGCTGTGGGTTGAATGTTCCCCGTAATCATCATTGTCAATTTGTATCATTACTCCGCCCCAGAGGACGCATGCTTTTTGTTTCACCAGGTTGTTCTAAAACAATGCATTCATCTTGCATGTGTGTGTCATTGCATAAAACACTCTTAAACATTGCCTTGAAGCTGGTAGCATTTGAAAGGTCAATATATATCAAGAAACCATTGTTATTGCTGCAAACCCATTTACTGTTACAGCACAAAGTGTCAGCAGAGCACTTGAGAAAAACTCCAGGGCACACTGCGGAATAAGGAACACCATAACCCGCAGAAATGAACAAACAATGCAGATTTGCTCCAAGCCAATCCAGACAAAAACCACATGGCATTTAGTCTTTAGTTTTGGCTATTCATCTCCAAAATCCTCTGTGAAGTTCTTCAGTGTGAAAGCTGACTCACACTTGACAACTTAAGGTTTAGTTGTCAAGTGGTGTGTTTGTTTTTTTGCTCTTGTTTACTCAGGCAGTAGCCATCTAGCATCCATACACCATGACCTCCCAGTTTTGCCTGGTCTCTCTTTTTAGCTCTGAAACACTGCGAGACCCAACCCGCCCCATGACCCAACCCACACCGCTATCCCCTACACATAAAATCCAACAGAATGTATCTCATTTGAAGGCTTCAGCAAATACACATTTTTTTAGTCTAGCTTTAAACGTTAAAGTTGCCTGGGAAAGTTTGAAATGTTCAGTCAGCTGATTCCCCCATTCTGACCAAACTCTGCCGGCTCGCTCGCCACTACGTAATAGTGATGTAATGAGGACTACCAAGTACAGACCAGTCTATAAATAGAATATCATGAAAAAGTTCATTTATTTCTGTAATTCAACTTAAAATGTGAAACTATTATATGATATAGACTCATTACATGCAAAGTGACATATGTAAAGCCTTTATTTGTTATAATTTTGATGATTATGGCTTACAGTCCATTTTCAAAATATTCAAATTTTATGAGATTTTTAACTTGTTTTTTTTTTACAAGCTGAGCCATAATAATCACAATGATGACAAATGGGGCGACGGTGGCACAGATGGTAGAGCGGGTCATCTCATGATCGGAGGGTCGGGGGTTCGAATCCCGCCTCCTGAAGGTGCATGCTGTCGTTGTGTCCTTGGGCAAGACACTTCACCCACCTTGCCTCCAGTGTCTGCGTACATTGGTGTATGAATGGTGAGAGGTTCCTTGCTGTAAGGCGCTTTGAGTGCCTAATGTAGGTGGAAAAGCGCTATACAAGTTGAGACCATTTACCATTTAAATAAAGGCTATACATATCTCACTTTGCATGTAATGAGTCTATCATATATTAGTTTTACAGTTTAAGTTGAATAACAGAAATGAATGCACTTTTTGACGATATTCTAATTATATGGCGAGCACCTGTACAGACTATAGAAAGTCAGCATTGATGGAGCAAAGTTCACAGTCATAGTGCAGGTAGTTGATAAAGTGACGCAGATAAAGAGATTATTGCACGTAGTTTTGCATAGTATTCATTGCACATACGTTACTTTACTAATATCAGGATTTATAAGACAGCTGTATTTAAACAATCTCACTATACATGGGGGTCAATATTTATACCATTTAATACCATATTTATAGGAATAGTGGTGCACCCTCTCCAATGAACATGTAAAAGTATAAAGTTATCACTCACATAAAAAAAAAGTTTTTCCTTTTTCTCAACTTATTATATAGTGTTCAGCTAATGCTAAGGGATAATGCTAATGTTTGCTAGCTCCCCAGAAAAAGAGCCCATTCCCATGGTAACGTTGTAGTCATGGCCGACATGATGATGTCATGTTCTACAAGTGACACATTTGAGTTCAGAGGTAAGTGTTCTAAGTCGTCCATTTGCAAACTGCACTTAAACAGAGCAGACACATTTTTTCAGCTTATCCAGAGATTTTTACTTTGCTATCGCCGAAATGTTTCGACGCCTCTTTTGTTGTAAGGTGAGTTATCTTTAGTTAACCACTGTGTTTAGCTTGTGTTGTTTAATGTAAGTACAAGTTAGTGAAGTGTAGTTACAGTTTAGAGTTAGACTTGCACTCTTTTAATGAGCAAAACGTTGACTATTGCATTAACCGTGTGTATTTTTGCGATTTTTCAGGTGGCGCCCCAATCTCCAAGGCCAGGTGACCAAGGGGACAGCAGCCCTTGCCCGCCTAAGAGGTACGATGAATTTACTGAAGTACATTTTGATCTAATACCAACAAATAAACCCTTTGTCATTAATTGTTACATCTTTGCACTTGTTGACGGAAATATAACGTGTTTCTTCTTTGTTTTTTCATCTCCAGCGGAGGCAAGGAGGAGACAGAAAGTGTTGGAAGCCGTTTCTCACTGAAACGCCTCGCCAAACGTCTTTGGGTAAGTCAGACAGTCTCCAACAATAACATGCATTTATGTCTACAATTATACTATAGCAATTCATTATGTACTGAGATTATGTTTAACATTGGTGTATTTTCCCAACAGCGCAAGGCCAAGGCTCCATTCAAACCAAAACTCAAGAAAAACCAAGTAGCTCCTGCACCGTTCACTGAGTCTGAGCAAATACCCGGATATACGGCAGGAGCCGAGCTTCAAGTGACTGAGGCATGGACATGGTAAGGTTTCGAACTGACATTTTTAAGAGGAGGTAATGTCGAGCATCATATCCTGTTTATGAGCGTTAACTGTTATCTGTCTTTCCACAGTCAACAAAAGACGAAGAAGAAGAAGAAGACATCAGATCATTTGTGCTTTGGGTGAGTGTCTTTAAAACCATCACATCAGGTTTATATTGTCCACATCTGGTCATTTTAGTTCATGAAAGATCTAGGAACTGTTCTGTTTATGAGAGTTAACTTTTATATCTGTCTTTCCACAGTCAAAAAAAGACAAAGACAGTTGAACTGAAGAAGACTATCGATCACAAACACTTTGGGTGAGTGTCTTTAAATCCATCACATCCTGTTTATATTGTCCAAAACTGGTCCTTTTATTCATGCTGTATTTCCATTTCCAGTCTCCCCAATATTGGAAACTCCTGCTACCTTAATGCAAGCGTCCAGAGCATCATGAACATCGCTCCTTTCATGGACAGCATCAGTGCACAGGAGAACATCTGGAAACACAGCAAGAATGCAGAGCTGCTGAGGTATGACTAGACTTCAAATGTTAAAGAGTTGAGTCTGTGAACTAACAGCATGTTTTCATTGTGTTTCAGGCATCTTCAGGACATCGCGGATCTCAGAAGGCCTCACTTTACTAAACAATACTTCCGCAAGGTCAAACGTTTGATCTCATTCAAACAGATCATTGTGGCCAAAGCGCCAGAGTTTTCTGGATGGCAGGAAAAGGTGAGAGACTCGTTCCTTTAGAATAGCATTGAACAATATGAATATTTACTTTACAACTATAACGTTGTTGTGTCATTGTGTTTCAGGACGCTCACGAGTTCCTAACAGCCCTAATAGAGCAGATTCAAAGCTTGGCACCGACACTGCAAATGTCTGCCTTCACCCTGGGCACGACGTACCTCTGCCCAGTGCAGGATGTGATGTGTTTCAGCATGAACTGGACAAGGACCTGCCACAGGTAAAGACGGTCGCACATTTCTAGTATCTTCTGCTCACAGCGTTCTATAATGTTCTGTTTATTTCTTTACAGCTGTGGGATCGGTTCTTCTCTGCGAGAGGATGTCACTAATCTCTCTCTCAACATGCATTCCCATTCAACAATTGACCTCCTCCTGCAAGACTATTTAAAAGTAAGATACTCGATTGTTTTTCTTTAGATGTGGTGTATTATTCTATACTTCTAACAAAATACTCGACCTTACAGGAAGCAGAGCTGGAGTTCAGATGCATCTGTGGAGGCCAAAAGTCCTCTCTGAAATCATCATTTGCATCACTGCCGAAGTAAGTAGAAACCAACACAAAATGCTTTGATACATAACCACTTGAAACATTTTTAATTCATTAATTTGTTTCCCTTTTTTCTCTTGCAGAGTTTTGATTCTTCACCTTCAGCGGTTCAGGTTTACTCCTAAATATTATAGGCTGGAGAAAGTCAATGATGACGTGCATCTCAACAGAGACCTTGTTGTTTCTTCAAGTGGTGTAAGTAAAATGTCTTTAAGTTGATGTAAAACAAAGCTTTGAATTGTCCAAGTAACCCATGTATTTGTGCTTTGTACAGGATTCTGGCTGTTTCAGCCTCATGGGAGTCATTTCTCACCTTGGACTGTCTGCTAACAGTGGTGAGTAAAGAAAACACTAAACACAATTAATGCTGCCTTTTATATTGATTTAACGTTGACTTTTGTCTGTTCTTCAGGACACTACATTTATGACGGATGCTCTTCAGCCGACAGTCCCCATGAGCCGGGCGATAGGTGGCTGAATTATAATGACTCCAGGGTACAAGAGACCACAGGGAGAGTCGTCTGCAAGAACAGGCAGAGTACAGCGTACGTCCTGTTCTACCAGAGGGTCACGGGAGAGTAGACTCACCTGGGGCTCAGTGGCTCAGTGGCAGAGCAGCCGTCCAGAGGCTCAAAATCCGGACTTAGGATGTTCTTTATCTGGGCGGCACGGGGGTGCAGCGCTTAGCACTTGTTCCTCACATCCAGAAGGTCTCGGGTTCGATTCCCAGTTCGGACGAGGCCTTTTTGTGTGGAGAACATGTTCTCCCTGTGTCTGCACAGGTTTCCCAATGTGTGAGGACTGCTGGTTTGATTCCAGCTTTGTGAGCCCAATAGTTGTCATGCATGTAATGTACATGTAACTTAAGTATGTATGTAAAGTATTTAATGCATGGAAAGTATTTCATGTATATTATGAATGTAATCAAGGTCTGTGATTGTTTTTAATGGAATGCTTAACTATTTGCTTTGAGTCTGTTGTAGATGCTGTTCCCCTGCAGAAGGTAAGTGCAATACTGGAGGCTCAGGATCCAACTACATCTTCAAGACTGCATTTTGTTGTTTTACAGTAAAGTTGTTGTTTTACGTTGCATTACTTGTGTGACTCAATTCACAATAAAAAAAAAAAATACTTAGCTGTCGTTTTGCTTTCATTCTTAAGACATCCTTCAAAGCTAAATGATTCTGGGAAAGAAGAAAAGAAAAATCTATTATGATTTTTTTTTTAAATCCGGTAATATTCTTCAAATCTTTCACTCAATTAAAGGCCCTGTACCAGTATTTTTTAATGTATGATACAAACAATCAAAGTTTGTTAGGTGGCCCAAATCTCATTAGTTCATAATTAGTCACTGGAGCATAAATCCGAGGTGATGATAATCAACAAAATTACAGTCAACAATTCTTGACAAAGTTTTTAAGTCGAGTTATGAAAACAGGGGGTGTCCTTTTTGTCTTGGTTAAGCACCTTCCCCTCAAAATGTCTGCACACATAACTCCCAAATGACTGTGGATATCGATGAGGGGACTCAAGACACTTAGGACAGACTGTTGTCCCTGCCAAAGCAGCAATCTCATTCATTATGCGCAACTCACCCTTTTGGCAAAGTCAGGTGTTCGGTGGCAAGAGTCTGGATACTTGATGTTACAGTGTACTGTTACTGTAATGTGCAAATTGCCTATTATTATCTTTCTTCATTTAAAGCTTACATGTCTGTCTCTCTCTCTCTCTCTCTTTTTTTTTTTTTTTTTTGCTGTAGTCTTCACTCATTGTTTGCACCAAGTGTTTCAAACTAATGTAGCCTGGCCAGCCAGACAACATGCTTTTCCTATTCTTTATAAAGAGGCGTAGTCTCTTGTTCAATTCCCCGAGGGGTGGGATTGTGAAGCATATTAACCAATCCGAGAAAAGACGGATATGACGCAAGGGGCATGCAGCGTGTTTTGTAGACAGTCTGTGATTCTACGATAGCATCGGTGGGTAGAGCGGAGACAACATTTTTGTCTCCGCTCTACCACATTAAATGTCGTTCACATTTAATGTGAACGACCTACGTAATTTTAACCACAAAAAGGCATTAGCAACTCGGTTCAGATTTGTAATCATATGAGGAGAATTCCAACTAGGGTTGCCAACCGTCCCCTGAAATATGGAATCGTCCTGTATTTTTTTTTTAAATAAAGGTGCGTCCCGTATTGAATCAAGAAGGGACGGCTTTTGTCCCGTATTTCGAGGATACACCCTTTCTCCTCGTCATAATATAACAGATCCATGCCCATCCCTCACTAAATTTGCGCTGGACAGAAGTCCACTCTTCAGAGAGAAACTGGAGAATAATCATAAGATCAGCAGCAGCTCAGTCCGTTGGGTTTAATGCGCCTCAATATAACAGCAGCATTTATCATGAAATTACCAACTTTACGGACATAAACTATCCCATGAACGAAGTCTACTCTTCCCAAGCTTTAGCCCGCTTTTTATTCCACATCAATCGGCCTCAAATTTTCAGTTTTAGAGACTTAATTAGGAAGCATAATGAAGAGAAAAGGTGGTGCGGATGGTGCGGAGTGGTGCGGGGTTACGCCCGGCTCACACCTTGCCATGCTGCTGTGACATCATCTACACACTCGCCCTTTATGGAACCATCATGACAAATACCCTTTTCTCTGAAGAAATTGGCAATCTATGTTAGTGCTGAGTGAAGGTAAATATTTTTGAGACCAGTTAATTAACAGAATGATTGTCATCAAAACACCAAACTCATTAGAATAATTGATTTTATTATGCACCGAGCTAAGCCATATTAAACCACACCCCATGTCGATGCCTAACACACACCTGCTGTTGTTCTCTCCAGCTGCTTTTTTCTCTTCTTGCCTTTGGCTGCGCAGGGCGAGGACGATGCCACTTGACCCGCTTTGTTCTCCAATATTCATGAGGAGCCAACGGGACAATGACTCACACTCCGTCCTCTCTCCTTCCTTCTGTTCTCTTCGCTCGCCCCCCGTGCCGCCCCCCCGCGGAGGTGCGCACGCGGGCCGCCACCCCTCCTTCGCCCCATCTCCTGCCAGTCAGCGCTTGTCGTCACCATCCCGCGGCAGAGAGCGCGTAGGTGAGGGATGGTGCTGTTCACACACACATACGTACATTCAGTTATGCGCGATAATAGCTGTAGACTGCTGCTGTGGCGCGTACTTCATTTTTGGGAGGCAAAAGTGATGTTTTTGAGTGATGATGTCATTTGGATGCGGCATTCATAGCCTTGAATCGTTCCGTCTTCATAAACATCATGGTCTTTTTCTAAGTCTGTCTCGTCGCACGCCAGCGATTCTTCTTGTTGTGACATCTGTAATGTTTCTGTTTGAGAGAAATGCTCACTGAATATGAATATATACAATAAAAGCCCTATATTATCCTTCATCCAGGCTCTTTTAAAATGCCGTTAGATACATAGAAACTTTATTTTTATATTGTAGGCCTTTGTTGGGGAAGGGTGACGTTCCTCCACTCATCCAAGAGACGTTCTCAGTTCTTCTGGTTTGCAAACTGGGACTTGATAGATTTATAAGAACAGAACCGTCGACGTGGTAGACGCGTCATAGATATATCTAATGACGGGGTTCCACACAGGTTTCTATTCAGTCCGGCTCGGTCGAAGTACTGGACTTCTCACATATCTGCTCTACCCAGAACACGCGAGGGCTTACACTTATAATGGCCCACAGTGGTTCCTCCTACAGATGTGCATGCTAGAATACACGTTACTGAAGGAAAAACAGAACGCAGAGGAACACTTTAGAGCAATGTGGACAAATGCTGCCTTTTGGTGGAGTTCATGGAATTATGCCAAGGCAAATTCTGGAGGAGAGAAGCAGCTAAAGGACGCAACTATGAATGTAAGCTACATGCTAATGTAGAGAAATGCGCATTGAGTTGCCTTGTATACGAAATGCGTGGTGTAAATAAAGTTGCCTTGCCTAATGTTATGCTTAAGTTGTGCTGACAGCGGCCAAAATCTATCATTGACAAATTCACCGTTTTCAACAGTGGCATGTGAAATATTAAAAGCCTGTTTTGGTGAATATGCTTCAACTATACATGAACAAAGAAACGTTGTAATATAATCAATGACATCAGAAAATCAAACGAGGAAATTACCAATACAATTTTTATGCACGAAAAGCATTCACCACAACAAATAAAATCTAGGCGGGCCTGGCATTATGCAGTGTGCAGACAGGTAGGAGGCGAAACCATATAACTCAGCGGGATAAACTGTGAGGCCAGCTCTGCTCATCACTGAAGCCTCGACACGAGCTCACCTTTGTGGGCTGAACACTTCTCGTCTCCCCTCTCCTGCCTGCTACTGCTCCAGTCAGCACGGTGATGATCCCTGTCGTCCATCACTGACGGAGCACACTCTTGTCCTTCCAAGAACAAAAGTGTGTGTACAAGAGAAAACTATATATTTTCGATGTTTTAATGTATGGCATTCTGATGCATAATTGCGCCCCCGGCCCAGTGATTGGGGATTCAGGATCGGGTCAACTCAAGGCAAGCCGTCAGTCCGCCCTGTACCTGTGACTACCTCCGCTCAGAATAATGTGTCCCAGTCTCTTTGTAAACCTTCGCCAGCTGAATAAAACAGCTTGTTCTTCCTTAACGCAACATCAGCTGAATGTAAAACTCCCAAACAATGTCCCAATCCCCTTTGCTATTTTTCAATTCAGCGCTTGTTGTGCTTTTTATTGAGTCATAAAACCGCCTCTGTATACATTTACTTGGACTGTTGCCTTTGTTAAGAAATCCCGGCGTGTTCCCACACAGTCTGGGCCACAGGTTGTAATATATCAAAGGTTTTCCGTATCCTCAGTAACGCAGATTGTAAAACATTTCCCTGCTTTATTTGAAAATCCACAGGGGCCGTGTTACGTGGCGGTGTTGATGTATCGGCCCATATTCCAACAGGTATATTCACTATATGACACTTAGGTGCGTTAAAAATACCAGTGCTCAGGTCCATTGGTGGGTTACATCACCCCATCTCCTTCCTAATGGCTGTTTGCCCCTACATCGCCCGTGATAGGTTTTGCACACAGCCGAGTCTACGCTTCCTGTGGGAGCGATGTGGACGCGCTATAGACGGCAGTGCGATTGAATAAAACATCTCAACGTGGCGGCTGCGGTGACTACACAACGCTGGATTTACACCGCTGCCTGCGCGTGTGTGTGTGTCTGTGTGCGAAATAACGGCTACAATCCAAGGAAGAAGACAGCCCTCATCCGCCATTGGGACGGGGCCACGGTAAAAGCTAAGGGCTATAAATCCTCGCACCCGCGGGAGAAACGCGGGGCCTCGTTCTCAGGGCGGTGTCCGGCCCGGGCCAGAGTTGGTTTAAAAGGCGGCAGTAATAAACATGCAGCAGGAGACGGGGGCTGCTGCGACTATGAAGATAACGCAGTTGGCACGAGAAGGAAAGTCGGTACTGAACAGCTGAAGGTGCTTTGAAGAAGTGGCGTTCATGGAAGCAAGTGGATAACCGTGAAAACAGATGGTTATAAGAAAATAGAAAGGACAAAAAAAGATCTATTGTCATGCTTCCAGGAACGTCGGTGGAGCAAAACTTCCGATTTTTCTTAGATTTCAACATGAACACCATGCACCTGACAAGGAGTATATTTAAGGATGTTTTATCTTTCTGTGAAGCCCTCTGGTCTTCCTTGGTCTCATTGGAATGTGTTTATATAAATAAGCTTTGATTGCTTGATTGAAATTGTTACATACTATATTCATTGACTCACAGACGCACCAACAAACTATTAAGAGTCCGTGTTATTTTAGAGTTGCTTTGGATGAAACAAAACTCGGATAAAAAGTGAGAAGGTTATCAGCCGCTGAGTTCGTCATATAATGCTGTATAACACGGCAGTTCAAGTGGAAGTTCGAGATGGAATATGCTGCATATGCAAGGTCTACCTTTAATGAGCTTTTTATTAGGCGCAAGGAAAATCAGGATTTGCACATGGGTCAATTCACCTCATAGAGATAGAAAACGCAAACAGTTAACAATGGATGGATCTAAAGCCTTTGTGCGGCTCGTCTTTCACTCGACTGACGCCACGTTGTAATATTCTGGCCCATTTTATGCAGCGTTTTCGCCTCAGTGTGTCATATGATGCAAATATATGTAAATTCCGTGTTGGAGCCCATATGTTCAAAATGCACGGGGCCAAAACGGAAGGGCGGATTCATGGCACGGACATGTGGGTTTATCGTCAGCATTTTTTACAGCAGATAAAACAAGATGCTTTCCACGACACAAAGCGACCCATAGGCGCGGCGCGAGAGCCATACGCCCTCCTCCTGCACTCGCATAGTTCATTCATATTAATTACAATGTTGCCCAGCTGACGTCTTTGTTGCAACTTTCTCATTTGGGCGTCTCGATTTGTCTCGAAACTTGAGAGAAGATTGTTTCTGAATCGCTCCCCCACACACGTCAGTGCAGAAAGACTGGAGACTAATTCGCACACCTGCTGCTATTATGCGGGCGATTTTCGTAGCGTCCTTGTATTCTCGGCAACAAAGGGCTAATTGCGAGCTGCACAAGTGGAAAAAGGCAAATTGTCAATACAGAAGTCTAAAAAAAATAGTTATAATAGCAGTGATGCTGTAATCTTTGTGTATGTACCGTTTGAGAGAGAAGAACTGAGCAGAAGCAAACTTTTTTTTCTGACGTTTCGGCAAATCTTGGTTTTGATTCCCATCGGAACAGCAACAGACTGAAGGTTCAGGGCCTGTTCTATCATGATGTTCATACTACGATGTAAAGTGCCAGTGTGAATCTCTTAAAAACATCTGTATCAAGTATAAACCCATCAAGCTGAGTGATTATTAACAGACATCAGTAGATAAACATCAAAGGAAAGGCTCACGGTCCACGGAAAACGGTTCCATGACTCTTATTTGAGTCCCGACCCGGCGAATCAGAGAGAAAGGAAGCTTATCACAAAATAAATACAAGGAATGGGTGGAGCTAATGGCACGTTTAACTCCTCCCCACATGAGGAGTACTCCAATCGGATGATGTTTTCTGGATGAGAGGCAAAATCTCTTTAATTCTAAACAACCCACTACAGATGAATACTGTTTTGGAAAAACATGTCTGATGAAAATCCCCTGTACGACTGAGAGCTTACAAAAAAAATGTCTTTTTAAGTGTCTTGCACAACAAAATGCATTGATTTGAGCAAAATTAAACTGCCAACCATCCAGTTTCTTGGTGACTTTAGCTCAGCCGGCGACACTGTATCACGCTGTATACATTTTGTAAACGAGCAATTAAAAAACAGCAAAAAAGACAGATAGAACTTTGCCGAACTTTGTTTTTTGTTTTCATAGTGTTCAGTAACTAGATTTATATTTACAATGTAAATGTCATTATCGATCGGTGGATGGACTTTTGGAGGGACATTTGCTGCTGATTGGATCGAGCAAATCTCGTGTTAACCAGTCAAAGCTAAGTCTCGAACCGCAGCTGAACAACGAATCACTAAAGCAGATAAATATTTATTTTAAAATGTTTTACTGTTGTCGCTGTGTTATTAATTTGTGGTAATGAACGGTAAACGTGCTTGTTTCTGTCGGCTACAACCTGCCTATTCACCGCAATATCACCACGGGATTGGTTCGAGACACCAGAGCATCCATGCCCAAGATTGGAGATCGGTGTATGGAATTCATCTTTCAGTGCAACCTTAAGTTCCTCCAGCTTTCATGTCAATACCATTATTTTTGTGATATAATATATGTAGAATGGAGTATATTTTAGATGGTCTAAATCTTCCTCAGTTGACCCAGAGAACCATAAGGTATCAGTTTGTCCCTGTGTGAACTGGCACTGGACTCCTTATCTTTTGGAAACAGTGAGCTCCCTGCCAGCACGGGCCAAAAACACTTCCATTATATTAATCTGAATGATTTTTGGGGGGTTTATGGGCATGAGTGGGACGAGCCAACAGAAATGGTTTCTATCTGAGTGGAGCTCAACTCTCCAGCTGCGTGACAATGGGAGATATAGAGAACTTGTGTGTCTACAATGGTCTCACAGATTAGCACAGCGCTGTAGTGC
Source organism: Proterorhinus semilunaris (assembly GCA_021464625.1). NCBI lineage: Eukaryota > Metazoa > Chordata > Actinopteri > Gobiiformes > Gobiidae > Proterorhinus > Proterorhinus semilunaris. Next base: position 30,652,759 of record CM038346.1, read on the forward strand.
GAATGAATTTGATAAACCGTGCCCATTGAGCCGTTAAAAGGCCTATAATGGTTATCTTGTGTGGCATGCGAGTGGCGCAAGTTTGTAAATTAACATTAGCTGTAAATAAAAATAAAAATACCAACAATGCCATAAATCGTACAGATTGAGAAAGAGGCAGGACATGTTCCACTTTAAATTACTGTATGTTTATTTACCCGGATTTTAATCTAAGTCAATTTAGCTTTTTTTTGTAAACAAGACATTTGAGTTTCGTTGAGTCCATTGACTTCAGATGTACATTGAGTCATTTCTGTTGTTACACCTCATTCTGTTTCAAATCTTCTTAAGATGGCCAAACACAGACCGCAGTCCAGGAAAAGGCAAGGCGGCAATTTGAACACGATGGTAACTATCCTCCTAGCCGGCTACATGCGGACCCCAGCTCCCCAGGACAACCAACCACCCGAGTACAGGGCAACATTGCAGGGGTGCGGCACAGGGCTCAGCCACAGCACATTTCTGAGCCTGCAGACAACCTGGTGTGCACACACACACCCAACAGGAAGAGGAAGTATGGAAGGCAGAGGAAGAGAGAATGGGGAGGGGCACTTTTATACTTTAGGTGCTGCCACCTGCTGGCCAAGGTCTATACTGCCACACTTGCATTTGTCGAAAATATCCAAAACATCTCTATATAGTAGTGTAATTTGTACCAAATATCTAGACCAAATGGCTTTAGCGTGGGCAATGAGTTTAACTATGGCAGACCGTGATGCTCTGTCAAGAATATGTGTGTTTGGAGTGGGATTGAATTCAAAAGTGAGGCCTTGAGGTAAAGTGGCAGCCGTTTGGATCGGTGCCAGAGCTGTGTTTTTGTGCCAATTATTTTCCCTTTTTTTTTCTTTTTTTTTTAACAAGAATGCTCAAGGATAGCAAAACGCTGTACATTCTGTTCCCTGGTAAAGACTAGGACAATGGCAGTGCTTCATATCATACAAAATAAAGAAAAGAAAAAAAGAAATGGGAAAGAATATCACGAAAGAATTACCCTGCAGTCCCCGTTCTCAAACTGGGGTCCAGGGACGCCACGTTATTGAGGTCCACATTGAATTCACTTTAAATGTACAGCTGTGGTTCACTCTGCTGCAATGTGCACTTCTCGTGTAATAATGTTTTTGCACATTGTCGATTAGGTTCTCACTTTGTCGCCCCTATGTCACCGCTCTTACCACCACCGTCTGTCGCTGAATAATAATTTTACACACCTGCATGGATCCACCGACGAGTTAAAGAGTTTGGAGAAGCAAGAGACAGAGATAGCCCCCATCCAAAATGATCTTGAGTGAAAGGGGTTTCATTTTCATGCCTAAATGTGAAAAAACACTTTTCAAGCATATTTAGAACAGAGGGGTGAAACCCGTATGCGCCATTTCAAGATGAAGACGACAGTGCAAGTCAGTCACAGTCAGACTAATTTCATGAATAGTTGTTGAGTTGCTACATATGGATTGTATACATTGTCGCCCCACCACCGTGCGGATGTTAAATCGTTTCAATAGGCCAGTAGAGTCTTTTCCTGGATCCTTGCTTAAAGTCTGGAAAAGAATCCCTTGGCTAGCAATGTCAGAGATTGACATTTTCAATCTCTGACATTGCTGACGGGTTCAGTCAAATGCTGAGAACGATTTCAGGACCGCAAACTTGACTTTGTTCAAGTCAAGTCAATCAACTCACTGTTATTTGAGTACAGTATTTCCCCTCTCATACCGAGCCATACCACAGTTGCGATGGTATCTCTCTTAGGCCGATCCACCTTGTGAATGCCTCCCGTCGTCATATCGTGGAACCATTGCGAGGGAATGCCAGGCAGCTCGAGTGAATGCCTGGCTGTAGTCGGAGAGTTTGTCGCCACAGATCGGTGCAGCATATCTCTGTTGAAGCGCTTTGGGTGGCTAGTGGCTGTGGAAAGGTGCCGAACAAATAAGATTCCCTCCGAGTTAGAATGAAGACCTCACTTTCTCTCGCATAAAGTGAAGTTATGGGCCGCTCAGTCGCACAAAACACCAAGTAGCGCCTCACTTTCGCCCATCACAAAAGTACACCTTCTTCCCAAGCCCTTTATCCCCCCCTGCGTCTAGCTAAACACACATTTGGCTGTTCAATCAAACCAAAAGAGGTGACACCGGGACGTCACTCTTTCTCCCTCGGTCTGTCTCTGTGGTCTTAACTCTCCTCTGTGTTTGCCATCTCTTATGACGGAGCTCGTGGGCTGACTAACAACCTGCCGATCTATATTCTGCTGCGATTACCGGGGCTTTGTGGGACTGAAGGCAAGAGAAATGTAAACAGGAAGGCATTGATTAGCTTTCTGCACTCAAGATTCGGCCCGCGATTTGCTCGTTTTTTGTCTATTTATGTCAGTCTATAAATCTGTCTGGATTTGGCTGACGAGTGTGTTTCGCTTTCATTAAGATTTGTGGCGAGTCGCTGGCGGGAGTTAGTTTGTGGGAAATGAATGTTGACGAACAAGGAACCTCAGAGTGGGGGCTGTTGCTCTTGTTTCTTTGTCTTGGTGAGGTACGACTCGAGATAACCTCATCAGCAACTGGTTGGCTGCGCCGCACGAGCGCATTTTTGGAGCCGTGCCACCTCCCAGATTTCTTACCAGTTTTGATTGCATTTTCCCCCCTCAGTTCTCCCACTTCACAACTTTCTTTCGAGCCCCAGGACTTCAAGGACACTGGGGTGGAGAACCGATGATTACCACGCTGTCGCTCTTTTCTTTCCAAGGTAGATCAAGGACACGTTAAAGAAGTCACTTTTAACCTGGAAAACTTCTAGTCATTTAAAAAAATATATCTAAAGAAAGTGAAGAACACCCGACCCAAGAATATAACAGAACTAACAATAAATGATGCCTCAGATCATCCTTGTGACAAAGACAAACCAATAATACAACAATAAAGCCATACAGCGAAACATTTCACAAATAATTTGAATAAAATAGAAGCAGTTATTTAAATTGACATACAAGTGGATATAAAACATTAAGTGGACATATCCTGCATATGGAGCTAAAATAGACTTAAAAACATAATTTTTCAATTTCCATTTACAGCGTAGTTTACAGCTTCAGCCCGGGGTAATAAACGCACTTGGAACAGAACGGCCCAGAACTGGTATAATGTTGGATTATGGGTTTTAAAATGTGGAGAACATAATTTCTACTATGATGCAATTGTTACCAGAATGTAGAAGAAGAAATAGCTTTATTAACCAGGATTAACCGAGGATTACTCAAAACTGTAGTGAATGCAGCGAATGAAGGGAAATACTATTCCAGGTCTGTCTTTGATGAGAGAACAACATTATTTTTTTGTTTTTCCTCGCCGTGTCGGAGGGTCTAAGGACCCACACGACTCGTCAGTCACCACCTTCTGCTGACGTTTGTTTGGACATTATGTTTTGCCTGGATCATTTAATCTGCCTGAACCTTACATTGTCTTGTATATATTGCTCTATAATGTTAGTGTATTGTACTTTTAATATGTCTCCTTGATGTGAGGTGACCTTGAGTGCTTAGAAAGGGGCCATCCAAATAAAATGTAGGCTATTATTATTATAACATGATTTAAACCCTAAAAACGTAGATTTTGAATGTGTTCTCGGGTGTTTTCACTAATACAACATTTCTAATAAAAAATACATGTATGAGGATCACCTTCAACCGTAATCACTAAGAAAATAATATTTAAAAGGACTGCTCCATCCACAACCGGTCAGTATTGGGCCTAATAATGATTAGTTTTTGAGAGGCCACATATCTTGATTCCACATACCTCTTGCTAACCTAACAACCTCATCAGTATCCAATTGGCTGCGGCACGGGAGCGCAGTTTTGCATCTCGTTCCTTATTTCATTGACTTATGGCTTGGACACCTGGCAGCCTATCAATGCGCAGTAATTACAATAGGCCAGTGTGAGTCTGAATAATTGATGTGCTTTCAGGAGCTGATGTATGCTGAAAAAACCCCGGTGCCGTCAGTAGTTTATCAGTGGGAGAGGGGAGAGTGGAGTCAGTGTGCCGACGCTTAGCACAGTAAAAAAGGCGGTGGTCAGTCTGGCCGGTCAGCAGCAGGAACGCTGCGGAGTTAGTCGCTCTGATGCTAACGGCTTTGCTCCAGACCTGCCCCAGATCAATACCTCAAAGACAAATGGTTTCAAGCAGATGATACTGCAGTGTCCGGTCAAGGCTATGCATTTACTGGTACAGACCGCAGCGCTCTGATGAAGCAATGAAGAAAACCAGTAGCAGTGTACATCTTATATTCTGTTTCACAAACATGGACTTTGTACAAGGAAGGTCAAACATTTTCCGTCACATTGTAGCAGCTATATTTAGCTTTAACAGCAATGTGTAACACTTGTGATATAGTAAATAACGCAAATGCCGCAGATTCCATGTTCGTCTCTCGGGAGAAACAGCTAGTGCTCAAATAAAATACTAAACACAGGTATGCGTGCCACCAGGTCTATTTTAGTGTAGGCTAGCCGATACGTACAGTTTTATACAATATATACAATATTTACATCCGTGCTCTGGCATGGTTGAAAAAAAAGAAAAGAAAAATAACGATCCACAACTGTCCTATGAGAGGTTTAGTCCACACGCTTATCTAATACGTAGCACCATTGTCCATAACGCAATTGTTCATAGTTGTTTGACGTGACACTGTCACATGATGAAGGTGGCGGGACACCAACAGCGGAATAACAGGGACAAGAGAGTATCCTTAAGGCCTCCTACCGCACCGTCAGAAGGACCAGACATCAGAGGAACTTTGGGAAATCCAGAGGGCATTAATGGTTCTCCCACAGACTGGATTGCCTCACGAACCCGTGGCAAACCTGGTTGATCGCATTCAAAACAAGTGGCTAGAGGCTACAGTGTAACCGGACTTCCGGGGGGCGCACAAAGACTCATGGGAAATGTAGTTCTTACTGCAACTGCAGCGAATTAATTATTAGCTGGGTTACAAATGCAAACACAGTATTTGCCGTTTTCAGTAAATACAGTTTATTGTTATTTTAACAAATACGACTTTCAAACACGGCCTTATAGGACTGCGTGTCAGCTTTTAAATCTAACTCTTGTGTCCATTGACAGATTTCATTCTTCATTTTGATGTTTTGTAGACCCGGTCCGTTAGACATTTCTCCTGCCAATTTATCAGCCTCAATTGCAACTACTTCAATGATTTGGCCACACTCACCCCCCACAGGCTGACAGGTGTCAATACTCCAACATTGTGACGCCCGTCTTTTGTCCCATGGCTCACAGCATTGACAGATGCCTATAGCTGTTACCACACAGTTATAATTGGTTGAGCTTTGACAGAGTTTTAACAAGAAGACCGTCATTATTTGATCTTTATTCATAGTTGAATATTAGATATTTTAGTGAACTTTCAGAACTTTCTGAGATATATGTCTTTGTTCACTCACACTTCACTCCACATATTGGCATTGTGTGTCTGGTGCAATAGATTGGTAAGCCTATTTGATGCAATACACTTCTGGGTTATTTTGTGCAGAGGGTTTCCTGCTCTTTGAGAGCCATGGCATGCAGGCATATTTTTCAAATGTACTTTAAATGCTAATAGGGCCTACTAATAGTTGCTATCGGATTTGGTGACACTCTTGAGTTATGATAGCATTAGGTAGGAGGCAAATGATATGCAGATTGTGCTGTATCTGTATTTTTAAACACATAACTACATGGAATGAAGAAATATTGTCAGCAGAAACATATGACAAAGAGCATTTTAAAGATTAATCTTAACTTACTCTATCTGTCTTTTTTACAGTATTTGGATGTACTCTGATGTACAAAGTTACACCTTAAAGAAAACATTATGCAACTTTTGTGAACGTGTCACACCATGTAAACATGTACAGGTAGCTGGAGTGGTATTTTGATGGATGCAGTTTTGAGTGATCCTGTTCACTCTGGTTGTTTCTTTTTCTTCTGCTGAAGCGTTCAAATCTGTTTCTTTCCTGGACTTTCCTGGTCAGCATCATAAAGGGAACACAAATCTGCTCTCCACATATTTAAAGCTCACCTTCCCTCACTGAGTGTGCTCTTCACGCCGTTTTGCAGTATAAACCCAAATACGGTCGGACAATCAGAAGTGTCTTTTTTTATTTATTTTTTTTAGCAAGCCATTGGGTGCGAGTGACAGTTTGCTTTCATTGTTTTATACCAAGTCATTCCCACTACTGCCAAATCTAAAAATGTTAAAACTTGGGCACCCAAAAGCTTGCTTTTACACCTTGATTATGAAATGTCCACTTTAAGCAAATTTACTATTGTCTTAGATGCCGTACACATTTTTTTAATATATTTTGGTTCTATTGCTGGGTGGCAGGTGCTAGAATGTGATGATGTCACCGGGCCTAGTGGGGGGCAGGAGCCAGTTTTTTCCATTAACTGCATTACACTTTTATAAGTCGTATCTAAAAAGAAAATGTATGTTTCAAAAACGATCATTAATATCAGTCACTGGGTCCATGATCTCTCTGTACAAGACCAAACATTTCCTCAAAAACAAAATAATGTTACCTCTATATAATATTATAGGTCTTGTAATTTCACCTGCAACCCAGCAATAATGGAGTTCATAGATTAAAAACAATATTTTGGAGTAAAAGATTTAACAGTCATCTTTTGAAGCGTTGTGGCCCCTCTGACTTCCTTTAAACAGCTTTTGCAACATATACCACTGACAGTTCTCAATAGCTGAACAATCATATCTGTATTCATTTTCTGTTCGGTGCAACAAAAGATACCCTGTACCTTTAGATTTCACTTGAACCAGAGCTTGACCAGAGTGACCTCTCATTATGGCCATTACAATTTCTCCTTTTCTTCTCAAATGATTAAAATGACAGCCATGAAAAAACACCCGTTGTGCTTAAGAATAACAATGATCCAAATAGGGCACGGCGTTACACGTATAGAATAGTGCCATGTTATCCAGTGCCCACTTACCGCCTGAATAGGACGTGTATTGTACGGCACTTCATTATGTGAGAGACTGGGGTCACCTACAGAGGTTTTGATACTGTCTCCTTCCACTCGGCTGAATAATCCCTCCTCTTTGTGTCTGTGCTAATTCTTGGCGCGGTCTCATGGTCAGTCTGCCACTCCGCAGCCTGTAGCCAAACCCCTCCCCAAATCGCTCACTCAAACCGCATCCATTATGTATAGGCCAAAAATTGAAGAATAACAGGCTGCGGGCAAAAGACGTGAGATATAAATACACAACTGCAATTTTAGAAAGAGAGAGAGAGAGAAAAAAAGGGAGGTGAGTTGTAGCGACTGTCCAAATGTCTGTGCCAAGATTTACTCTGCAGAGATAGAAAAAACATTGGCATTCATTCTTAAATTTAAATTTTACTTTAATACATCAAAATAAAATAAATGATTAAACTTCGAATACCCAAAACATACATATTTATCATAAAAATAAATGTATATAGCAGTGCAAAAACACCCAATATACTGATATTTTCAGCAATTTTAATTGTTGATAGGAAGTTGCATGACACAAAATGTGTTATTTTACCAACTGACTAACTCATATGTTCATTCAGGCATTGGCTGCTGAGGCTGGAATTACATTGCTGCGTTTGCAACTTTTCGGTTAGACATGTGTTTAACCTCTTAACCCCCGCCTTAAAGGAACAGACCACCGGTTTTCCATACTGAGATATGTTCTTACCTTGCCTGGCTCTGCTACACTATTCCCCGTCCATTCCACGCAGGGAAGTGAGTCTGGTCACGGAGCAATTGGAGCAGTTTGAACGGGCGGGCCTAACGCGCACAGATTGTCAGTCTGTGCAGTAAAGTATCCGCTTGGAAAATGTATATGTTTAATTCTCTGTAACTAGACATGGATCGCGTAACTACTCACGTAATCGTATTTAAATGGGGAAAACATAGAAGAGCTTGGTCGCTTCTAACTTCATGCCCGTTTGGCCCCATAGAGGAGAGGCTAAATTCTAACAACATCTTTGGTCTTTTTGCGTGACTGAGCGCACACGTAAAGACCAGACAGGTACGCGTGAACTCGTCTAAGCTCAGGTAAGAACATATCTCAGTATGGAAAAATGGCGGCCTGTTCCTTTAACCGAGCGCATTTTCTCCAGTTGCCCAAATCTAAAAGCTTCTCGACTGGAGCTTACAATACGACCTATCGGGCCTGAGTAACGCCTTATTTGAAAGCTAAAAAATGTATCTAAACTGATCTTTTTCCTCGCGTTGTTGACGTCACTTTTTTTTTTACTTTTCTATCAACACTTTTTAGTTGTGTTTTCCTCTCATCTGCACTTTTTTCATTGCTTTTTATTGTTTCGTTTTCTGTTGCGTTTGCGTCACATTTTGGCTCGTTTTTATCGCATGTTTTGACGCTTTTTCTTTTCGAGAAGCTTTTAGATTTGGGTAAAGCCAAACTGGAGAAAATGTGCTTGGTTCAGGTGTTAAGAGGTGAAAAATGTAATGTTGTATCTATGGCAAGGATTTATAATGATGACAGAGGAAGTGTATGTATAGCACAGCAGTGAGCAAATGTTTCAGTAATGCTGGATTCTCTGGCGCTGGCTTTCTAAGGAATCGTATTCTAGTCACTAAGATTAAATTGTCTCTTTATCAAAGTAATTACAGTATTATGAGATAGCAAGTTGTGTTTTGGAACATTTAATGCATCCCTTCAAAAGTCCCCAGATCAGCAAAATGTTTTTTTTTTACAAGGTTTGGCTCAATCAAATGAAAGAAACACAAAAATGCAAGACAGTGTAGCCAGTCTGATGTCGTCTTTTGGAACATGAAACTTTGCCCATGCCTTCAGTTTGCCGCTGTGTGGAAAAGCCATTATGCAGATCTATTTTCTGCTTTCTCTGCGCCGGTGTGTACTGTATTTCAAGTATCGCTGCCAAGGCCTCTGCGCTGTAGTCCGCATCGGGCCTCTCCACTTTTTAGGTTTTTCATTTCATACAAAGAGCAAAACCACAACCACAATGAGCTTCCATCCTCCTGTAGCCTGCAGTTTCAATGGGCTAATGGTCATTTTGGCTGAAAAAGTTCTCAAAGCAGGTCGCGCATATTCATGAAATCATCTACATCGCAGATTATTAACAAACACAACTTTCGGCTTTAATATATGGCAGAATTTTAATGACTTCTGCCCATCTTCTTCTTCTTCAAAAGAGATCATCACCACAAACGTTTTAACCTACTTGCTTCAGTGCAAAATAATAGGCTTTGATTTTGAGTTATTGAAGACAGACGCTTGGACTATAATGTAATTCCAAAGGTTTTTTGGAAATGTAAGAATAGGAATGGAAAAAGTTAACATTAAAAACAAATACAGAAAATAAGTTTCATACTCTATAAATCTATCGTCATTACTTCCTTATGATAACGTCATTTGGATACATTTTAAGCACAGGGAGAAGTTGTCTAAGTTAAACCTCATGGTGGCCCTTTGGAGCAGCGCCTGACCACTGGCCTGAATCCACTGAGGCCCAGTACCTGCCCACACCAATGAACCAACCTGCTGAACCAACAACAGTCAGCGATAAGAGCCGCTAATGACCGCAGCATTAGGCCCATGGTAACAGTAACGGCTCAATGGTGCACAACAAGCAGCACCTGCACGCTTTAGCACAGTCAGGCTCTGTTTGGCTCAGGTGACGACTATAGAAGGGATGTAAGTTTTCATCTTTAACTGGAAGTTGCCATGTATGACGGAGTATGGGTTTGCTTCTCGGCTCATGTGGGGTCTTTCTTTGCACGTTCCGCCTGTGTCCGATTGGGTTTTCTGGTTCCAAGAGGGAAACCCTTCAGCACGTAGTCCTGACTAAGATAGTGGTTCAAAATGAGGAGAGGGGTTCCCAGGCACGGTACTAAGGTTACACCATGGCTCAAAAGCCATGGGTCTAAAGCGATGAACGTCAAATAGGAGCGATCGCTGTTGTTGTTTATTTACGGGATTTTCAGTGGATGTTTTGATGAACTATGAGACAGTTGATTGTTCATGGATGAATCAAACAGCTGATTAATCCAGGCGTGGTGGCTGTAGTGGCTGTTTATTTAAATCAATGATCTTTTGCTGTGCAATGTAAGCAATGCTCTGTTTGTGAACAATGGGCGCATTCATGATACGTTATTAACCAGAAATGTGTTCTTAAGACCTTCTTGGGAAGGTTTTTGGCATTCAAAAAATCTGTTCTTAGCTGAAAACGTTCCTCTGGAAGAACAAATCCTAAGAACAGTCAGGAGGACTCTTATGCGCAAACATATTTGTACATATTAAATCCAACCTAATTTTTAGTGCATCATCTTGATCCCAGGAAACATGTAAATATCAATCTAATAAATTGCATATACTCTGTATATTCAGAAATATGTTAATCACTTGATAAACCTATACATTTGCAATTAATGCCGCTGCTTATAAATAGGAATATACATATGTGCACTGCACTGACGTTATTTGATATAGACAAACGTCAGACTCTATCTTGTAAACTTGTGTTTACAAGTCGGACGTTCTCCTTGTTGAGCCACGCAGTCGTCACGCAGCCGCCGCTGCTCGCTAAGGGGCGGACCCAGAAGACGCTTTTGTGATTTCCAGGTCTTATCTATTGAATCATTTTGTAATGAAGGCAAATTTGCCCGGGTGCCCAAATATTTGAGTGGGTGCTTGAGCCCCGCAGCACCACTGGATTGATGCCTATGGTTGAGTTAAAGTTCTCTTTTGGGTCTTTCTTGGTTAGAGGTTTTGCATTTTGCACACAGCACTTCTTGTGTCCTTTCATGGCGAATGAGGCGATGACATATGCTAATTACTGCTAACACACTTCAAATGTAGCAGTCACGAACCCCAAAACACAGGAGCGAATGATTTTCCCTTCTTAAGAATGTGTCGTGAATATGACAGTGTTTTCTTAAGTACGGATTTTTAAAGGTTTTTCAGAAGATATTCATGAATGAAGTTCATGTATCAGGCCCATTGTTTTTGCCCACCATGTATTTGTTTAAAACATTCATGTTGCCCACCAAAGCCACCAAACTGCACAAAAAGGTGCCCAAAATGGAAAAAGTAATGCGACTGAAACTTGGAAACCAGAAGTAAAGAAACCCATATCTAAATCACGAATCAGAATTGTTTTAGCATGACTGTATCTGACCTAAACCAGACCACCAAAAAAAAGGATGAAACCACAAATGAATCAGACAAAGACTGAACTGTGCGATGGTTTCAAGGCTCTCTAACCCATTTATTATCCGGCAAGTGTTCCCACTTTACCACCAAGGTCAGAAACCGAAAGAAAAATGGGTCTCAAATTTAAAGGGAAAGAGTCAAACTCCGACACAGAGGCATTAGTTCATGTAACAACATACGGTAGACTCAATGGAAGCACCAGGCCGAACATTTTATGCCCAGCTTCATTTGGAAAATAAACTTGACATTGAATGAATAAAGGACTTCCAGATGAAATGGGCCGTTAGAGTTCGGGCTTTGGATATCACACGCGCTCAGTCTGGCCTCAGCGAATGCTTTATGATGCTTTTATTTCCCCTGCACCGAGACTTTAAATAAGCCTAATGTAATTTTAGTCTCCCATAAAGAGACTGTGTGGCTGTGCTGCACCAACTTCTATTATAAATTTCCCATTGTGAGGCTATTACGGGAGATCTATGGCTGGCAAATTTCACAATGCAAAGACACAGACTACCAGACCTACTCCCCAGTGCCCCTCGGTATTGACTTTTACCTCCCCTGGCTGTTTCCTATTCCACCTAATTAAAACTTTTGCATGACTTTTTGCCGCTCTAAATCGTAGGCTTGTGGATTTTGAGCCCCTGCACATCGAGCCTGTTAGGAAAAAGTTGCTGAGGAAGTAAGAAGCCATGGATTTTGCTACCTGCCCTGTCATTCCCACACACTCCGGGTCGAGCACGATAAATATTAAATAGCCAGCTCCACTCTGGCATGAAAGGATGCGAGAAATAAATTCAGAAAGGTCGTTTTCAACATGGATAACGAGCGGCAAGTTGTGCAGAATAAGACCTTTTTTTTTTTTTAAAGCCAGAAAAACAGCCGAGCTCAAACTGTGGCAGGAGTATGTCTCATACACAGGCTCTTTCTAGTGAGCTTTCGAGCGGAAACTGAAAAACAATAAATAGATTACACTCTAACATGAGTTTAAAACATAGATCTAAATAACAGAGATCAGAGGGTCCCATTCAGCCCCATTCATAGAAATGATCCCGGGTGGTCTGTGAAATGAATAGGAAGCCTGTTCCTTAAAAGGGCGGGAAGCCTCCGCAGTGCTCCAGAGCCTGTCAACTCCACTTTTTATGTATTATAAAAAAACAGCGTGTTTAAAAATATCGTTGCCACATGGGTCATAGCCATTTTTAGTTAAAAAAACTATTTGGAGCCAGTACAAATAAGGTTCAAAGCTAAGAATCCTGTTTCCAAAGTGTCTTTTTGAGTCGCCCCTGGCCACCAGGAGGTGGTTTTACAGCAATGTCAGCTCCCCACCATGAGGACCAAAGAGAAGCGCTTTAATCGTCATCAAAACATACCATTAACTGGACAGCACCTTTGTTCTCCTCTGGTTCCACATGATTATATATTGTACAGTGTATTCAAATAGGTGCTGCTGGAGTTTTATGTAACTACAATTCTCAACAACTTCTGAACAATCAAGAAATCGCACTTTCGCAAAGATGTCCAGAAGCATTAAAAGCTAATGATAATGTATAATATGTGGTCTTTAAATCGCTGCTTCCAGGGGAAACTATGGCTACAAATGTAGCTTACCACCATCAGCATGGAGTGAATGAACCCCCCTCCCTTTCATGTGTGAAGCGCTTTGGGTGTGACTTGTGTCATATGAAAAGCGCTATACAAATAAGTTTCCTTTCCTTTCCTTTCCTTTTGTTCAACGACACTTTGAGAGACCTTTCTCCAGCCCTCCTGTATAGCAACATGTGCTCTCCAAGACCATCACGCTGTCAGCCTGGCTTTGCGTTAAATCTTCCATAGCTGTACAGTATTGCAGATAACTGTGAATTTGTGCTGTTTATTCAATATTGCGGAGAATAGTGGCGCTTTGAAGCCACCTGGATAAACAGGTTATTGCCATATCAATCATTCACGGGACATCATATGGTCCAGACTGAAGACAATATTGACCAAGAACTGACAGAGATTAATGCCTGGGGCCGCTTCGGTCTCCTCCATTTCATCCACTCGTCTGTGCTGCTTTTGGTGCAATTTCCTTGTTTCGTAAATCCATTCTTCTTTTTTTTCATATAGGGCAAGAACTTAACCTCAAAGCTTGCCTTACAAAACCTTTGAAGTGCGAGCCCAAATTACAGTGTATTAACTAATAACCTCTGCTATGGAGATCAGTTGGAGCCAGCTCATTACGCTAAAATGCATAGCGGGGTCACGATTAATTAAAACAAAAACTAAAAGCCTTTTCCAAAACCACAAGAGGCTGGTGCAACGTCCCTGATATATTCTGAACAAACATCTGGAGCGCTTTGTGTCTAATTTGGATGCCAACTACATCTGCCATACAGTTCAAAAGATTGCTAAAATGTTAATTCAGGGTAAAAACAACCAAAAGCTTGAGGTGCAATGGGGCTGAGGTATTGAGATCAAGACTCTTTTGTTTGGCTTTAATGGGACTGTGTAATAAAAGAAAACATTGAATATACTTTAGCACCATTCGTATAAATAATATAATGAGACACATTAATCATCTCTCGCTTGTTTTAAAATGCTTTTCCAGTAACTTTGAGCCTGCGTACGCCCTGGACAGTAGCCAGTAATCCGTGGGGCTGACACATTACAGATGACAACCATTCCCTCTCACATTCATTCAATACGGGCAATCTAGAGGAAACGATTCGTCACACATATAGGCTGCATGTGCGTATGTGCAGCATTGAAGCCATTAAAAGGCTCAGCATGTCGATTTCAGTTTAGGGTGTACTGTGAGGGTTAGCCGATAGGACGCAGCATCTCCAAAACCTGCAGCTTTGTATCTCACGTCCCCATAGGGCAACTGGCACCATGTAGCGTTACAACTGGTGGCCTTGCATGGACTTATATTGAACACAGACTGAAAATAATCAAACATCTGAAAAGTCCAAAACACCCCAAAACGACTTCATTACTATTTCGTGCATGACAACCATAATGGAAACAGGAAAACACCATTTAAAATCATTTGTTTGATACCTGTACTAAAAATGTTTGTCATCTAGAACCAAAAAATAGAGCAATAATGTGTCAATGTGTTCCATCATGGAATATTTCTTTTAGATTTGTATCATTTATTTGAGCTGAAACAACCAAGTAACTTTTTTTTAGTGTTGTCCCTGGACCCAACAAGCATCAAAACTTGTAACTTGTTTTTGGTAGAATAAATTTTTTTTTTAAATAAAATCCCGATACCATACTGGTTTTGTTTAACCCAAGCCTAATCACAAAAGCTAATCATGTGTTAGCAATTAATACCATAATCATGTAACATTGTTGTAAGTTTGAAGATGTTGTTTTAAGGCAGGTGAATAGGAGAAATTAGTTAGAGATATCAATTTGAAACTTTTGCTGAACATTACTGATATAAATATAGGGAAAACATTTATTCCAATGTAAGTTTTCTGTCATTTTATGTTTTCATATAAAAATAAGGCATTTTGTGCATATTATGGACAAAATTGCCTTTATTTTCAGCAATGAAATCTAAATAATGGATTGACCCAGATTTAAATGTATAGTTTCATTTTATTGACATATTAGTGAGAGAGATTTTTGGATTCTTTTTGTTTTTTGAATAAGCTAATCATAAGGGAAAAAATCTGTAAAAACTAAATTTTTCCATTGTTTTGTTGGGAATAAATCAGACTGGGAGGTAGATATGAAAAATCCGTGGGAGCTACTTCCGGTATCTCTCCGCCTCGCTCGTGACAAAACATCATTAAATAAACATCGTACGGGGTAAGTTTTATACTCTGACATGAAAATTAAGATGTTAAACTAGCTATAAATCTCCAGTTTGACAGTGCACTCCCCCTCGGTATTGACTTTTACCTCCCCTTGCTGTTTCCTATTCCACCTAATTAAAACTCTTGCATGACTTTTTGCCGCTCCAAATCGTAGGCATTTTTTTTTTTTGAAGAGTGAGAAAGCTGCGCTAGTTGAACCGTTAATACTTTTTTCCTTTGGAGTCAAAGCTGTGGGAAACTAGGGTGCTGTGGGTGGAGGCTGCAGCACCCCTACTGGTTAGTTTGTTCACTGCAGGCCATAGACCTTTTTCACGACAACCGGAAGTAGCGCGTACTAGTGCCCAGTCACTTCCTGTCTTCGCGGGTCTATGAGAAAATAGCATCTGTTTTTTTCAACAAAGTTGCTTAATTTGCTGACTTCTCGTTCGCTGATGTGGAGGTAATCGCAGTCACAGTCAAGCGGGCAGGCTGTGAGAATGGACTCTAATTATATTCATCTTTTCTACCTGGAAGCAACCTAAAAGGTGCTGGTGTTGGACTAAAGGGACACAGCTAGCCTGAACTGTGTCAGTGAGATGGGCCGATATAATGGCTCAGCACACCCACAGATGTCCTCAAGTAATGGCTCACTCATTGTTGTTCTGGTAAGTGTCTGACAGCTGTTTTGCAGTTTTAGTTCAGATGTGTATTTCATGTTTAGGTCTTGTTTTTAGCCCTTGTTTTGCTCGTGTCAACAGCTGCTAAGGCTAAGGCTGTTAGCTTCAGGCTACGTGACATCTAATACAAACTTTTCCTGAATCTATCACTGTGGGGAAGCTGGCCAATGTGGTCAAGTAGGAGGCAGACTCATAAGTTCTCATGGTAGCCGAAATTCATTTTTCCATGTAAATGTGGCAAAAATTAAAAAACTGTAATTCAATTTAAACTGTGAAACTAATAATATAGACTCATTACATGCAAAGTGACATAGCCTTTATTTTTAAAGAATAAAAATGTTTTGTGTAAGGACAGGGTTCTTTTGTATCACGCATGAAGAGATATTTGGATATAGCCAAAGCATGGAGATAGAAGTTGTCTCAAAGAAAAGGCTTTTATTGCCGTTGTTCCTAGTTACAAAGTTACAGAGCAGTATAACCAGCTGGTGACTTCAGAGAAAGAGAAGAAGTGAAGTCCAGACCTCCGTCCACCGTCCTCTTTTATCCTCGTCTTGCACTTCTCTACGCAGAGAGAGTGACTGCCTATCAGTGAATCAGTTGTTTGTATCTATGTGCTTGTTCTGTATCTTTACTTCACGTTATGTTCAGAATGATTATGGTGTTGACCGTTGTCTATCAGCTAATCTCACTGACATGGTCATCTTGTTCTGTAGCGTGTGAGCAAAGCCTGAGTCAGGAGCTTGTTCAGATTTAGTTACAACCCTTACACTTGTAAGAACCCCAAATAAAAAATCTAATACAATTTGAATATTTTGAAAATGGACTGTAAGCCATAATCCAAAAAATTATAACGAAAAAAGGCTTGACATGTCACTTTGCATGTAATGAGTCTATAATTATATATTAGTTTCACAGTTTAAGTTGAATTACAGAAACCAATGAGCGTTTTCATGATGATCTAATTAAGTGACGAGCGCCTGTATAGTCCAATGTTTGGGTTCAAATTAAACCCGGATGAAAACAAGTCTGATGATAGTCTTCATGTATCAGAAACACAACTTTGGCTTCTACTTTGAAGAAAAGAGCTGAACCATTGGTGCAGGTGTCTCTGGTCACACAATGGACACGTTCAAACCCTCGTTCAGTCAGTCTTTGAATGCATAACCTGTACACACACAAAGGCAAAAGGAATTACAACATGGATTTGAATGTTGGGGAAAACGCATGTAATGTCCACTAATATACTATTATAGCTATATTCGTATTCATTCACTTTGATAGGTTTTTTTGGAGGAATTGTCCACATGACTTTAGCTTAAACAAGGATTAAGGTTGTAGTGGGTGTATATATGATCACAAGTTTAAGCACTATGTGAAAAACTGAGCAATGTGAGTTTTTGTCTAAGATCAATGAACTGTCATGTCTATTTCAATCTAATTACCAATAGTCCAATATAACAAGGTAGCGAGGAACTATTTCTTTAAGGAAAGAAATGTCAGTAGATTAATAAATATTACACAGATTTAATTATTTCTATGGAAAGAAAAAGGCTAGTACTAGCAACTGTAAATCAGCCAGGATTGTGCCACTGGTTGAAATTCCGAGTCCGTCGGAAAAGCGTGATAAGAGAGAGGTATGGTTGTTTTCTTGCCCCACGAGAGCAAACGGGAACAGAACAAAAGCAAACGCACCGAAAATGATCAATTTTCTCCATGGCCTAACGCTAAACTATAGCCACCGGATGTTGTAGCGCGTTACTTCCGGTGTGAAAAAGGTCTATATGATTTTCATATTAGTTTACAATGTAGCGGCTATTCTGTACCCAATATAGCGTTTATTTACCTTTTTTCCCGTGTCTGGCATAAAACAATTACTAGTTACAAACAAAAACTAAACAGAAGCTTTTGTCCACCAACTGCTGTGAGCCTACGCAGTAGACCGACAGTCAGTTTCACTCTTTTCCGACATATGGTTTGTGAACATCTGTTTTAAAGATCCGCCGTCACAATTATGACAACTGCTCCTCTCGCCTCACTGCATCATAACTCCGATATCTTCCAAAGCTCCCGCTCACCACAGAGAGGGAAAGATTTTAAATGTCCCAAATGTTCTTTAGCACAATGTTCACAGCTGCACACATTACAGAGAGGAAAGTCGTGTCATCTAACCACTCCCATTAGAGCAGTAATTGGCCCTATTTTCAGCTGCCAGCCACAATCACATCTCCGCGGGTCCCTGCCTCATACTTACTGCGACTTACTACTGTTGAAGCACATTCAGCACCAAAGGTCCATTAGAAGGAAGAGATAGAAGTTTAATATCTTCAAGGTGCTACAGCAAGTTAGTAAGTGCGGTTTGTCAATGGTCATTTGTGGAAGAAAGATGTAGGCCAGTAAAAGGTCTTGTAAAGCTCAGATTTACTGGCAAATAAAGAGACATCAGGCACAAAAGGACAACTGTGTGCTGTATAACAATGTATGCCAAGCGCTCGCTCAAAACATGAAAGAGAATTGAGCAAACGACTGATTCGTTGGTTTGGCAAAGACTTGCAGCCTTTTCCAAGAAACGGCTGTATTTTGGCTGAAGAATTAAACTCACCTACTGTACATCTAGCAATGCACTTGCCTCTCATTAATTAGTTCTGTACAGTTTCAGTAGACCCAAAACCTCTCTCTAAAATCGCTTTACTCAGAATATTTGCTAAAGCGGTCCAAAAATGAGACATGGAATAAACTAAAATCTTCCATTGTCTCCTTTTGTTCATTAATCAGCAATTGTGTCTTTGTTGGCCGCTCCCGACTGGCTCCTCAGTGCTAATTCTTACATTCACTCCAACCAAATGATCTGATTTAATACAATTATTCTTACTGCTTCTTGTGTCTTGCTTGTTGGCATTTTTTTTTTTTTTTAAAGGAACAGGCCCCCGTTTTTTTCCATACTGAGATATGTTCTTACCTAAGCTTAGACGAGTTGATCATGCAAAAAGACCAAAGATTGTTGTTAGCATTTAGCCTCTCCTCTCCTCAAACGGGGGTGAAGTTAGAAGCGACCAAGCTCTTCCACGTTTCCCCCATTTAAATACAGTTACATGAGTAGTTACCCGGTCCAAGTCTAGTTACACAAAATTAAACATGTCGATTTTCTAAGCCGATAAAAAGGGGAACTGTATTGTAAGACCTTAGGAACACTTCGATGTCCGCGCAGTAATTTTTTCACTCCTAAAGAATTCTGAAGATATTACTGCACGGACGTCGAAGTGTTTAATTTGGTGTAACTATACTTGGCTCGTGTAACTACTCATGTAACCGTATTTAAATAGGGGAAACGTGGAAGAGCTTGGTCGCTTCTAACTTCACCCCCGTTTGGCCCCATAGGGGAGAGGAGGAGAGGCTAAATGCTAACAACATCTTTGGTCTTTTTGCGTGACTGAGCGCACGCACAAAGACCAGACAGGTACGAATCAACTCGTCTAAGTTCAGGTAAGAACATGGAAACACGGTGGCTTGTTCCTTTAAAGGGGAAATGGTCAAAATATTTGAGCCAAGAGTATAAGGCTTTCACACGATCTGCCGCTGACTAAGTCTGGCTCGGATCACATAGACAAATGTGCATTCTCAGATCTTCAGCACTTTAGGTTGTTATTCGTAGATGTCACTCGATCCAAATGTCTTAGGTATAAGAAAACCTTTTGAGCACGGGGCCACATTGGGTTGCAGTTTGGAAGGTGACCTCGCAATTCTCAAGTAGAATTGACTCTGTGCATAACTTCAAATCATAACAACGCCGCCCAAGAAGTGACTTCCTGTTTCGATCCAGCACACCAAAATAAAAGCACCAGCCTATTCATTAGTTCAGCAGTTTGTTAGTTCAACTTTTTTTCTGCCAAACTATTGACAGACAAAACACTTAAAATGTGTGTATTTAATTATATTCTTGTAATGTTGCAAGTACCTGCTGAACTAATCAATGAGAAGAGCTGTGTGCTTTTATTTTGACGTGCTGGATCGAAACAGGAAGTCGCTTCTTGGGCGGTGTTGTTATGATTTGACGTTATGCACAGGGTCAATTGCACAAATAAACGTTTATTTTATCACTGAAAACATTGGTGTTGTTCACTCTCCTTTTTTTTAGCCGATGCATCAAACTTGGTGATGTTTCACCAAGATTCTATTTCGTCAGAGCTTGGGTTTTTACAGGCTGGTTCTGAAGGTCCCGATGCTGACGTCTGTTGCTTTTAATATTGAAATAATTCAAGCCTTTCAGGTTGAGCCTAATAGCTTTGTACCTTTCTCCTGTTGTTTGTGCGAGTTACTGTTTACTGTAGCAGAAATTAATTACACTGATTGGAACTTGTAACCGGCGCTGTCTTCTCATTTCGTGCGTCAATAAAAAATAAAATAAAAAGCTGAAATGTTCCCAATGATTCTCCATTAAAGCTCACTTCACCTCGTCTGACTGACTGCCTCCTAATTGGAAAGTGAAATTTACATATTTTAGTGCAATAGCTGAAGGGGTCCATATAGAAACAGAGTAGACAAACAATGATTGGAACGAATGCATCAATCAACTCTGGGAGAAAATGAGAGAGCAGGAATTTTAGCCCGGGGATATTTTTAACCTCTTTGTTCCCGACTTTGATGACGCCGTTATGCAACTTTGAAATCCAACCACAGTCTACAGTCACCATTTTTGAAGTGTTCCCATTCATAAAAGTCACAATGTGTTTAGCAGCTCGCCTCTGGGCAGAGCAGACAGTGGACTATAACATGGAGAATGAATGCATGTGCTGTGGCGTTTGGGTCGTAAAAATGTGCAATTTTGAGAAACAATGCAAGAAATGTCCTGTTTTGGTCACTTTGTTTACAAAGATCCAACGAGATTTCCATACATTATTTTTAAACTGTATGTGAAATTTCTTAAAGCCAAAACTGAGGGGGAGAAAAGGCACGGTCTTGTTAAACCAACACCTCAATCGTGCTGTGTACGTGTTCTCCAAAACCTTTCCGAAGTCTGTAACTGGACTTGTTTTCCCTCTTAATTTGATTTTTGTGCTTTATCCTCAAGTACATAAATGAGCAGGAGGTCCTCAGACTCCAATTTAGACATGGCACTGCTAAATTGCTGCGATGTACTTAAAATATGTCACCGGAGAAAAGGTACTGCCTGACAAAAAAAAATTTGCCTCAAAAAATACAAAAGGTCACACGCGCTAATATTCCATTGGACCGCCTTTAGCTTTCCATTGTTGCTTTTATTTTTCACCAAGATCTTGTATTGAGGATGGGAGAGTGTGACCACAGCGCAACGCCTTCTCCAGCACATCCCGAAGCTTCTCAGTGGGGTTAAGATCTGTGTGAAAACGATGTCTGGCGCTCTTCTGAACCACTCTTTCACACTGTGAGCCTTATGAATCCTGGCATTGTCATCTTGGAATAAGCCTGTGCCATCAGGGAATAAGAAATCCATGGCAATCCATGAATGAACTGTACACTTTTAAACTCTAACCTAATAATCCGGGTCATCCAGGATGTTCAGGTCGTCAGCTGATCTCATTCTCTGGGCACTAAGTGTTGCTGAGCCCAGACCGGACCAACTGCAGCGACCCCAGATCAGAACAATTAGTCAAGTAGATAACAGTCCTTTGTTTGATGACTCCATTTGATTAAATTAAACATGAACCCTTACAGCCCAGACACAGACCACATGGAGAGGAGAGAAGAGTAATCAATATGGAAGTGGTCAGTGTCACAGAATTGATAACCAGCTCCGATTGCTCTCCAACGTGTTATTTTTATTGTCATAACTGTAAAATATATTTTTAAAAAAGCCACCTTAATGTGGTGGAGGGGTTTGAGCACCCGAATGATCCTGGGGGCCATGTTGTCGGGGGTTTCAGGCCTCTCATGGCAAACAGGCCCTAGGTGACGGGTCAGACAAAGAGCGGTTCAGGAGCCCCTTATGAGAGACCAACAGGCCCGGTTAGAACCACGAGGCCGTCCTTCTGTGGACCCACCACCTGCAGGAGGAGCCATAGGGGCTGGTGCAATGTGATTTGGGCAGCTCCAACAGCTGCCCCCCCGACCCGGCAACGTACAAGTGGAAGAAGATGGATGGATGGACTTTTTCCCTTAATAAAATATATTGAAAACATACATTTGTGAATAAAAAAAAAAAATGAATGCAGTATTGTTTTTATTTGATATGCATTTTCAGTTCGTCGTCAACCTGTAAGCTGGTCGAGGACACACAGATGCGCAGGGATTTGTTTATACGTACATGGTAAACTCAGAATTGCGGTCTCAAAGTACATTCCTGCACATGGAAAATAACGCGACGTGTGGAGGGTGTCAGAGTCTAACAAGTCAGGGGCATGGCTAACAATTTGCTTTGTGAAAACGGGACAGATTTGACACAGGAGCTTGAAGGCGAGTCATAACACCTTGGGGAGGGGGGTCTTTTATCGTCCTTTATAGGCCTAATGCCAGCAACAGAAACAATCACGAGGTGCCACGTCACCTTTCATGTGTTGCTTTTATACTTGAATCCACTGATTGCCTCCATAGAAGTGGCTCACTTCAGGACATTTCAAGCTCACCTCCCTCGTCTTGACACCGGCACCTGCAGCCTCTCCTCACACACGGGAGGGACGGGGGGGGTCTTGGGGAGAGAGACAAAGAGGGGATCTTGGTGACAACAATGAAAGTAGTTTGCTCCGCGGCGGAACAATGTTGTGCCTGATTAGTCGAAATGAACCTCACAGGAATGCACCTGCATCCACTGTTTACGGGCTTACAGGCTCAAATGGGAGTACGGCCTCAATTAGAAGAGGGGTAGTGGTGGAGGCAGAGTTTTCACTTCACAATATGATGTCTTTCTACGGATTAGAGCACAGTAATGGGCAGCACAGTTTCCCCCACAGAGCCATTCTATTCATTGGAGCATTCTATAGGGAAAATAAGAATATAAAACATGAATAAAATACAAAGTAAATACAATGCCTTAAATTGGAACGCAGAGGATCAATGTGTACAGTACAATACCACACACTATTCTTACTTTTATTTTTTTGCAATATCGGATACTTTCAAATAAAACAATCCTCCAGTGCAACATTATTCATAAACACCACACGTAATCTGTAATTAGAAATTGCTGAATGTTCCAAGACAGTTAGCTTTGACCAATAAACTGCTGCATGTATGTGTAATGAAGGATTAGCTGAGGGGCAGTTGAATATTCATGAATAATGGGATGGCTTTATTATCAGCCAGCCTTTACTTTGGGAGTCGTAACATGGAATGTTCTGTCTTTCTGTATGTATTGACTTTCATATTGATCTGGCAAAGGCTTCATGAATTCTGAATGATACGTATAAGTTCCAGCACAAGGAAGTGGCTCAAGTATTGTGACTTGATTTTAGATGTGAGTGTCATTTTTATAGAACATCCCAATTCAGTATGCATGCACAATTTCTCATTAATAGTACATTTTGGAATTTGTGTCATGGCTTCCTTGGCTTTCCCTTAACACAGACACTTCCTCCAGCTCCTCCAGGGTGACCCCAGAGCATTTTCAGGCCTCCTGAGCGATGTGTCCTGAAGGCATCTGGAGATGTGCAGGCCACCTCCGCTGATTCCTCCCAACCTGTGTGGCTGAGATCCTCACCTTATCTCTAAGGGAGAGATAAGGCTCCCCACCAGGAGCAAGGTTGGGACTTGATAGAGAGTGTCTGGTGCCGGGGTTCATTTAGTGGGTGATCTGTCCTTCTGTGGACCTAACACCTGGAAGAGCTTCAGTGACCGCTTTTTCAGACACACTGGTTTAACGTTATTGAGAGTGAGGCGTCACACGTGCCGAGTTGGATTGATTTGGGGGGGGGGGGGGGGGGGGGGGGGGGTCTGAGCCAGTCGGCCATGATGGTTGTACACCAGGGGCACTCCCCCAGAATTTTACGCATTCTTCACATTACTGAGCACTTACATTTTTGCGCAGGACAGAGACGGATCTATGAATACGACAAAGAAAAGGAAGAAAGAAAAGCAATGCAAAAAGATAAGGTGAAAGAAAAGGGGCCTTACAGGAACAAGCTCATACCAAGCACAAAACAGCGGTATTTGGAGAAGCTTGCGGACATCCAAAACATCGACCCATATGAGCTCCCTGCAGCGGGATGGCACAGAGACCTGGACCATTTACCTCCATGCACATACATGGACATAGTAAACTACCTTGTATTTGGGGTACGTTACTACACGATACAGGAGTTTAAAAGCCACGAGTCTTTGGAAAGTTACGAGACTTTCTGCTGTGGCTGGGTCCAGGACTTGGCTCTACAAGCCTCCAGCTGGTGAAAACAGCGTTGTACTGGCAAAAGTATGTTTCTTCACATGCGTTTTAGTGTAAGGTAATTACATTGCATTTGGCAGACACTTCTTGACCAAAATGACAAAGTAATAAAGTGCGCGTTTCGTAAACACTACATTGTTACGAGACGTTCAATGTACACAAACGTTTCCAACATGTTTTGACGGGTCAGAGACTTGCTCTCCTTGATGCTGTGTCTACTTCGGTAACCTAAAAAACTGGATCCTACTGTTCCTATGTCTATCGTGTGAGGTACTGGAGCACTTTTTAACACAGCAGTGACTTCCAGGCGGTAAAAAAGTGAGTAAGAATAGTAAGAACCTCCGCTAATACCGTGTTAAGAACACACATAAACAATCAGTTTTGCCTCCGGAGTTATACCATCATGGCGGAGGGGGGTCGAGGGGAGGGGCTCTGTGCCATGACGACAACTCCTCACTCTCAATATGTTGGAAATTAAGACATTTAGCAGTTTCATTAAGTAAGAAAACAAAATGAAAGTGGGGCGTTGTTACTTTCAGAGGATAATCGATGGAGTGGAACTGGCAACCTGACCAAGAAGGACAATTGAAATCTGGCCAAATGATCAAAAGTCACACGAACAGTGTCTAGACTGCTCAGTGGTGCCGGTGGAGTCGACAGCTTAAGTCCTGGAACATTTTAGACTTCCCAACACAAAGCACTTCAGTGTAATCCTATTATAGTTCTCCAAGAGGCGCTAAGTCACTGCTACTAAAATGTTTGCGCAGTTTGAGGAAAGCCTTCCTCAACTTTCATTAAGTCCACTGGCAGAAAAAACACCAGCCCAGCATTTCAAAACCATCTCGCATGTTTTGTGCCACTTTTACTTTCCAAAATTCCAAAATGAACCCCTTGCACAGGTCTACAATCTGTGTCGATACACAGTGAGATAACTATAATGTTCTGCATGTGTCTGAGTAAAGCTTTCAATCAAGCATCCATTGTGTGGGAATGACATAACGTGGAGCTCTGCATCCTACGTTCATCTGCCACGAGTAATCAGTGGCATATGGGCCTGTGATTTTACTTTGTTCAAAATATAACACTTCTTGTCAGGGCTACAAGAGGGTTCTGGGTTCTTTTTTTCAACAGTTCAGTTTGCATGCTTTTTCCAGCTTTCACCATCAAAACATCCAACAAATTTCAATTATGGGTGCTCCATGGGAAAGACGTTCCAAACACAGTGGAAAAACACTATTTTAAATTCACCCGGTTCCTTTTTTTATTGTTTGTAAACTAAAAGTCAGGCAGAGGGCTTTTAAGAATGATTATCCTTATTTTATTTTTTACAGTATATTCGGAATTATTCTAATGGTCACTTTATCGAATGCTTTATCTGTCGGGTTATATGATAAAACCTAAATCAGACATTTCTTTTACTTGAGAAATCGTTCAAATGATCAAAAATACATGTATGACTATTTTGGCTTCTCTACCTGCCTCCGATGCCAACTCTTACTGGTTCAACACGTGCACGATGTCAACAGTAAACCGCAGATGTACAAACAGCCACAGCACATGTTGTATTTCAATAAATGTTTCCTACTTTCCTTTGTGGGCCCCCCCCCCCGGTCCTCTCTCTCCAGGTGTGTGCCGCTTGGACTGCGTCCCAGACATTATTGTGAGGCAGGTTCCTCTGTTCACTGCTGCGCTGCTAATGAACTCGTCACCATTAGAAAGGAATCAGCATTCATCTCACAGACAGCTCAAATGGACCGAATGTGACACTGTTTGTTTGGCCTGGTATTTCACAACACAATAATAAATGAGACAAGCTCATGTCGGGCTTATTTCATTAGCACTGCAGCGTGAAGGACATTTACACATATTTGCAACTTGTTTTTTTACAATATTTATCCCCCCAAAAAACAGGCTTTTTTTCTTTCTTTTTTTTTCCTCACTACTTTTCAGATTTCAGTTACGTTTCTTATTTGGATTGATAAAAGCGAAGTTTATTGAGAATTCGCGACACAAATCGGGACTCAACATTTAATTATCAGTGTTTTCTTTTGGGATATGTGCTTGATTTGGATTTAATTGGTAATTTGTTAACCGGTCTCTTGCTCGGCTGGGGCCAGCTTAATCAAAGATAAATGGTCTGGTGCATACTGTGTCCTGTGATTTGTAAACTCATATATCTATTTATCTTTAGGAACTGACTTGAGTTTGCGAATGCGTGTTGCCCTAAAACTCTGACATTTTAGGGAGCACTGGCAAACATTGTCCATACAACATTAGCTCAGTACATATAGAAAGTGATTTCCGTTAGCTGCTGGGTCGCTACTGGTATAATAATAGTAATGTATGCAGTGCAGCTGATGGTCTCTGCAATCTTTTACATTGAAAGAGCCACTTTGTGCCTTTTCAAACCAAAAAATAAGTTGTAAAAAGACGCAAAAGCATTTTTATTTTATCCACAAACTGAAACTGAATGAATTAAAAGCAGTAATGTAATTCTAATAAAATAAATGGTCTTAATTTTATTTTAAAAAAAATGTCATGACAAAGACATCATTCACTGCAGCACAGAAGCTCATCACTCATCAAACACTTGGCCTGATTTACTAGGCCAGGTGTTAAATTACAAAGTACTACCTTAAATTACCATGCAATTTTACAGCATGTTCCACCTCATTATTCCTTAGAAACTGTTCACATTATTAATAAATCAGTGAATGAGTTGGGTGCTGTGGCTTTTGAGCGTTTATGAAAAGACGAAGAAACCCCATAGCACCTGCTTTTTGCACCACATTAGCACGCACTTTCTATATTGTGCACAAGTGCAAAACGCTCAGCAAATAGGCCCCTTGATGTTTTTTTTTTTTCCATAAAAGCTCAAAAGAGTCACACTTTAAAGAGCCGCATGGGGCTCTTGAGAGGCTGCTGAGCCAATATTAGCGACCACTTCCTCAGGGCTGTTTGAGTGACGTGTGCTACATGACAGAGCAAAACTTAGATAATGAAAAAGTAGGAAAACACAAACAATATCTGTTTCAATGACTGCTATTGAGGTTGTTTTGATCAAGATATAAGCTTGATGGATTTAATGCTTATTCAACAGTAATTGATGTTAAAATACTGGATTTTATATTATATTTGAGAGTATCAGTTCTAAGTTGGGTCATGGCTGGACATTGTTTTCCGGTTTCCAAATTGCGTGTCAAAGCGAGTCATTTCAAACCTTGACGCCGACACTGATTCTGTTTCCAAGCTGTGACATCATCTGCGTGCCCTCAATACGTTTGAACATTTACCACGGTGGACGTCATGACGATTGTGCAGATAAAATGCCCATCCGAAAACGCCATTGTGCAGAGATTTGGCGCTAAGATCTAAAGCTCTCTCTTTTGTGTGTCTGGAGTTCAGACAAAGGCGTGACCTGTGGCGCTCTTTATCTCTGACAGCCTTAAACCTGGGGGGTCCCTGAAGCCCCCCTCCAGTCTTCTGCAGTATACTAGAGCCAGCCTGGCTGTCTGTCAGCTCTGCCCCCCTCTCAGCACACTCAGACAGGTCCCGGGACAGTCGCCGCTTTGACCGCTCTGCACCTCGCACTTAAGTCCCAAAGTCACTGGACCCCTCCACCTCTGACCTGCGCTATCGGCTGGTGTCAGAGAGACGCTTATCTGCAGGAAGACCAAGGATCAATGTTTTGCTGAACATGACGGTTTTCAAATGGAAAGACTAAAGTGAAAAACAATGTTTGTCGAGGCTGTTCTTATTCTGGTGCATCTTGGACAAAACATTAAGAGTAAACAAATCATTTTACAAGAATCTAACAAACTACTCCAGTAAACGTGTTTCTTAAAAAGCATGTGGTTAGTCTTAGTCTTATGTATAGCAGTCAGAGTCAGTTTATGTGAAAATAAGTTTGAATTGTGCCTCTCTCAAACCCTGGTGCTAGAGTAATGCACAATAGCTCACAAAATGAATAAATAAACTAAGAGCGCTTACAATTTAAATGCAAAAACGTTGAAGCGGCTGTCCAACCGACCCTGAACAGTTTGTGGAAGTGGGCAATGTGACAAAAAAACAAAACAAACACCTCTGGTATTTCTGGACAGACGCTGAAGATTGACTCTCTGCTCCTCGCACAGAGTGACCGACCACGGCCGGGACAGTAAACACTCACAGGTCACATTCGCGGACCGTTTATAACGCCATCCGATAGGGCTAATAGACAGCAGCCAGTGGAGCCGGTCTAATTGGATAGAACAATGTGCATAATTACATTTAATGGAGCAACAGTGCAAGTAGATGTTGAGGGATAGCGCTGCCGGCTCCTTTGTTATGCACATATATTAGCCGGCGGATGTAGACGTTTGGAGAAGCAGCACTTGAAACATTTGGCTAAACAATAGAGCACTTATCATAAGTACGAGCCCAAGTCTGACCCTGACTGGAGCAGGCTGCAGCTGCACAGTCTGCACTGAGAGACAGGGGAACTTACTGACCTCTACAGCGCTTCAAACTGGTTAGTTAACCTTTTTGGTTATGCTGATCAGGAATCAATCACATTAAAAGAAAGGCTTGGGTAAACATATGCATTTTGTGCCATGTGATTCTTGAGGATAATTGAAATGAATCTCTTCCTGGTCCAAACTGCTAACAGCTATACGTATAGGAGTCACAATAAGAGTTGATGCTATAGATGCAAATAGATTTACCAATATATTTACTCAAGTAAGAGTAACGTTACTTTCAAATATTTGCTCTCAATTACAGGTAAAAAGTAATAACCAAAATAATTACTCAAGTAAATGAAAAAGTACTGAGTAACTCTGAAAAGGTCAGATTTATTCTCGATGACGCCATAAATTGTGTGAAACAAAAAATAAAATCATGTGGAAAATGTGACATCTACAAAGATAGCTGCTTAAATGTTTCTCAAGTAAGAGCACAGATACTTCACTATAATTGTACTCAAGTATGATAAAACTACTCTGAGAAGTATAATTTCTTCAAGTACACATACTTGAGTAACTGGTCCCCTATAACCTTTCACTCAGAATTTTAAAAACAGAATAAAAAAGTTTATACTGTTGTTTTGCTTTGACAAAAAGTAGGTTTACAGTACTATTGGTTCGCTTCCAAATCAATGCTTTTTTCCGTAACATATTTGTTATTGGTGGCATGATGTTTTTGTTTTGTTTTACTACGCTTTAGCTTTGCAGCGTCGCAACAAATAATCTGAAACAACTGAAACTCTGCATAAAAGCCTTCACCAACCAACAAGAATAAAGTATATTGCTATGCCTTTATGGGTAGTTTGTCTGTGCACTGGTCTCATACAGTCAGTACCAGCCACAGTGGAACAGAGCTGCGCTTGTGTCCTGCCTCACAGCTGCTGCAGGAGGAGCCTTTGTTTTTTAGGGGGGAAAGTGATCCTGGTTCCCACAAACACTGAAGCCCTAGCTATTACTTTATTATTGTGGTTCTCAGACCGCAGGTTATAATGGCCATAATGACAGTGACATCACCTGCTGCTGTAAGGAGAGAGACCTGGGTGGATATTTGATAAGTGTTTATAGAACCACAAGGCGACAGTGGAAGAAAACAGTAAGGAGGAGCTGAGGAAGCACTGCGTATGGGAGTCACAAGCTTTGAGAGGGGGTCAGCCCGATGTTCCCCGGGTCCGATGTTCCCCCGTACCTATGTTCCCCGGGGAACATAGGTACGCACCCCTTTGAGAGTGGCAAATGCTATTCTGGTGACTCTGCGTGGTGGCTGTCAGGTGGTACAACATCATTCAAACTAAATCTAAAGCACGCTGCTGGCCATCTACATCTGGCCTTGGTAGTGATTTTATTTCTTCTCCTAGGACAGTTGGGATCAAAACTATTTTAGGAATAGGATAACCTTAACCCTAACCCTTGGCGTCATGACGACGCGTAAACGGACAGCAACCTTCCTCTCTCTCGTGGTACAGCTACATGTTTTGCCTTTTTCTGCGAGCTGCATTTGTGGTTTCTGTGTAACACATTGTTAATATACTTTTGTATGTAATTGCCGTGTTTTTGTGAATTTTGGTGGAATTCTTTGCTGCAAAGAGTCATTAACGGTCCTGAAGAAAGCAGCTTTTTAAATGTAAACAAAAAGCTAGCTTATCGTCTAAACCCATTTGAGACCTACACATTTCATCTTCTGAGACACTGAAGAGGCACCAAGAGTCCCCCACACCTGCAGCACAGTGGAGCTACAGGGAACCAAAGAGGGACAAACGAGGAGGTATCCAGGCAAGACTCCCAGCGAAGCCACACATGCCTTCTGTCCATTCTATTGTTCTGGCTAATGGACTTTCACTGGAGAATAAAACAGATGAACTGCTAATCTCTTTTCAGAAGATGGTGAAAGACTGTTGTGAAGCGACGGGAGTGGAGGGAGCTGCGCAGGAGGAAGAGGAAGGTGGAGGAGCTGACCAGTGCAGGACACCATGCTCTGAAACAGGGACAAACCCACCGTTTTAGAGGATCAGATGAGACTGAAGGCAGCCACTCAGGTTTCCTCCGGGTGCTACGGTTTCCCAGACCTCCGAGTCTGGTTGAGCCACAATGGCAGTCGCAGTGGCTCAGGACTAACACCTGAACACTATTTCGTTGTATGCTTGTACAATGACAATACAACAACTAACCTACTTACCCTAACCATAAAAATATATGTATACTGTGTACCAACTATCCTAAGAAAAAAAAAATATGTGCCAGGAATTGGTATACTATACAGTATGGTTGACAAGCTAGCGTTATAGCTAAATGTTGATTGATGTGCATTGTCCCTGTTCAAATAAACTTGGCAGATTTACTAAGCACATTTAACTAAGCAGATTATGCTAACATTTTAAAAAATGTGCTGTAGTCTGAATATTACACTGTACACTATCTATCTCCACTGCAGTACAGCAAAATATTGAGCATTTTCGCCTCTTATGTCCACCAGTCCTTTCTAGAGAGAGGTTACTGCAATTTCCAACTCATTGATGACATTTCTACCTTCACAAATTGCAGTATTTACAGTACTTTTTTAACAGCAAGAAAACAAACCGGATACACTATAGCTTTAGAGGTCATACGCCTGATATTTATGTTGACAAGCACAGAGAGAGTGTAAAACTTATTTCTGCATTTTTAACACCTTATTCTTCACGGGGATACGTTTATGTGCATGTTAAAGTCACAGTAATGCTAACACTGCGTTTAAATTAAGCTACAATCCGGTGTGGCTTGTTCATTAACATGCACTGTCCCTACCAAATAAACCAATAAATGCACAACACAGTGGTCTTTTTTCCACAAATGTCTGCTTTAAATAGGAAAGCGTCAAAAGCCTAGTCATCAAATTGTAGAAAGATTCCATTTGAGTGCTATCGTTTTTATTGTTCATTACTTTTATTATGAGTCTGGATTGAGTGACCCATGACTTTTGGACGCTGTGTATATCTGTGTATATTTACCCAAAGTCCGCCGGTCGTGTCTCCGGCATCTTTCTATCTGCAGGACTCGCTGACCTATATTCAGTTGTGTAAGCACATCCATAGTTCAGCACCTCTCTGCTCTCAGCTCCTCCACTGCTGCTGCCTCCTCTGTCCCGGGGCAGTGGCAGTGGGAGAGGCTTTTCGGCCTATAGTAAAATGACCACTGCAGGCTCCCACACTGCCCCTCTGAGCAATCCATCTTAGCTGTCTGGAAAACTGCCAATCTGAAAATTGCAGTGACAAAACTACAACAACAAGGTTGGGGAATGAGCAATTAGTGTTTTTAATATTTCAAACTGTTGTAACCAAACAAAAATGTGGAATATGTCCAGATATAAAGATATGAAAGATTTTGACAGGCACGAAAGTTCTGACTCTTGTGCAACATTCTTTAAATTCACACAACGCCTTTAATTTGTATTATTACAAAGGATTTGGAAAAGGGCCAATACAAACCTACGTTGGGCTACAGTGACGTGCACAGACAATTTGAGGGCACCCCCGTCTCGTCAGGAAAACAAAAAAAAGTGATTTCTTTATTTGATACTGACGTTGATATTTAATATAAAATGCAAGATTAAATGTACAATAATGTAGACCTAATATTAAACAAATGCTCGCCCTATAAAGTCTGTCATAAGGCTCTGTGCTAATGAGCACCACCGAGTCTGGGGTGAATGTGTAACTGCCTCATGCGGCACGGTAGCACAGCGGTTAGCGCTCGTGCTTCACAGCTAGAAGGTCCGGGTTCCATTCCCACCAGGAATCGAACTTCCTTTCTGTGTGGAGTTTGCATGTTCTCCCCGTGTCTGCGTAGGTTTCCTCCGGGTACTCCGGTTTCCCCTACCACTAAAAACATGTATAATAGGCCCAGGGACTGCAGGTGGAAATTGGCACAAGTGCTATAACCTGGTACAATGCATCTCTCTTTTCTGAGGCTAATGTATATTGTACACATTAGGAAAGCGTACATATTTGAACAGGGTCCCTGTTCAAATAAATAAATGTAAAGCGCTTTGTGAGTATGTCTTTGAAAGACGCTATATAAATAAAGTTCTTCTTCTAACCAATTAATACTTAAAACATACATCTGGTTTGTCCAATCTAAATTTTTTGTCAATATCTTATATAATAATAATAATCCACTGGCTGTTCATACTCCTGTGCTCCTCCCACAGAGGCAAAGATCCCAGGTACCTCTCCTCCTCAAACTTCCCCTCCTCAGCTCACACAGGTGTGGCCCTATACGCCCAGCCTTGACTTAGTCTGAGGAATAAAGCTCATTTTCAAACCATTTTACAGTGCGACAAACAGAACCGCTAAAGTTACTGACGTCTTACTGCTGACTTTGTACGAACGGTCCCAACACACTGCACTGACATCCTCTCCCAATCGGACGTTTAGTGTCATCGCACTAGTTCGTATGTAAAAGGTTATCTAATTTACTTTACTCCCACTTACAGAGATGGGCTGTACCATAATTCTCAAACAGGGCAACACAGGGACAGTACCGATGCCCTTTGATCAGGAGCACATCATTTTTTTTTTTTGGGGGGGGGGGGGAACTGTGCTAATGAGAAGGGCACATAAAGGGCACCTGGGCTCTATCTGTGCACGTTCCTGTGTGGCTACTTGCAGAGGGTATGCCCATTTTAAATCTAAACAGAAATAGTACTTTCGACAGCAGCACAATGAGTGGACTTTCTTCTAAATTTTTTTTCTGCAGGATGCAATGCTAACTGCCATGTTGTTGCTATGTTATAACATCACACACATTACCACTGTAGTCAAAGCAAAGCAGCAAGACCTCCATGGAGAGGAGAAGGGATGTCTGAGGAGTTTTGTGTGTGTGTTTCCTACCAATGAAATCAACTGGGTGGAATGTAAGCCAGTATAGCATTAACTTCAAACCCTAACTTACTTTTGCATCTTTTCCTCTCACACCAAATAGCTTCAAGCCCTCCTTCACTCCATTCTCGTTGGGTTTTGTCCAGGCCTGGTGTCATGTACTTTGCATCCAACTCTATATTCACTGTCCCTCCTCAGTCTGGCCTGTCCAAAACATCTAATATGAACCATCCGTCTTGTTCTTCCCAATGAGAAACACAATACCACTGCTTTGCCTACTTCTTTCTTCAGTACAAACTGTAACTCTATAGACCCATAATAGAAATGGAAACAAAGGTCCATACAGTGTAAAAGACAGAACAATGATTATCATGGTGACTAGACAAAGAACAAAATGCCCATATTATGAGTAGAAAAAATAGACCGTGGCAGTTGTAGCAACATTTGAAACTCTTGCAAGACCCCCTTTGAAAATATAGGTCAAGTTTTTTGTATATTCCAATCTAGTTAACCTATTTTCCATGGTATGTTATTATGCCACGCTCAAACTAATTACCACTTGTTAGGGAATATCTGTAGACTAGGCGGACTAGATCAAACGGCGCATGGAGATGATTTGGTAATTAAGCTCATTTGCGGAATCTAGAAAGCGCTTCTCATTGGCTGGTTATTGTCCCCGACGCATAAAGTTTCCCCTCTCTTGTTGTTGAATATGCAATCACAGAGAACTAATCCAGGTCAGTAGGTTGCATTCTGGTCGACTGAGCTGCTGAGATAATGTTCCTCTACAGTAACTAATCACTGTTATTAGCTCTTGGCTCCGAAATGGATCTGAACGCTTCCATTTTACGCAGTGAGAAATGGCGGGACGTGGGGAACACTTGCGTGAAAGGGGAACGTTTTTTTATTCCAGGCTGAAATGCCATTCTGTTCAGCAGCACAAAAGCCATGTTGGGAATGAATGGGTTTTATTGTAATGGTTCCTTGTGGGCTTTATGGGTTAGTCCAGGCTTTACTGTATCTCTTAGTATAGACCTAGTTTTGTCAAATATTGCCAGCGAATCAAAGCATTGGGACAGCAGCGACAAAAGTCCCCAACTAAAGGTCCATTTTAGGCTCTTGGCAATAAATATCATGATGCTGTAGCCCACACTGGATTTTACAATAACCTCTAACTCTATTGGAGGCTACTAGAAAAATACATGCTGGGAACCACCACTTAAAAGTGCATTATGCAACTTTTTATGCGGAAAAAAAGTTGCTATTTGTGAGTATTTGACCATTTGTAGCGACCCAGTGGATGTATGAGGGGTCAGCATGTCGCCTTTACTTTCGATCACAGCGGTCTCTCCAACGCTCCAGGATCACTTGTTTTTAAAGGTCCGTCCGCAGTGAAAATCTTCCAATCAGTTGATCCTGGAGCGTTGTTTAGACCACTTTGATTGAAAGTAAAGGTGCCATGCTGACCACTCATACAGCCGCTCGGTCACTACAAGGTCAAATACACACAAATATCAACTTTTTTTACACTTAAAAAGTTGCATAATGCACCTTTAAAGGGACTATACATAAGTTTAACCACAAATAAATGTATACAAATGTAAAATGTCTTCCTCATACATTCTCCAGCAATGCACTGGTGAGTAGAATGAGCCCTGGCCTTTTCACTTTGATGCCTCTATATGCCTGTAAAGTCACATGAATAGTCTATGTTCGGGGCGAACAAGCAAACAGCGTAATGCGTAATGACGTCATACGCGTTCACGCTCAGCTGTAGCGTTAGCTGTATCTCCTCTATACTGACGCTGCCGAGCGAGTGGTAACTTCGGAAGGATGGATTTAGTGGAGAATAAAAGGAGACCGGCTTCAAGCACCATCGAAACTCCAGCCCAGACCCCAACTAACGAAAAGAAACAAAGAATTTATTCAAGTGTGACAAAGAAGGCAAAAGTCGAGTCTGATCAGCGTAGGCAAGATTTCCGAGTAAACATCGGAAAATGTTGAGAGAATCTTTCAAAAGATCCGTAGCTTATTTTTGCTTGAAAGGTAAGAAATTATGACTAAATACGTGGGGGAAAGTGTTGTTGATGCTTCAAAACAACGGTGTCCGACTGTCCGTGCATGTTGTACAAACTTCACTGAAACAAGCCATAAAATAATCATATTTTGAAGTTATCAAAAATAGTTGATCTAATAGTTTCATACCTACAGAGAAGTTGTGTAGTATTAGTAGCAGACTAGTAGTGTCAGTAATAACAGTAATTGTGCTGTACCTACAAAACATTTGAGTAGTAACGGTGGTAATGGTGCTGTATTTACAATAGCAAAAATACTGCTGCTAATGTTAGCTTTTCTTGGCCGCAAAATAAACATGACTTTTCACGGATTTAAAAGTAGTGAAACGAGTACAAAAAGTGGACATGTGCCGTTTACAAAATAGTTTACGAGTTAGCTGCGCTAACTTTGGGCCCAGGGAATTGGAGAGACAATTTAGGCTTTTCCTCATAGCATTTCTACCAGTGGAATTATTTTATTATTACAATTAGGCCTGCGTTTATGCATACAAAGTATCGAGTATTTTTTTCTCTCATTCAAACGTCATTCATTCGTATATCTGTAATATTTGGCTTCTTCCCTCGATTCACTTTGCTGCATTTGCTAAAGAATCACATCTTGGAAAATATTCACTCAAACTGATTTGGTCTAAACATCTTACAAAACAGTAACGTTTCTTACCTCAGTTGAAGTCAAATCTGTAAATTGACCAGGACGGGACTGTTATTTCTGGTGCTCGTAAAGCCTGAGCGCCTCATGCACGAGCTTATCATCGAGGCTGCAGTTACGCGTTTGGCCTGAGGGGGCAAATGCGAGCACAAAACTGTCAAACTCCACAGAGCCCCTTTAAGTCAACTTTAGATTTAAATGTTGGCCAATCATGGGTCCCTCATATCGTCTCAATTCAGTTTCATTATCTTTTGTTTGTTTACACTCTTGTGGACATGTGTTTTCCTGTTAGTGCAGAGATCCGCCCGTGTTTGAATAATCTGCCAGTATTTAACATGTGGGCGCGAGCGGCCTGTCTCTAATACCCGCCGCAACATTTGCCTCCTGTTCGCTTGTGTCACAGTCCCCCGACCCGACACTTGTAAATGTTATAAAGTCCGCAAAGCCGCCGCACTCACTCTCGCACACAGAGGAAGCAATGCCCGTGCTGGCGCAGAGGCTTAGCGTGTTTATCCATATGCTAAAAGGGTTTAATCATTTACCGTTTAATCCACCAAAAGCTGTTTAGGGGGTTTCCCTTTTTAACAGATGTCACAACACGGCACTGTTTATCCCGCTGCACTGAAGCCTGTCGCCACCGCTCGCTCAACCAGCAGCCGGCGCCAACTCTGGCCACTAGGGCTGCTGCTGTACTACCCAATGATACAGTCAGACGCATAGGCCTGTTCATGTTGAAGAAAAAGAGTATTGCTACTTTGAAATTATTTGACTCAAGTAAAAAGTAAAAGAATGCTCGAAGAAAATGTTACTAGAGTATCTGTTTGAGTGAAAAAGTCTGCAATGACGCCATAAATTGTGTGAAACAAGACATAAAATCATGTGGATATCGTGATATTGACAGAAAGAAATTTCCATTTCCAGTAAGTGCACAGATATGACTACTCTAAGAAGTACAATGTATTCAAAAAGTTACTAAAGTACATGTAACTGAGCACAACCTGCCTCTGGTGTTTATAAAGGTGACAGTTGAGAATATTCAGCCAGTATTTCCCTATGCATTGTACATTTAATTCTGCAATAGGTCTAAAATGGTCTAAAACAATAAGTCTATGTAAGCTGAGCAGAGACTGTTAATAATTATTACACATCAGTTTAATGTAGACACTCACACCGCATTGCATTAATCATTCACTCCACACTGGCAAGCTACTATTGTACGCACAGCTGCCCTGCGGTAGATCGACGGAAGCGAGGCCCTGACTGTGAAATCAAAGATACAGCCACAGGTCTAAAGATTTAACAAATTTTTCCTTTGCATTATTCGTGGTGTCATCAAAATGCACAGAGCTGTTACGTGGTTGTGTGAGGGTTTCTGACACTGGCAAAGATGAAAAATTAAGCAATTTATATATAAAATATCAGCGCTCCCTGTCGAGTTATTGTCTTGCTGTCATGAAGATGGACTGAGTAAACACGGTCCTTTCAAAGTCGCCAACAAATCTCAATATCGACATAAAGATTTATTCCCCGGATGTAAACACATTAGCATTGATATTCACAGAGAGGCGCGAGACGTCATTGTTATTTATTAAGAATCGATGCCTGAATTCTTTCTGTCATTGAGGCGCGCGGGGGATCATACCAAGGTGCCTCTCTCCTCTTTGGTGTAAATTTGTTTTGCTAATGCATCTGCCCTTTGCTGCATAAATGCTGTGTCACAGTCATTCCCATAGCCCTAGAGTTTGACCCCTATTCCAGCCCGGGACAGGTGTCAGGCCCCATCCCCCTGCTGGAAAACACCACAGTCCCACGCACAGGCGGCAGAAACGCATACATAAATACCTCCAGTCAAGCTTCCGGGTTATTGGGGTCAGTGTGTCGTGTCGAGCTGTCAACTTTATTATGAGCTGAGAGATTTAATTAGCACGACCCGTGTGAGCTAAATCCCCACAGCAGCAGAAGGCAAGGAAGGTGCTACGCGCTAAGCTAGCACTACGTCTTGGACCGCGAGTTTAAAGTCATGTTTCGGCACTTGACACACTGGACCAGCTTTCCCCTGTTTGCATGAGCATGTGGCAGATTACTATGCATTGTCCAGATGGAGAGAGCGCATAAGGCCAGTCAGGGGCAAGTGTGAGGGTGATCCGACAGACTGCAGGGGTCATCTGGGAACAAACTGAGAAACATTCTACAACATAAAATGCCAACAACACGTGACAACAGTGAACACTTGCCAAATATCAACAAATAAAACGGTTTGTGTGTCAGGGTTACCCCGGTATTTAGCTAAAAACAAGCTAAACACCTAAACGATCCCACACACCCAACACACAGTCTCGTCCGTGTGCTGCCGTCAGATCCAGCCGACTGAAAGACAGCTTCCTAAAACTTGGCTGTCGGTAAGCTGAACTCTCTCCCTCCCTCTGTTTCCACAGTCCCTTCAAGAACCCCATTTTGTGCACATATTTTTAGATTTCTATATCGTTCTATATTGCAAGAGGGCAACATTGTTTCAATTTACTATACTTTGGATTAAGTTGACTGAAATAAATACACAGACATACTCATGATTAAATATAGGTAATAAGTGACATTTTACACCTAAATGCGTATTAGTTAAGTCAAGTTAAGTCTGAGCAGAAATCTGTGCAACATTCCTGCATTAAAGAAGAAAGATGGAGAAAACCAGCCGTTCATCTCTTTTTTTTCCCAGTTCATCCAATTTCCACCCATCAAAAGAACTTCAAAAATATGCAGTTGTTTTACCTAACTGCAATGTCAGCAATTTTTCAAAATGTATATCGGCCATTTTATGCGAGTAATGTAAGGTATAAACGAGATTGCGGGCTCTTACACCGAAGAACTGGAAATAAAGGCTGTCATTCATCAAGACAGGTGCGAAATAGTGAGTGCAAGCTGGACAACAGCATGCACCTATTTGTGTGCATGTTACACCAAATTGACCATTTATGTAAATGAGTGAATGCGGCATGACTGAAAAATGCATGAAAGACTTTTGGATGCGCTACTCGTTTTGCACATGAGCTTCTTTTTCGTGTTCTTCGTCTTTGTGTTCTTCTTCGTGTTTGCCTTCATCATCTTCTTCATTGAGTTGCCTTGTGTACGAAATGCGCGGTATAAATAAAGTTGCCTTTCCTTGCCTACTTCTTCTTCTTCCGTTCAACAACAGTACAGTAACTTTAAAGTGTGGCCCGATAGCCCTCCAGTGTAGTTTGACTTTACCGTGGCCTTTGTTCTACTTCCTTCATGTCCAAACGACCGGCCGGAGCTCAGTACGGTCCCGGTGATGCTGTTATCATTCTGCCCGGCTCCGTGCTCATTGTAGCCTGGATGTATTACTGTAGGTGAGTGTGTATCGGACAGCTCCCGCGGGACCCCTCTGTCTTTGATGTGGGTGCCAGCGCGGAGCGGGATGAGCGATCGGCTGTTCACTAACGGGACAGCGGGCTTTCACAGCAGATGGTCCTATGTACATATCCTTTCAATGAAAGTGCGCAACAGAGCCAAGCAGCTGCTAAAACATACAGACGAGGGGACGCTGGCAAGGAATGGTGCTGTACAAAGGAAAACGTGTTAGTTTAAACATGTTTAAAATAACCCATGAGTTAAATGGGGGTTTAAAATGTACTTTAGGTTTGCTTCATATTTCGTAATGTAAATGTGATGATGCATAGAGAATTGGGAAATGTTATTCAAGATTACAATTATTTGCCAGGTTGAATAAAACAAAGAGGTTGTTTGAAGCATCTTTAAAACTGTGTCTCTGACTGTATGATTGCAGAGATTCCATTTTGAATTTTAGGGACAACAACAAGTGTCAACTAAAATATCACAAGTTTTGGTGTGACAGCTTTGGTAATTGGATTTCTGATTAATTTTACTACCTTGCATAGACAGCGACAAATGGTTTTAGCAATGAACATCTAAATGTCTTTGCTAATCAGGGTCCAACTGTTCAAGAAGGACATTGTAAAGCCTAATCACCTATCAATATGCAAATCACTGCGATAAGAGGCCTACAATTTCCTAAGGCTAAATACAGTGAATCATAATCATGGTCATTTGTATTCTATATGATCTAAAGCTAAACTCGGGTAAACGTTTTAATGTGTGTCTAAAACTATAGTGGGATTTAATGTAGCGTTGTATTAACTCTGTTATGTATTTTAATTGTATTTTTGATTGTATAAGGACTGCAGATGGAAATTAGCATTGTGCTAAATCTGGGGCAGCCATCTTTTTAATGTACCTGTCCGTTGTCCTTTTAAATAAATAACTAACTAACTAAATGGTTCCCTGAGTATAAACCTTGGCATGTTGTTCTATTGGGATAAACGGGTGCAAAAAGTTTGACCATTGGATTTTCATCAATCATAATGAGTTGCCATGCCACTGTTACACACATGTAATCAAATGTGGCCTCCATAGTCCTACAGAACCCAGTGTAAGTGCAGTGGGTCCGGCGAGGCTAATTGCCTAAACTCACAAAGGCAGCCCTGTCAGCCTCTGTAAACCACTGTTGCTGTAATTACATTATTTTGTCGGATAAATGAAATGGCTTGTGTGTTTTGCGACGGGGTTCACAGGTGCCTCCCTGTTGGTCCCACTCTGGGCGGGTCCCCTCCCTGCACAGGACTAGGTCAGCTGCTCCACTGTCACAGCCCATTAGCCTCCATGAGCCACCATTACCCACCTGCGGAACCACCAGGCTACCGTCCCATAACCAATGTTTGCAAAGTGCCTCTTGAAAAGCGCTATACAACTAAGCCTCCATACCATTAGCATTTTGGGTTTTTGATTGCACATTATACGCTGCAAAATCTAAGCAGCGGACACAATATCTACAAATATCAGCAAACGCAATTTAGTAATAGGAGATTTCACTCAATTACTAGTAGAACACATTTTTACAGCTCCATTAAAACTAAGTGAAAAAATCATCAAACTGAACAGCAAGCATTTTGGTCAACAGTGGTTAATAATAATCTTTACTTGCATTAATTGATTAGGTTGTCTTTAACAGAGACATGGTTCAGGACAGTTTTGGGGAGAGATTGGAATTTTCTTCTTTAGTTAAAGTTTAAAATCCAACGTCTTTTTAGCTTGACATGTTTCAGCTGATGCACAGGCTATCAATCCATCACTCTACTTTAAACAATATTGATAGATACTGTAGGCTGGAAACACCTCCCAATTGCTGCAGTTTTGAAGATGCTATGACCCAAACCCAATTTCCAATCCATCACAATCTGGCCCTTGTCAAACTTGTTGAAATGTTTGCTGCTTGTCCACCCACGCACCACTACCACACACCACCACCTTCTGCAAATCAACTTTGGGGACAAACTGTCCTCTTTCTGCCTGATATTTCACAATCAAACAGGTGCTGTCATTTGTTGTGTAGTAGAGAGATGAAAAGGCAGGATTTTTGTTTCTTGACCATGTTGGACGTTGAATGGGTTCAAATATGGAAGTACATCATGATCCTCCGTCAGTCTGGTTGCATTTTAAAGAGTGAAGCTATTTGACTGTATTCAGGCCATTGCAGCACATCTCGTGAGCATTTGAATACAATCTTGAGACATTTTTCCAAACTGTGTCAAGCTTTAATTCAAGGATACATGCATTATTTACCACTCCGCTCGGTCTGCATATCTTTTCTTCACACATGTTCCCATGAGCTCTCCACCGGAGAAATACCAAATATCCGGGCTCCTGCACACACGGAAACACATCAGGTAGAAGCTAAGACGCTGCAAGAGCCCATATCATGCTAAATTTAGACCTTTCTTGCTGCGTTTTTTTACCTCCTTATTTACTCTGCTTCAATCCAAGCTATGTGCCTTCTGACAGTGCTTTCAGTGCGCAGAAATAAGGAATGAATAACATGAAATGTAATGGGAAATGTGTTCCAAAAGTACTCAATAAAGGCGTT
Source organism: Proterorhinus semilunaris (assembly GCA_021464625.1). NCBI lineage: Eukaryota > Metazoa > Chordata > Actinopteri > Gobiiformes > Gobiidae > Proterorhinus > Proterorhinus semilunaris. The sequence goes on from CM038346.1 coordinate 30,694,877, forward strand.
TCAATCCTTTTCTTGTTATGTATAACTTTGATCAGTTTGCTGCAGGCATCAGGAGTGGCATCACGTCAGGACAGCCTGGGTCAGGAGCTCAGGGGCTTAGCCAGCTGGTCTCTCCCTGACCTGTTTAACGGCTCATAACCCTCTTAACACATCACCTGCTGGGAGCCAACGTCACCGCCAAGGTTAGCGGAAACTTTCATTTAAGAAGATACGGGCCACGGAGTCCAGTTCAGGAAGTTCGTCTGAACTTGGTTAACGTTATGGAGTAAAAGAAAGTATTCTTGATTCACATATTTTTTACACTATAATCGATTCTTTTGTAACAGGATAGTCATTGTTAACCTCTTAACCCCCACCTGAACCGAGCACATTTTCTCTAGTTTGGCTTTATCCAAATCTAAAAGATTCTTGAGCAAATGAGTGAAAATAACGACAAAAATGAGATGCGCATGTGGATGAAAACACAACCAAAAAGTGACACAAATTAGATGAAAAAGAGTGTGAAAAAAATGACGACGACAACACGGCAACAACGCATGGAAAACTTTAAATCAGTTTTGTAGGTCTTAGCTTTCAAATCAGGCGTTATACTGGCCTATAGGCTGTAAACTCAGGAGCTTTTAGATTTGGGTAAAGCCAAATTGGAGGAAATGCACTCAGTTGAGGCGGGTGGTAAGAGGTTAAACATTATGGATGTTGCCTTCTATAGATGCATTTGTAGGGACACTAAAAAATATTCAAGATTCAAGATTTTTTATTTGTCAAACCATGTGAATGATTTGAAATTATATTTCTCTCATCCTTGGTTGTGGAGGTGAAACATTGCAATAAAACATTTTTCACCCACAGAATAGTGAAACCTATTGACCATTCTTGATTCATTGCATTTACAATATTCATTGTATTCAGTACAATATTTAAATACGACATACCCACCTAAAAGCGCCTTATGCAACTTTTTGTGCAAAAATAAAAAGAAGATATTTGGGCATAATAGACCTTTTTGTGACCCAGTGGCTGTAAGAGTGGTTGCTCTAAGATCAATAGTTTTGTCGTTTTTTTGGTGAGAGGGTCAGTTAGCAGTGAAAACCTCCATCATAGAGACCACTGTGATAGTAACTATGCTAACCCCACATGCAGCCGCTGGGTCACTGAAAGGTCAAATATGTACAAATAAAAAGGTGTTTCCTTAATTCCATAATGTACCTTTAATGAAAGTTAAAGTTTCAATTATGTTGTGACACTATTATAATGGTCAGCAGCAAACATACCCAACTTAAATGCCAAATATATCATGAATCAATTATGTCAATGATACAAAAATACAAGTTATGTCTAGTATTGGCAGTATTGTAGGGCAAAGTAGAGTGGCTGGATCAATGGGAATCTGATTGACAGAAACAGGTCATCTGCAAAATAAATGGTCAATTATTTAGTTTGTGATAAATCAATGAGATATTTTTTGGACGGAGCGGTTGGAACCGAACGCTGGGATGAGAGCCATGTGTATTGGGAAAAATCCATACAGCGAGTTCACTAATGGACACTCAGACACATTTCCACATTAGCTCTTGTCTCACTGCCTAACTGCCCATGTAATTTGGAAAGTTCACGGTGTTCCTCGGCTCCAGCCAAATCTGACCATGAAAAGTGCCACAGTTACCAGGACTGCCTGAAATTGCACTAACCAAACTGATTAGAGGGGAGGAATCCAGTCGAGGGAGAGTTCAACATTGATATAACCGCCAAAGTTAGAGGCAAAGTAACAAAGAACTGGGTAAAAGAATACTTACGGGTTGTAAGGTTGTAGTCGAGGAACTTTTTTTTTTTTAGTCCAAGTCACCCTCAAGGCCTCTTTGTTTGAGTCAAAGTCACTTAAGACATGTCAGAATAGGGTTTGAGTTATTAACATACCGTTTGAGTCACAAGTTTAGCCTTTTCAAGACAAATTATTATCATGTCTGGAGTTATTCAATTGGGCATTCATATGAAGTTTCAGCGAATATTCGACCTGGAAGACCCACCTGCTTCAGCCGTTCATCGCCCAGGATCCCCTTCTTAGGCTTCCTCGTCCATTGCTCTGCGGTTTCCCAGCTGTGCTGCGACCCTCCTCCGCCCGTCCGGCCTCTCCTCGGCTCTGCTTGTCGTTGTCAACTGTCTACCCCGGGTCTCGTCTTCCACCACCACCCAGTGTCCAGACTCCGTGAGAAGCCTCTGTCAATCATCCATCATTCAACAAGACTCTCCTAACGCCACTCAACGCCACACAATGTTTTAAGTTGTGATAATACTAAACTAGAATTCAATTGAGCGGGAAAACACTTGAAACTTTACCATTTGTTATACTATTGTGGAGAAAAATTGTCCAGCAATTACTATCCAGAGAATCAAAAACCGGGCTGAATTTGCCCTAATTCATTGTCTGATTGTCTATTTTGTAAATTGAAATGTTATATTGAAATAAGGAGGAAAGACAGGGTATAGGCACATTTTGAGTAGCTCCACAAAACTGGCCATGTATAAAGGTTGGCGTATTGATATAGTAGCCAAAAACTGTGCATTTGACTAACCCTGTCTTGGGAGAAGTTGCAGTCGGAGAGGCAGATAGCTGAGTTGGCATTATCCCAGAAAGCATTGATCCGTGGAGCTAGTCCTCTTAAGGCGTGGCAGCTTGGGGGAGCCTTCCATTGTTTTCTCCTAAGTGCATTTGATTTCCTCATTATCATGGATATTCTCGTGGATTCAAAGAGGGAAGAAAAAGAAAAGAAAAATCCGGTTATACTCTCACAAAATGATACTGAAATTTCAATTCTCTCTCTCTATGGATGCTCATTTACATTTCGGCTTCTGGATTACGGCCCGTGGGGAGATGGAGTAATTTATGCCTTGGCTGTCTGCTGGATCTTCTGAAAATACTATTGTTGTGACTTCTCCTCGTGCGTGTGTGTGTGCGCATGGATACGAGAGGCATCTGAAGGTGTCTTAATGCCTGAGGCGCATTGGCACACTCAGCAGACAGCGAGAGAGGCAGATCCTATGTTTGTTGACAGTGCACTTAAACGTGCGTGTGTGTGTGTGTGTGTGTGTGTGTGTGTGCGTGTGTGTGTGCGTGTGTAAATGGGCGTGGATCCATGAAGGAAAAAAAATGACTTCATATGAGCCTGCTTCGGCGCACGGTGAATAAAACATAAACTGCTCGGGCACAATCACCGCGTCACTGTCTGTTTACTTTGCGTGTGAGAACGGCTGAAAATGGGGGTGGGAGGATTGCAATTTGGGGTTTAGAGAAAGAAAATTGGCGTTTTCATTTGCGATTTTAGTTTGCTCAACAATTTAGTCACAAAGTGGATCCAGCTTCTTGTGGCTAATGTTGTGATGCTTAGATTTTTCGTGAAAAGTCGTCATGTTTATAAAATATATAGGCGAGGAAAAGGGTTGGGTGAACATAGTCTTCATTTAGTATTAGTATTCCCAAAGTGCCTACCTACTGAGAGCTCATGTATCTCCTGGGGTACTCCTGCAAACAGTATAATTGCAAACAATAGACAGAGATGTATTGACTTGTTTACTGACAGTGATGTTACATATGTTCCCATGAACAGAGAGATAAGGGAGTATTCCTCTGTACTAAAAAGTTAGAAATATTGTACTTCCCAAACCTTTGTTCAGCAGATTGAGAAAGTGGGCCATTTCTCATTTTGAGAATGGAAGTAAGTTGGGCAAAGAGGCGGAGCGGAGCTTAACACTTTCCGAGCACTGAGGTTAATACAGAGATGAATTATTAACTTTCTCAGGCACCGTTCAATCTCCAGTCATGAAAAGAGAGGCGCGATCTGATTGGCTGGGAGCAAAAAGCCCCGAAGACGCACAGGTGTGTAATTTTGGATTTGTAAAAGTGCTGCCGCTATCTGCTCCAAAGACACGGCGAATAGAGAGGAGAGCGGGAGAGACACCGGCGGTGACAGTGAACACAGAGGAACGCTGAGGACTGACGCGGCCCATAAATGTTTCATAAAGCTCTCAGAACTGTGAAGGATTCAGCCGCTCCACAGAGAGGTCTGCGGACTTCCCGGCTCCCCCCTCCCCCTGCACTCCCTGTCCATGCCGTCTCCGCCTGACACTCACAAAACAGAGGGACACTGATAATAATTACTAATATACTAATACTGTGGGGGCAAGATGCTCATTGGGGGACTCTAGGATGATGAAGAGAGAGAGAGAGAGAGAAAAAAAAGGCTTAGTGCATCTCAAACCAAGTCACTAAGACAGACACAGTATTAAAATTAGCCATAGATTTAAGTACGATTCCATTGAAACTAGAATAGGTTTATAGTTTTAAATCATACATAGACAGGTATACGTAAAAAACTGCAGGACTATTTGTAGAAAAAAAGCTCTTTCCAGACGCGGCTTAACACGGCTCTGCCAACAAACAGAACAGAAAAGGCCATGCACAGTCGGAGGGTGGTAATGTACGGGTCTAGATAGAAAGAGCCGCCCAGTTGTCCTCGCAGTCTTTTGCATTTGCCAGTGCTATTAGCCCCATTACCCTCTCAGCCAGACCCTCTGCGTGGCCTTCTGCTCCCAGCTCACTGAGAACCATAACGATCGCTCTCATTGCAAATCTATTCAAATGTGTCCACAACTGCATCAATTTGCTAAATGCGTTTGCCTCATTCAAGCTAGCATCTGTGTGCGGGCTGTTGGAGGCCAAAGTTGTAATAATTGCGGTTTAGGGAGATACACTACCAGGCCAGATCCCTCTATGCAGACCGCTCTTTGAACCTAGTATGTTGCGGTGTTGAATTGATGGAAATCATTTGGATTATGCAAAAATCGACTGCTTAGTGCTTTTCACCATATTATAATGTTCCTTCATAAAATTACGGAATGTGTGGAGTCATTCACGCATGTTTGAGTAATTTTTGACACTTTTACAGAAACTATTTGCCATGACTCCTGCGTTGGATTATCCAAACCGTCAAGGCTGGACCTCAAGTCAAGATATGAGTCACTGTCTCTCAGGAAGTCAAAAGTCTTCTGTTTGATGGAGTTGGATGGAGCTTGGGTACTACAACACTGTCCCTATAAAACATTAAAAGGAAACCAATTCATTGGTAATAAATAATGGCATTATATAGATTATTCATACATATATATATATATAATTATTCATACATTTAGTATTACACTGCCTGACCATTAAACATGTGCTAGGGTCCCCACAGCACAGTGCACATCTCACTGTAAATGAAGACAGTTGGCTTCTTTTGCTTTCATTTAAAATGAAACTTAATCCACATGGCTAATTTGCATACACAGCTCACTGTGCATTAATGCAGCTGTTTCTCTCTGAGGATGAACCAAAGGACAGGATTTGGCGGAATATTTGACCAGAGCATTTTCATTTCTGTGACAGATGGTTGTAGTAGAGTGGAGGGTAAATCTGAAACATCTTATTTATCATTGTCTGCTTTCTGTGTAGCTTCATATCGTTGCGGTGGTTCATGTTTGAAACTTACTGAGCCAGTGCAGATGTAGCCTACAGTCTGTGGGGTTTATAAAGTGTGGTTTATTGAAAACAGCAGCAGTTTGACTTAAATTAAGTCAGAGATTGTTATTATGCATGTTTAAAATCAAACTGAAGTCAGTGGCTAGCATTAGGAGCGTTATGGGTGATGTCGTTTTTATGAAACAACTGTTGGCGATTTCACTTCCCCTGTCGTTTCCGGCGCTGGGTGGGGACCAATGGCCGCTGGTTGCCGCTGCTTTATGATCGCAACACTAGGGGCCACCATTGTCCGCCATTGCAGCAGTACCTCCTTACGTGGGCGGCAAAACAAGCTAGTTTTCCATTAGTTAGCATTGCACTTTCCACATGTTTTAAGCAACTGTAAAGCCGGGTTTCTAATTTTTTTGAACTTTCTACAGCTAGATATTGATCCTGGGATAACGCTGGGTTAGTTACAATAAAAAAACAAAAAACAGGCTGGGTTTTGAAACATTTTCGAAATCTCGTATACTAATGAACTAATGACGGCCGGACTTTGATTGACAGGCCGTTAGCATTAGAGCTAATGGCGCGGCGTGGCTATGACCGAACGACATGCCCCAGTGAAGACCCCGCCCTTATGCCCTTTTTAGGAACACGCTCCGTCACAGCAGGGTAGGAGGAGTCTGTATTGATTTCCCCCTTGAACGTGGTCATTATGGTAAACTGGGAGGAGAGAGGAGACTGAGTCTATTATCATTATGTCTATGGTGAGGACGGTCGGATTGTCCAAACGCAGCTGAAGCTCTAGTTCCTAACTGCACAGGGACCCAACAGTTGACCTTATCTCGTGACAAAGGAATGGGAGCTAGGTTCAGGACCCAGGAGCTATAATTTGAGGAAGTCGGATTGAGCCCAGGTTATTCCATCAAATGAATTTCTTCTTCTTCCAACAAATGGGTTGTCGGACCTTCTTCTGGGCTCACATTGTGAAATAGTGGTTCAGAGAGCATGAGACATCATGTTCATATGGAACGGCAACTACAGAGTACAGACCTTAACCCCACTGAGAATCGCTGGTATGTGCTGGGTGAAAAATGAATGCACCACTGGATTATTTCGACATTGCAGAAGCTTCCTGAAACAATGCCACAGTGAATGTGTGCTGTAATCAACGCTTAAGGTGGCCCAGCCAAATCTTAGAGGTCAGGCAGTGCATTTCACACACACACAAATTAAACATTATTTTCCCCATTTTTTGTTCATCCATTTTTTTTTTCTGTGGACACTGCAAAGACAGAAAAATCAATATACCTGCCTGGTCTCTTCAGAGCTCATCAAGAAAAAAACATGTATCAGCAGCATTGTTGTTGACCTCAGTTATCCTCAAGCAAAACATTTCAGTGCACTGGAGTATCAACCCGGCCCAGAGTACACGATCAAGCTCAGCCCTGTTTAGACCTGACTTTGCCGATTCTAAACAACGTCCATTTCACTGTCCTCAATGTCATGTCAAGAATATGAACAGCATTGTATTTGTTTGACAAGAAAGCGCGGACGGTGCATCCCACAGGTAAATCATCCGCATTGATTTTGACTGCATCTCCTTCATTTGTACCGACTACACCATGTACAGAGTGAGAATCCGCCCAGGGAAAGGTGCCACAGCCTCTCATCACGGTGATTGACACGCATTAAAACACGAACTTGACCAGTGAGAACCAGGTCAAGACTAAAAATACACAGACACAGCCTCGGGTACACAGCAGTGATTGGACGTACATATTGATCCACGCTTTGCACATTGGTACACAAAGATAGGAGCTGAGGTCACCTTTCTACAAACTGAATAGTATTTTCAGATGTCAGCCACGGTATTTCACCAGAAAGGTTTCAGTTTCAGAGTGTTTTAGCTGTATTTTGAACACAGATAGTCAGGGCCATGTTCCAGTCTCAACATCATGGGTTCGAGTCGCGTCGAAAAGTACCAAAAAACCCATAAGGACTTCTTTTGTGCAAGACGCAATGCAAATCTGTGCCATGTGTGAAGCCAAACTTATGACAGATCTTTTTTGATACTATTATACATATCCGAGTTGATAAAGAATGAAGGTACTTAAGTCATCTTCTGTACTCTTCGAACGTTTCGCCTCTCATCCAAAAGGCTTCGTCAGCGGACAAAGTCCCGCTCAGTCCGCAGCTTAGATAAAGACCAACAGGGAGGAGTTGGGCTTGGCCCGGCTCCTCCCCTCTAATCACAGCTACTCTCACCTGTGGGTAAACTGTCTAACTGGTCTTTCACTAAAGCACAAAGGGCAAGAAGACCCAAAGAACAAGACAGACAGACTACAGAGCCCAGAAGAAAGGGAGTTGTAGTGCCGTATGTAGCCGGGGTCTCAGAGAAACTTCAGAGAATCTTTAGGCAGCACAGGATTCCGAGCCACAAACAAAGCAATGTGGTTTATTCTATTCAATGCAAAGAACATTATATTGGAGAAACGAAACAAATTTTACAGAAGAGATTTGATCAACACCGAAGAGAAAGCACAAGCCGCCCTCAGTCGGCAGTGCACCTCCATCTCAAACCCTCCAACCACTCCTTTGAGGACGGGGAGGTCAACATTTTTAGCTAAAGAAGAACGTTGGTTTGAAAGAGGAGTTAAAGAAGCTATTTTTGTCAGGGAAGAAAATCCCTCCATGAACCGGAAAGGTGGGCTCAGATTTAATCTCCCGTCACTGTACTCCAATCTCCTTTGGGAAAAACCGACAGGGCACAGCCAGTCCAAGGAGACGGCACCTCAGCCAACAAAAGAACAATAGGCAGGTAATTAGCAGTGATCAGCCATGAATAGGACAGATAATGTGCAGTGATCATCTATGAATAGGACAGGACTGACCGATACTGCGGTGAGCAGATCGGTAGAGACGCTCTACTTCAAAGGTGTTTACTCACAGTTGAGAGTAGCTGTGATTAGAGGGGAGGAGCCGGGCCAACCCTAACTCCTCCCTGTTGGTCTTTATCTAAGTTGCGGGCTGAGCGGGAGTTTGTCCGCTGACGAAGCCTTTTGGATGAGAGGCGAAACGTTCGAAGACTTCAACTACTGAGTACAGAGTACTCCTGTATGACTAAGAACTTACACAGACAACTTAAAAGTTTATACATTTGATTATATTATTGGCAATGGCAACTTTATTCATAATGTACTTTAAAAATAAAAAGCTTCAAAAGTAAAACATAAGATAAAAACAATACAGTACTAAGAGTGCATTGCATACAAATGATTCAAATCTGATAAAATGTCAAAGGCCAAAGTGAACAAGTGTGTTTTAAGAAGATTTAAAAACAGGCACAGAAGAAGCCGGTCTAATGTGCAAAGGCAGCTCATTCCATAATTTTGGTGTCCCTTCCGAGCTTTCGGAGGGTCGGCCCATTAATCCAACAACCCATTAGTCCGACATCTCATTATTACAAAAATGTCCCATTGAGTAGGGGTTGAAAAATAAAATTAGGTTCAGGCAAGAGTCCACTGAGCTTAAGGTTATGGTCAGTGGTTGTATATGGCTCAGCTGCTCTTTGGAACGCTGAGGAGGAGCTGGTCAGCCGATTATTCTTTACGTGTTTACTCCTCGTCAGGAGTGTGGCCATGTTTAGAGCCGCCCTCTTCAGCCTGTCTGTGTTCACTGTCCCGATCCCCCGGGACTTTCCCAGTGTTCGAAGCTGCACTGAGCATAACATTTCAGCGGTGAGAGAATTAATCACATTTATTTTGCACCCAAACACACGTGACAGCGCGGGAGGGAATCCTGCAGACCTCAGTAGCTGCCCCGGTGTGCAGCAAGTACCCAGTAGGGCCGAGATCCAAAACTGAAGACAGCGATGGGGTTTGCAGTGCACCTGTCCGAGTTATTGTGCAGATGAGTGGGATACACCACGTGAGAGACTCCATCATCCCCACAACTTCATGGTGGAATTTGGAGCTGTTATTGCGTCTGTCTCATGTCGAAGTTCTTTCATCTGAAAATAACCAAGTGTTTTTGCATCAACTTGTATTAAATGTAGGTGCACTGTTATTGATAGCCTGACACAATATTCAGTATAACCATAAAAATGCACCATTGTATTAAGAGCAAGGTTCAAAGCGTGGGGGAAAAAGTGTAAGATTTCAGATTACTTTTAATGATGAATCTCCTCATGTCAAACTTGTTGTCTTCATAATTAGTATTAATCAATTGGTCGCAATAATGAAGTACCGAAAATCCATCCAGCGGAATCAATAAATACAAAGGCTGGTTTGTTATTGACACGGAAAGGGCGGTTGGCAGCTACACAGGAAGCATTGTTGCCGAAATCAACCAAATCTCTTTATCTCAATTGCTTTCTTTACAATCCACTGAAGGACAGGAACAGGCCTATTTAACGGGGCAGTCTGATGGAACCACCCGATCAATAATAAATTAAAGGCTTCTCCAACCACTTCACAGTAAAATAACCCCTGGAGGTGAGGCCCACAATCGCTCCATACCCTGTTCTGCTGTCTGCTTTGCTGCGAGGAATGGGTACGGAGAATGAGCCAAACACTTGTTACTGTAGTTTAACCAAATTCATTTTGTTCGACTATCTATTTGTCCGCCATTAGGACGTTGCATTGCTGAGTCCAGTTGTCATAAATCTATGGACAATGGCGTGTTAAGCGTGGTATTGTTATGGAGCAGCGGGTAGTTGCGGAGATGTAACAGGCTACAGCTGTGCCCTGGAAGCGCACATGCCGTTTTGGAGACGACAGAACTATGAGAGAACTTTGGGACACTCGAGGGACTGCATCTCCCGGGACTCCACCAGGAAACACAAGGGAAATAATGGACTTTTCTTCAGGAATTTGTAAAAAGTAGATTTGTAAGATTTGGCAACTTAAGTGAGTTTCCTCGTGCATGTTTGTCTGTCTCAATCAATCAATATGTGGAGATTACTTTACAATTACATTTTTTGTTTTAATATATTGCCCAGCCTTAGGTATTTGATTGATTAATTAAAAGCACTTTTTGCAGAGCACTTCGAATGATGGATCCAATAGAAATCGGTTGAAACATGGTGTGCCATTGTGCCGTTCTGTCACCGTTTGTCTGGTTGTAGATAAATTGCCTTGTTAGAACATTACTCTAGAGCTTTTGTCTGCTTTGTGAATGAAAATCTGTCGTGGAAGTTTCTATCCACAGTAAGGAAAAAGCTGGAAAGGTATTTGTCTTAATCAGGAGCGTAAGTTTATTTTAACACACGTACGGAGAACTCACATACACAGATAGCATACATCAGTTCTGCCGGGGCCAGTCACAGGTCCCCTTTTACATAGGTAACACATGAAAGACAGTCACGCCCACAAAAGGTGGGAGGGGTCACAATTTCAGACGGGCATCCAGACGGCGAGGCGCCTTGCCTGGTGAGATGCATAACATAAGGGACAATAGACCTGCAGAATGTAAAAGGGACAATAGAGATGCAAAAATGTAAAAGGGGCAGAGGTGAGAGAATAATTTGTGTCATGTCTGTCGGTGCAGGAGGGAGACCGGTTCCTTCCTGCAGGTTAATTGAATAGAACAGCGGGGGGCGAGTTTGCGTCCTTGAGGCTAACCAATTTGCCATAACACTCCTCTCCCGTGATAATGTAGAAACCCCAGTTTTACAGAAATCACATTCAGGTGGGTGAGTTTTGACTTTGGTCCCTGAGCAAAACAAGAGTTGTTGATGGACAGGCTACGCTGCCGTCACCCAAGCCTCTTGTATTACGAGGGTGTGGTCAAAGCTCTTCACTGTGATACCCTCCCCCTACATTGTAGGCGGAACGAGTGGAGAAATAAAAACAAGGTAAACAAAAAAGAAAAACGTTAGAGCCACAACTGTGTGGCCGTAACCCTTTATCCGCAGACAAAGTTAGCTTATCATTGTGGGTCCACTCGCGGACCCCAAAACCCCTCAGCGTGAATAGCTGAATTAGACAAAGTCGTCGTCCGAATCGCTGATATAATCAGGATCGGGGTTCAGTGGGACAGCGGCCAGGTCCGCCTCAGGGTCTTTGTATTGAACGGACACAAAGTGAGTGGATATCATTTTACCAACGGCCCGAAACACCATAGGTAATACACATGAAAATAAAATCATAACAGTCAATAGGGCTAAACCAAGATTAATAAGCACACTCCGCCAGGAGGACAGGAGCCAGTCCAGGCCGTGAGGAGTGTCCGTGACATTGTCCGCTTGCATGGCGTCTTAGCCGTAAGGGACCTGCTACATTCAGTAGTCTTTTTTGCAGGAATGTTCACGAGCACTGCCGCCTTGCAGTCAGGGGCAACGCTCCCTCCGAGCGTGGGTGGAGCGTTAGTGGTCATGACGATGTTTGGTCTTGGAGCGGCAAGACCCTAGTCGCGTTGGGGCCTTGGCCTTAGCACTCGGTCGGGCAGAGTGCTCGGGGTTTGGGGAGTGGCCTTGGGGTCCGGGGCAGGGGAGTTGGGCAAGGGGGAGTCGCCTCGGGATTCGGAGGCAGGGGAGTTGGGGCGTTGTGTTCTTCCGGGGGGTGCGCCTCGGGAACGCTGGGATTCTCTGGGTGTTGTTGTTGTTGGCCTGTTTCACCGACGGTGGTCACACGCCAGCCGACCTCTTCAGCGTAGGGAGCCGCGGATATGCCTGGTCCGTCCCCACCCTCAGTGTCCTCGTCTATGGCCCTCGGTGGCAGCACTGCACGACAGTGGTTGGCGTGGATCCAAGCTGTCCTCTCTGCAATCTTTAACGGCCGTGTCCATCACCAGGAGGACGAGGATGGGATCCATGTTTCCGTCTCGTCTCCTTCACCAGGACCCAGTCGTATGGCTCGATCTCGTGCAGAGCCGCCTGTGCAGGCAGAAATAGATTACAGTAGTGCATTCATTTCTTTACAATAGGACAGCATGTCATCATCACACAAAAGGTGCATGGCAGATCTCTAGGTCGGGTTCCCGCTCCCAAGTTGGGCGGTCTGGCAAAGAGGGTTTCGAATGGGTTTAGGTTTTGACCTCAGAGTGCCATTCTCTCGCTCGCAATGTTTCCTTATATCAATGCCCAGAAATTGACCTACTTCCTCAATAATTTTGCTACAAAGTGACTGCCATTGTCACTAGAAATTATATATTATTTTTTCCTTTCCGGGACATCCCATTGTGGCACAATTTCTGTGAGCAGAGCTTTCACCACCGCGTTGCTCGTGGCGTGTTTACATGCAAATACTTCAGTCCATTTGGACCAGAGATCCACCAGAACCAGACAGACAGTATTTCTTACCTTGGCATGGTGCGATGGGGCGGGGGATAGGCAGCCCAAGGAATAATTTGGAACTTACCCAGGTTCTGTGCCAAAGGTTTGGCAGAACCTCTCGTGTACCAATTGTGTGTAATTTAAGTTACACATCCCTCCTTTTCAGGCATGGTCTCGGCCATGTGCTAAAGGCACAAAGTCTCTGAAGAAATGCTGTGGCAGACCCGGTCTGAGGTTTACCCAGCAACCCACCAAGGCCATTTTTCGCCCACAGCACCGTCTCGTCTGGAGTAGCCACTGCCTGCATATGGGCAGAGGCAGGTATGCCTTGTCTGCCTTCGCTGCCTTCACCCGCTGCCTGCTCACGAGCCCCAGCGAGCGCGACCAGTTTGTGCTGAATGGTGTTTGGGCAAACAATATTAAAATCAGGACACACAACATAACAGACTCGGTTGTAAAATTGTCGACACTCGTACGTTCTCACACTTCCATCAGCCGGTCTGTACCTGTGGAATCCTGCTCCAAAAGAAACAGCAACGGTTCGTTAGTTTCAAGGCATTCACATGAAACAATGGTGTGTTATGTGTCAGTTTGTTAGTGGTTAGTTGTCATTAAATGCACTGCACAGCCTGTTGGAAAAAAAGAAAAGCAAGAATTTATCCAGAATTCATCCAGCGGACACAGTTATCCTGTGTCCGCTGCGGGTTGTGTTTGTGGTCATATGCCTGTAAATAAATGACCAGAAACGCACATCAAATATACACACACACACAACGATCAACTGAGACACACAATGACATCAACACAAACAAAAACGCTTGCGCAGTAAGTTGTCAGGTCAGGTCAGAAAGTCATTGTAAAAAAAAAAAAAAAAAAAATGTTTGTTCAGGCCATCAAATTTCATATCTTTTCATATCTTTCAGCCCAGAATTTGTTGAGCGCTCTTATTTTGAAAGCGTGATTGTCTTTCACCCATCCGTTCCACTAGTGGAGAAAAATAAGACACCACCGCAGTGCAAAAAGGAAAAATAAATAAATCAAAATGTCAAAAAAAAAACACAACCCCAAAACTACGTAAAACGTAAATTCAAAAGCATTAAAACAATAAGGACCTGAGTTACCAACGTCATGCACTATTTTGATTGGCTTTTTGCCCCACGAGAGTGTGATAAAAATAAGTCCCATTTTGATTTCACCATGTTGATTGTTCATTCTTTGTTTAATTCAGTTTAGAAGATCAGCTTTGGCCAGCCAATTTAGAAAATAAAAAATTGTTTCAACCCTCTGATCATGTTGACTTTAGGTATGCATTTTGGCATCTGTCCATTAGATTATGAAACAGATCTCTGTTGGGATAAAATTGTAACCCTTCACACCGTTTGTTAGGGTTTATCTCTTTGTTTTTGTTTTTTGCTTTTATGCAAACTTGGTGAAGAGTCAAAAGGCACTAAAACACAAGATTTAAACCAGCGTGTAACTCCTCAATGTACGGTTTCATTCAACCCAAACAAGTGGCAAAAATCCAAAAAGCCACTCCAATGTTATCAGGCCTATTCAAAATCGTTCAGTGGGACCGTCTGCAGCCCCGGCGTGGTCGCTGCATACGGCGCTGACAGCATGACCCCCGCCCCCCGTGGGGCTGAAGTGATGCTGTCAGGGTCAGAACACACATGTCGTCTTGCGGCCAGAAAACAATAAAAAATAAAAAGGGCTTCTCCATGCGTTTGCTTTTCTGGAGAACCACGAGTGTCCATCTTGGACCTGTGTCCAGCCTCCAGCACTGCTACACTTAATACATGCAGGGACCTCCCTCCACGCTGCAGACGTGGGTTCGGACAAAACTGTGTGCAAAGTGGAGCACAGTGGGTCGATAAACACGTTAGGTAATACCGCGGAGTCGTGCCTATCCCAATAAACGTACTCCGTTAGCCTATCTTCACTACACTGAAGCCATGAGTTTTGTGAAGCGACCACTCATTTTTAGAAAGGACCAAAGTCTGTCACCTTATGTTTTGTTTTTAACACAGGATTTGTTGTCCCTAAATCATCTACAATTTTAACTTTTACACCACAGATTGTTAGCGTATATTACGGGAATTCAGCATGAATTATCTCTAAAAAGTGCCAATTGCAATTTGTTCTTACGTGAACTTACGTGACATGAGCGGTCGCTTTGGTGACAAATGTGAACCCGGGTTTGGTCAGTCGCTCGTGTTTCCTCCACGCCCGCCTCTGCCGTCCTCTGGCCCCGTGTGAGCTTGAGAGGCCCTCTGCCTTTAACGCCTCCTCCGGTAACAGTCCTTCGACACATGTCGAGCACACAGTCTTTCCGCCGGGCTGCCGCCAGTCCGTGACACATGTTCCTGCGCGCTCCGCAGCACCGTAGTCTTGGCTCTGGCAAATAGCTTAAGTTTCTCAAGGTCCGCAGGAGGCCCAGGTAGCCTTCAAATAACGTTAGCCTGTGGTCCATGAGGGTTGGTTAATAACCAAACGTGCCGGTCCCAATGGCTTCTTCTGTTTGCGGTGCGGGGGCAACTTTCAACGGGGTTTCAGCGGGTGCGTTTGTTGTTGCACGCTGCCGCCTCAAAAGTCACGGGATTTGGAGCAGTTTGTCTCTGGCCTCCAAAGCAGTTGTCGGTGTCTCACATAATGTGTCCACGGAGTGAGTCGTGAGCTTCGGTTTCCTGAGCGTGTATCCGCTTCCGCCGCTTCTTCTTCTGCTCCCGGGTTTGGGCCCACTTCTCGCGGGGTATCAGCTGGTGCGAGAGGCTCTGTGAGCCGCCGCCGTGGTTGGAGCGTGGGGCTGGTGCTGGGGCTTTGAGGCGGAGGGCAGGGCGCGGAGGAAAACGCCGACAGACCTGGACAGGGAGAGGAAAAAGGGGACAACAGTAGTCTGCTCATTTTTTAAAACCCCAACGCCTTGTTTGGGTGCGCACTTATTGTTAGTAGGGGAGTTTGGGGGATATTTCTCGGGGGTGATCGCCTTACGCGTTCGCCTGTGTGTTCTCCGCTGCGGTGAAAAGCGGAGGAGCTATTGTTTTTACATATTTCTTTCTCTAACGTCTTTTGCCGTGATATTCTTAAAACCAAGTAATATTTCCCTTCCTTCTTCTAATTTTCACGCAAGATGCGTAATCGATTGAAGGACATAAAAAAAACCTCCCTCCGGAAGATCCGAATGAGCAGCACATAATTTGCAACCGTTTTTCCATTGCCATAGTTACGGGACGTCTGAATCCCTTTCTAGTGTACTAGAGTGTACTAAAGAACAAATGGATCTAGCCCGCTTAGTCTCTCCCTGCTCTTCCTCACTCTGGAGCGATCCGTTCCCCCCCCCGTTAGTTCAATACACCTAACGGGCGCGCATTCTTGAAACGGACCGGGCCCGGCTGAAGGCACAAAGAGTTCAGGGTTGCTTACAGAGCAATACTAACGCGCAGCCGCTAGCTTAAATCTCATACCCTACACAAATGGCAATGAACAAAATACCCCAAAATACGTAAATACATCAAATAACCGTGTACACTTAAGCGCTGCCCTGGGCTTGTTACGCAACTGAAAAGACAAAACTCACCAAATCAGGTTCTTTTTGGTCCTGTAGTCGAATAGTTTTTCCTGCGCGAGGCGACCGGTGTCCCTCCCGTCTTCTCGTCAAACGCTAAGTGAGGTAGGGAGGCTGGTTTTTTGTAGTAAATCCCAGGTCGGCCAAACAACACACGATCGTCTCCACGCCGGAAAAAAAAATCAGACATAGAACGTGCCAACAACGCCAAATTGTCGTGGAAGTTTCTATCCACAGTAAGGAAAAAGCTGGAAAGGTATTTGTCTTAATCAGGAGCGTAAGTTTATTTTAACACACGTGCGGAGAACTCACATACACAGATAGCATACATCAGTTCTGCCGGGGCCAGTCACAGGTCCCCTTTTACATAGGTAACACATGAAAGACAGTCACGCCCACAAAAGGTGGGAGGGGTCACAATTTCAGACGGGCATCCAGACGGCGAGGCGCCTTGCCTGGTGAGATGCATAACATAAGGGACAATAGACCTGCAGAATGTAAAAGGGACAATAGAGATGCAAAAATGTAAAAGGGGCAGAGGTGAGAGAATAATTTGTGTCATGTCTGTCGGTGCAGGAGGGAGACCGGTTCCTTCCTGCAGGTTAATTGAATAGAACAGCGGGGGGCGAGTTTGCGTCCTTGAGGCTAACCAATTTGCCATAACAAATCACAGCCTTTAAATGAGGTGAGGCATCCCTGCAGCATTCAAAGAGTTGGCAGGTTTGTGCAATACAACAGAATCACGACTAATACTAAAAAGATGGGTGGTGAAGTTCCAGGGCCAGCCGTTTAGTAGTAGAGGGTGGAAACGAGCTCTGCATTGGGAAAACATCACCATTTGAGAAGCGCCTCTACCAACACCGCCACAGAACGTTTGATTAATGATTAAAGATTGTGGACCCATCTCCAAAATTTGCAGCTGGGTAACTGGTTGCTGCACTGTGGTACACATGCACAATATGATGCAAAGGAAGAACTGTGTGAAGTTTCCATTGGTGTTTGCTCCGTTTCTCCAACACAAAAAACATCAACAACAGGGTTTCTTCCTAGATCAGGACTCAGATTCTGTGAAATCTCAGTGGGAGTAACCTGAATATATAAAGACTGGTATTGGCTCTCAGTTTCATAGTGTCTTATTATTAGCATTATAGTAGTGAGACAAATCCTTGCCCAGTGACCCAAGTTCTGTTGCAGTCCAGAATGAGTGTGGCCAACAGTGACTGACGCTGGAGGTCATTAATGCAGGAGCAGTGGAGTGCCCACGCCTGCTGCATGTGGAGCACAGAGGAGTCTCATATGTGAACAGACACTGGGCTCTCTGGAGGGGAGGCTGGCCGTGTCGTCCCTGGACAGCTCCATTGAAATGCAGACCAGGGCTGTGGATAATGGACTGCCCCATAGACACAGTGTCCAAACATACTTCCATCTTAGAGACACTATCTCTGCACCACACTGCACTGTTCACGTCCAGAGGGAGGCACTGGACATGGGCCAAACAGCCCTGAGAGGCACACGAAGTATAATGCCTATGGGTGAATAGGCTTTGATCAAAGTTTGCCAGTGTTACCAGAACCAACAGCACACTCGCACAAACCGACACGATGGATATATGTGCCCAGCCATGGAATTCAGGGACACAACTCGGTTTTGGGGCATTTTGAGAGAGACATAGCTTGAGAAAGTGTAGTCTCCAAGCTTACCAATGATGTGTAACACATGGAAATCTGATAATATTTGGAGAAGATGTGGCAAATTGAATTTAGGAACTCTCTAAACTTGTGGGCTGTTCTCACCTCTCTCTGCTGCTCGAGTGACAATAGGGTTTACTGGTTTCACACAGAAAAACGAACCTCTGCAGTCGTATCCCAGCATTAGCAGCAGCGGCCTCCAACAGCCGCACGCGGGAAAGCGTTGCATAACCATGAGCCACACGCACAATGACACGCCCCCACGGCGTGCGCTATTTCTCCGACAAAACAAGACTTTTTCAACCTGAAAAACTGATAGACAATAGACCTATGCATAAAACTGCCTTTTTTGCGTGGCATTTGTTTGCTAAAGCATGTGTAAACAACGCAAACCAAAGCAGCAGTGCCTCCTCCGCGGTGTTTACCCAGTATGTAAATAGACACAGACAAAGTCACCTCCCTACAGCGCGCTCCAAAATCTCCCAAATCAAGCTGGTTTTAACCTAAAAGTTTACGCTTTTAAATATAGCAATACTGCTAGCTTAAACATGTAGAGGCTTCTTCGTGGCTTCAACTGAACGATTCTGCAAAAAAACGTTCTTTTGCGCTTTTCTCGAACCTTGGGCTGCCGACCTGTGTCCCTGGAATCAGTGCTTTAAGTGGGCCGGGACGCGCTGGTACTCAGTACCGCCACTTCCAAAAACAGCTGTTGAGCGTACCGCCACCTCTCTGTTTTAATCCTTTAGCTGCTCCGCCGCTTTTCAGAGCGTCCTTCACAATGCACGCTTCCTATTTCGTCCCACCGTGAGCAGAGACTACATTACCCATACACCCTTGAGTTGTATGAGTGAAAAGCGCCATGCGTCGCCGTAGCCGCTGTAAACAACTCAATGTGATGCTCGTCCACACAACCAAGCGGATCCCGGAGAGGGTGTGAAACGCAACCATCGCTGCTCGGTTAAAATACAATGAACTCTTGACTCTGCTGTCCTGGCTCCAGAGTAGTAAAAGAACAAGGTCAGAATCAGAGAACGCGTTGGCTGAGACCCCACCTGTGCCGCAGTCATTGAGGTTCTCACAAGAGGCGAAGAGCACGAGAGTGATGTGCCCCGTTTGACCTCGTAGATGCGATAAAAACAAAACAAAGGGGTAAATATGGATTGAAACAAACTTCTGTGCCCTGAGATGAGGCGGACTGCAGACAGAATAGAGCCTGACAAGCTGCAATGACAGCACAAGCTCCAGAACATGGAGGTGTTAGACACTTTGGAAAGCACAGACATTAGCCTGTAATACCAGAGCTTCAGAGACCGTCTGTAAGAGTAAAACAGTCTGTCTGCTAAAGGTAAGACTGGGCTTTCATTACTGTTATTTATTATGCAGATAGACGTTCACAAAGCTTATTTTCTTTGCATTGGACTGTCATCATAAGTTGTTTATTTGAGCAGATCTGAGTGTAATTATTGTGAATACATGATATAAATGATACAGTCCAGCGTTATCCATTGCTAAGATCAGAGGAATAGTGTCAAAACCAGACTTGGAGACACTCATCCATGCATTTGTCTCCAGCAGGTTAGACTACTGTAACGGCCTGCTCACTGGCCTTTCTAAACGAGCTGTTAGACAGCTGCAGAACATCCAGAACGCTGCTGCTCGAGTCCTGACAAGAACCAGGAAATATGACCATATTAGTCCAGTGCTCCGGTCTCTGCACTGGCTTCCTGTCACTCAGAGAATAGAATTTAAAACAGCTCTGCTTGTGTACAAGTCGTTTCATGGTTTAGCACCAAAGTACATCTCTGACATGTTAGAGCCGTATGAACCATCTCGGGCCCTGAGAACTTCAGGGAGGGGTCTCCTGGTGGTTCCCAGAGTCAGGACTAAACACGGTGAGGCTGCGTTTCAGTTTCATGCAGCTAAAATCTGGAACAGTCTTCATGAGGATGTGAGACAGGCCTCAACTCTGACAATGTTCAAATCCAGGCTGAAAACAGCTCTTTTTACCCGAGCATATGAAAACTGAAAGTATTTTATCTGCACTCTTGCCTTTTACTGTCATTGATAAATTTTTATGTTGGATGTTTTAATGATTGATTTGATCTGTTTTCTTGTAATTTTATGCAACTGTGAAGCACTTTGAATTCCCCGGTGTATGAATTGTGCTCTACAAATAAACTTGCCTTGCCTTGCCTTGCCTTATTACAATATCTTTTATACTGTAACAACACTGTAAAAAACAGAAAGAAGGGAAAATATAACATAGTATAAATAGGCCTATTTTCTTATAGTGTGTGTGTATCTTGGCAAAAAATAGAGTACCGGCACTTCTTTTTGTCCACTTAAAGCACTGTCTGGAATCAATGACGGGGCACATATGTGTCTTGTGCATGAATGTTACAACAGCAGCACAGGTTGTTCTTGTAGGGATCCAACCATCAACTTTCGGGCGAGTGGCAGCCTTCATTTCCATAAGTGAAGTGCCCATCTCAACTGCACATGCGTGGGTCCTAAATTTCGGCTACCAAACAACCCATGCCACCATTGAAACGTGTGAGCGATATTGAGCCATAACTGTGAAACGTAAGGCTTACAGGCTTTGGTTTAAAGACTTTAAGTCTCAAGCGATATTTCTTGCACACATTTATTTGGTCAAATAACCGAGGGAAGAGACAGGCACAGAGGCTCAGGGCGGCTGCTCTGTAGGCAGAATCGCACATGTGAAAGAGTACTGTAGAGAGGACATGGGATCAGCCCGATACTGACACTGTCACTTTTTCAAATCATTTCAAATCGTCAAGGAATCACAGAGAAAAGTTTCCAAACGATAAATAATGTTAGATATAGTGAATAAATAGCTGCCTGTCAAATTATCGATCGATACGCTGTGTCGCAAGGCGTCAGATCAATCATGAAAATATAAAAATAGAATAAATATAGATCTCTAATCTATGTGGGTCGGTCTGGCCACAATTATAAAAGGTGGTTTCCTGTCCAGCTCCCAAAGCAAGGATTGTGTCTGGACTTTTTATGGTAAATGGTCTCAACTTATATAGCGCTTTTCCACCTACATTAGGCACTCAAAGCACCTTCAGGAGGCGGGATTCGAACCCCTGACCTTCCGATCATGAGACGACCCACTCTACCATCTGCGCCACCGTCGCCCCTTTATAAAGCCATGTTATAAATTGTCTTTGTTTTTCACATCAAAATGCCAAGATTTTAGTAAATAAAGCATCTCTATTCGTTCGTCTTTTTCTTTTTGATCCAATGGTCCAAATGGTCCAAATCATAGCTCTCCTTGATGTTTTTCGCTATCTGTGAATAGCGTTGTTTGGTAGCCAAAACATTTAAATTACCCATAATGCAACGTGCGGCCTGAGATGGGCACTTCGCATATTGTAACAATCCAACTGTGTCACCAGAGACTCTGTTGACAAAGTTCCTGATCAAACAAGTGCTAATCCAACAAATGTAGGTCTTGATCCAGATTGATTTGAATGTGAATTAACATGAGGAATCGGTCCAAACTTGGCCTCTGCATAGAATGCCACACGCGTAGACCAATGAATACCAACTTAAAGAGAAAAGTGCATTTTGGACACATTCAAAAGGAGCTGTCAATGTTTCAAACTTGTAAAACCTTGGCTATTTGTGGCGTTGACAGCTTCAGTTTTGAGCGATTTTCAAATCCTGCATTTGTTTTTCAGATTTGTCCCCCAGAGGACTCTTGTCTGGCTTGTCCTTACGCCTGCCAATACCAGGTCTTGGCCGGGGCGCACACTGAACTATGGGCTGGCACATTCACAGCTGGCAATTGACGATCATGACGTCAAGAATATACAACGAAACATGCGCCATAGCTAGAGGTACTCCCAACCAAAGCGCTGGAGACATTTTCCATCGTCGACTCGTGCGCTTAATCCGACACCTTTACAAGGTTGTTTTAGTGTTGAGGCTGTTTCTTCTCTCTCCTGAAGAGGCTTTGTCAGCAACTAATATTTCAGCAACAGGCTGTAAATATACAGACATAGTGGGGCGGAGTTTATCTTGTTTTTGGTTGCACCCAATTTTATGCTAAAAAGTTACAGTCATCTTATTCAATTGCCTCTATTGTTTAGTGAGCACATTGACCTTGTTTCTGCTTAGCATTGACTGTCTATTGTCTCAGACTTATTAGCGTAATAGTGTCCTTGATGTTGTGTTGTGGGGAGGAGAAGGCTACTGCAAATAGAGGATAATTGTATATACAGTGACGAGAAAAAGTAAGTACACCGTTTGGAATTTCTCACATTTCAGTTTGTGTGTTCCTCCCAAACTCAAAGCTGTTTTGTTGCCTCAGGGTCTGGACAACGTGCTATCATCAGTAGAAAAATTAATTCATACGTTTATCACGATATTTTGTAAATAAATAAATATATGTAAATGTTTGGGTGGTATTAGTTTAAACAGACACTGTTCACTTCTCATGAGTTTGATGAAGATCAGACCACAGTTTATGACCAATTTAAGCAGAAAAGCCACTGTATTAAGTTTTCCTTCTTCAAAAAATTGCCTCTTACCCAATTGTGAATGTTGCAAATGATACCAGGTCATCGAACATACTTGAGAGTGATTTTTGTTGAATGCAGAACTATAGACAAGGTAAGCTTATTTGTATTAAATTTTGCTGTTAGTGAAGGGAACCTCTTCAGCCTAGTACAGATGACAGATTAGGGACCTTTGACTAGATTATTAACTACAATAAAGTTCACCTTAACATTGCAATGGGCCACATTTGTGAATGATAACTGATTTGCAAAGTTGCTTTACGATGCAGTATTTATTCACCCTGACAGTTCTTACACACAACCTTCATACTTTTGGGTGTGCGGTTGAAGTGTCTTGCCCAAGGACAACAATATTGTTTTGCTCAGATCCGGGATGGAGACTCCACCTACCAGTTTCAAGTGCTCTCTCGCCCGAGCCACAAGCTGATCTGTGATTTCCTGGTATAAATATATGTATTTTTTTTCCTCTGTAGAATCTTCAAAGTGGCCCTCGCTGACACAGGGGACAGACACAAAGCTGTGATATGAGAGTCAGCGTACATGAGTGGCCCCCCTGCTGTCTCCTCAGGCAGATCGATACAAGCCTCTTCAGATCGCGTTACAAAGCTCCCACATCAAATTAACTGCATCAGAGATTTTCAATTTACATACACAAAGACACATACTGAGCTGGGAAATAGTTTTTTTTTTTTTTTTTTTTTACAGTGGACCTGGGAGGGACGTGTTTCTCAACCAAAAGCCTCTAAGCACCTCTAAACCCTATATCAGGTATCAGGAGCAGTGTGATTCTTGGCTGCTTTTGGCTGGAGACTGTTATTGTAATAGTTCGTCTTACGCCACCCGGGGAAGTGTCATGAGCTTATGAGAACATATTCAGTATAAGGAAACTAAGTAAACATCATGAAGTATAACAGCAGATCTCACCTACAGTATATATCGGAGGTATAGGGTTCAATGGTTATATTTGAGAATATGTTTGACAAATTGACCGGACAGTTGTTGCAGTGGGTTCAGCGTTTGGCAAACCAACTAAAGCACAGTATGTGTGGCTGTTTGCAACAAAAGGGAAAATGAAAAAGATTTTAAAAAAAATAATAATTTACTTGGATGTTGGACTACTGGCATGGCACCAAATTACTTGCCTGGCGAGACCAAAATGATACCCCTCTGTTTTGAGGATGCGGAAGATTCCCTAATAACATTCTACGAATGGCACACAGGAGAGTGAGAGAGCTTTTTTTCCAATCTGAGGTAAATGACCAAAAAACACATCGGCAGTAGGTGAGCTTCGTGACTCAACAGTCCTATTCGAATATTAAAACAGAACTGCTAATAACACAGCATCAACAGCGACCGCCCTTCGCTGATTGGTTTTCTGTTTGCTTGTGTATGTTCCACTGTGGAAATGTAGTTGATGCCACGGTCACCAGATTATGCTTATAATGTAATAGATGTTATTTCTGGATGCTTTTAAACTCATTTATTCATACAGACCCATGGCCCTTCCTGACTCTAAACTATTATAATACTATTATACATATATTGTTGTATGTCTGTGTAAGCTCTCAGTCGTACAGGAGTTGTCCATCTTCAATGAAGGTACTTGAGACATCTTCTGTACTCCGTAGTTGAAGTCTCGAACGTTTCGCCTCTCATCCAAAAGGCTTCGTTAGCGGACAAAAGTCCCGCTCAGCCCGCAGCTTAGATAAAGACCACAGGGAGGAGTTAGGGTTGGCCCGGCTCCTCCTTTCTAATCACAGCTACTCTCACCTGTGAGTAAACAACCTTTGAAGTAGAGCATCTCTAACGATCTGCTCACTCCAGTCCTGTCCTATTCATAGATGATCACTGCCCATTATCTGTCCTATTCATGGCTGATCACTGCTAATTACCTGCCTATTGTTCTTTTGTTGGCTGAGGGGCCGTCTCCTTGGACTGGCAGTGCCTTGTCAGTTTTCCCCGAAGGAGATTGGAGTAAAGTGACGGGAGATTAAATCTGAGCCCACCTTTCTGGGTTTTTCTTCCTTGATAAAAATTATTTTACCCCTCTTTCAAACCAACATTCTTCTTTATCTAAAATATTGACCTCCCCGTCCTCAAAGGAGTGGTTGGAGGCTTTGAGGTGGAGGTGCACTGCCGACTGAGGGCCGCTTGTGCTTTCTCTTCGGTGTTGATAAAGTCTCTTCTGTAAAACTTGTTTTGTTTCTCCAATATAATGTTCTTTGCATTCTTCTTCTTTGCATCAAATAGAATAAGTAAGTAAGTAAGTGCTTTATTGTCATTGTACAACTGTACAACAAAATGGTGTTCAGGTGTCAGTCCTGAGCTGCTGCGGCTGAGTCGCGCTGCCACTGTGTGTCAACCTGACCCGCATGACCTTGGAGGTCGGGGTAACTGTAGCACTCGGAAGAAACCTGGCTGGCTGCCCTCTCTCACTGTCTCTTCTGATCCTCTGAAATAGTGCAGCGCCTCCTGGGTTTGTCCCTGTTTCAGAGCGTGGTGTCCTGCACTGCTCTGCTCCACTTCCTCTTCCTCCCTCCGCTTCACAACAGTCTTTCACCATATCGTTTGTCCTTTTTTGTTTCTTGTATCACCTCTTGTGACGCCTCGACTGTGCTGCAGCTGTGGGGGCTCTTGGTGCTTCTTCAGTGTCTCAGAAGAAGAAATGTGTAGGTCTCAAATTGGTTTAGCTGATAAGCTAGCATTTTGTTTACCTTTAAAAAGCTGCTTTCTTCAGGACCATGAATAAACCACATTACATTGTTTGTGGCTCGGAGTTTTGTCTTTGGGATGAACTAATTTTTGTCTCAGTGTGTTCACCGGTTTGTGGTTCACTGGAATCCTGTGCTGCCTAAAGATTCTCTGAAGTTTCTCTGAGACCCCGGCTACATACGGCACTACAACTCCCTTTCTTCTGGGCTCTGTAGTCTGTCTTGTTCTTTGGGTCTTCTTGCCCTTTGTGCTTTAGTGAAAGACCAGTTAGCCACAGTCTGAGAGGGCTCTCTGGACATGTTGCTCCTCTTTGGTCTTTCCTTCTGCAGTGGTAGGCACCTCTTTAGCTCCATGTCTGAGCGTCCTGATGACCCCTAGTTTGTGCTGGAGATGGTTAGAGTCAAACATCAAATACTGGTCAGTATGAGTCGCCTTCCTGTAAACCTCTGTCTGAAGCTGTCCGTTATCCCCTATGATAACTTAAAAGGCAAGTTGTTTCTCCTTGGCGTCCTCCCGAGTAAATTTAATGCTGGGGTCCACAGCATTGATGTGATCTGTAAAAGGTGCCACTTCCTTCTGTTTAATTTTGACCCACGTGTCATCTACACATCCGAACCAGTGGCTGGGTTTGTTTCCTGGGTATGAGGCCAAGGCATTCCTCTCCATTTCCTCCATGTAGAGGTTAGCCACTATGGGTGAAACTGGAGAGCCCATTGCACAGCCGTGGATCTGTCTTGGAAATATGTGGTGCTAAGACAGATCTCCAGTAGTTGGCAAATGTGGTCAGGCATGAACTGGGTCCTATCACCTAGAGTGCTGTCCTCAGTCAGTCTCTTCCTCACCGCTGTGACTGCTGCTGAGGTTGGGACAGATGTAAACAGTGCTGTCACATCGTAAGACATCATGGTTTCATCTGTTTCCAGCTGCAGGTGTTTGATCTTCTCCACAAACGCCTTGGTGTTTTCCACATGGTGTTGTCTGTTGCCGACCAAAGGGGATAAGATGAACTTGAGGTGCTTGAGTTGCTCAGTAATTTTCTTTCTGTAACCGCTGGTGGTCTCTTCTCAGTCGCTCATACGAGTTTCCATCACAGAGCAGGTGCTTGACCTTGGTCTCGTAGTCAGCTGTGTTTGAGGACCACTGTACATCTACCTTTATCCGCTGGAAGGATGGTGATGCTCTCGCCCTTCTTCAAAGCTGCCAAAGCTCTTCTTTCCTCTCCAGAGATGTTGGAGGGAGGAGGTCTGGAGCTCTTGAGGGCTGCTGATATATTGTTGTACTTTATTGTGTCGTGACCTTGAGTGTCTTGAAAGGTGCTTTATAAAAAGGTATTACTATTTCATCCAAAACTTTCTCGAGCATCTGTGGCCATTTTTCTCACATATGTGTATTGCCCAACGACACACTCAGACAGGCACTATTTTACGTATGTCGGAGCAGGGATCGAACCCACTTATAGGTCCACTGCCACAAAGGGTTTAACAGGGACGAGCCTGCACGACAAGTCAAATGACTCTCTGTAACAACAAGCAAACTGAGTGCTGGCTAG
Organism: Proterorhinus semilunaris; assembly: GCA_021464625.1. Classification (NCBI taxonomy): domain Eukaryota; kingdom Metazoa; phylum Chordata; class Actinopteri; order Gobiiformes; family Gobiidae; genus Proterorhinus; species Proterorhinus semilunaris. The sequence continues at coordinate 30,721,708 of CM038346.1, forward strand.
ACAATGTGTTTATTGATGTCCCCTGCGGTCAAATTGGGGGGAAAAATAAATGAAAAAAGGTAATCCTGTCCCTATTCACCCACCAAAATTAAAAGCTAACACTTTATTGAAAAGACAGACTTAAGAAGCCAACCTGAGTGAACTATCCCAGCTGAACTTGTAGCCATAAACATTGTGTATGTGTAACGCAGATTTTTACCCTCATATTTCATGTTCCAGTGGCTTGTGCAAACGCCATCCACGCCGTTTCGCATTAGGTGACTGTTTTGATAAAGCACTGCTCGTGAAATGTCGAGCGAGTGCTAGAACCATCGAGACGGGGTAAGTAAATGTATCCATGTTGACATAACGCGCGTTCACGTCTCACTCACCGTTGTAGGGCTTGATGCAGAAGGTGTTTTTCTTTTCTTTTTCTTTTTTTTGTGGGAGCCCGGGACATTTTCTTTTGCTGACGTGTTCGCATTAGCTTCGGGGTCGGCCACTTGTGATGTACAGTAAATCCTCGGCAAGTGTTTCCTCCGCGCATCGGCGGGATTTAAGGCTTGGGTTTGTGCGAGCTAAAAGTTTCCGGCCTGCTCCCTCTCCCGCTCTCAGATATACAGTAAGTGCCTCCATAACCCTATATCACATATTGTGTGAGCTGGAATCTGTGTAGCTGCTTTCGCACTCGGGCCTAATGTTGTTCTAAGAGTTTCGTCTTACAGCGGAGGACTGTCGTAAGTCTGTATGAATGGGTGCTTGGTGTAATGAGACCTGGGATATGGCAGACAGAGGGCCATGTAGTGCAGTTTGTGGTGGGTCCATGGGTCTCAGCTCAGTGATGTATATTCCAAACAGAGTAACGGCTGTCTCAGTCGTGCATATTGCAAACACAGTTACGCTATTGATGGATTTTCCAACACTTTTCCCCCCTGTCCGGTTCAATGCAATAACTTTATTAAAATATTCAAATTCCCCTTCATTGATCAGTGACACTCCAGTCCGTATCTTGTTGCAAGTTTTAAGAGATAGAATGATCACAGGTGCTTTTAGTGTGAGGTTGGGTATCCTGGAAAATCACTGACATTTCCAGTCAGCAAAGGCCTGTTCATCATATTTTGGCTTCAATGACAATAGATGTGTAGATATGTTGTTGCCTCAGTTATTACAGTCCAAAAAAAAAAACACACTTACAGTAAGCTTAGTCGTCGGGTGAACTGAGGTTACTTTATCTTTCCCTTTTTTCACTTTCAGACACAAGATTAAATTACGGCAGCAGCAGCTAAATGGGCTTCATAAAGAAATCTTGACTTGATCAAACATAAAGCCGTTTCCAAAATTAAACAAAAGACTTTGAAAGAGGGATAATGTCCCGCAGTCCATATGACTGTCCAAAGTCATAGTTGCCCTAGGGCAAGCAGACGCATGGGTAAACACAATAATAGGCCAGTGGTCTCTCTGACCATGCATCACATACCACGCCATTACACACATTCACACATCAGTGCCGCAGCAACCGGAGGCAAAACGGGGGGGGGGGGGGGGGGGGTCATGCCTAAAGCCGGGAGTACACTGTGCGTTTTTTGGCTGCCTGAAACAAAAGGTCACTCGCCGAGGGGAAAACCTAAAGTCGTGTCTCAAAAACGCAGGTGTGGCAGGGAGAGAGAGATTGGAAACAGAACTGTTGGACGAGCTGCGACAGATATCGAGCTGTGTCTGATCATTTGGAAAACTGGTCTTGCTGCAGCTATGATCTCTGTCAAGCGTGTAGTCAACAAAAAATACAAGACCGGCGCACCAGCTAAAGAGCAACAGTGCCCAGCTATAGACCTTTCTCTATCATTTCCCCATGGAAATAAACACTACTGTAGCTTCAGCCTTAAATGTACTGCATAATTTGTTTGTAGACATAGAGGGCCAGATCTTGTGCCTGGCGCAAGGGCACATGTTCACCCCCCACAACCCCTCTCCAGGCCACGGAGTCGATCTGGTTGGAGGAAAATGTGTGTCTAATTGTTGGATAAATATTTCTATTCTCTATATTTTGCTTTGTCTTAGACGTTATAATCTGCTGACTGGAAAAGATGTTATTAATGTTTGTGCTTTGAGTTACAGATTCTTTGATTTATAAAACTGAATGAATCTTATCTGCCTTGGTTACTCCCTGTGCCTGGGTTTCTGGGAGAGCTGCACTGTGTGACCGACTGTCTCAAGGATGAAAATAATGAGAATATTGTACACTTTCTTACGGCTCTGGGATGCCCCCCCCCCCCCTTCCCTCAGACTAGAGTCGTGCAATGTGTTAGGGGCGTGGTTTACTAATAAAGGAAGAAGATTCACTCAGAGAGCCCAGAGGATGCGGAGAAATGGTCTCAGCTCCTTTTTTTTTGGAACTGGGTCCTTATCTCTGTTTTGTCTCTCCTTCGAAGTAAAATGGTATTCTGTCTTGTCTCGCTTTCTTTAATCAATTATTGTTTATGTTGGTTTACCAGCCCCAACACTAATGCGCTAAGCCTGGAGTGGCAAGATCACAAAAGTGCGCCCCTACTAAGCGCAAAACGTCACGCTATAGTCTGCACTTTGAGGCACAAGATCGGGCCCTTAATCTTTGAACCATCGAACGGTCGAGGGCGAGCTGATGAAGATTTTACAAACCAAATGCCATGAAGTGAGACATCCAAACATCTTTTAAGACGGAAACAATCGTTCAATGTATACCTGCCATTTAAGACCACTATGTCATACATGTGGGGGCAGAGCGAGCCTCCTGCACTCTCGGCACTGCCAATGAGCTGATGATGGATGGATTTGCCCTTACACTGCCCGAGGTCACACGGCGTTTGATGCCGCTGGGCTCCGGGGCTGATTAATGATATGCACCTGCTCACTGTATGTTTTGTATTCACTCAAACAGTCTTTACATAGCGGTACAGTTTACCCAGTGCAGACATATGCAAATGCAGCCCATACAACTTCCCCTTTGTGCACGCCATTCTTTCTCCTCCCCAAGGCGCAGTTGAGGGGCTGCCATCTTGCCCTCTGTGCTCTCTTGTCTGATTGAGGGAAAAGCAGTTTTTTTTTTTTTTTTGTGGTCGGTGGCATCCGTCCACAATGGCGCCCGCACTTCCTACAGCTCCGAGCAAACACGGAGAGACGTTCCCTTACTGGACCGCGCTGAAAAGGACAGCTCAGCGCAAACAGATCCCGAGGTCCCTGAATGAGACTCCCCGAGCTGGGCTCTAAATCCGCGCACCTCACGCGCTCGCAAAATGTCATAGGCCTTGACCCGTGTTTGTGCTCAGGCCCAGAGCGCCGCGCACAAGCGAGAGCTGGACCCGCCGCGGAATGCCAAAAGGTTCGGATTTTCCCAGGACGGCAACCACTCTGCCCGGGGATTGAGGGGTGAAGTAACCAGGAAGGAATCTATCCCTTTGTCCGACGGCGGCTGAAAAGGGGGGGGAGCTGTGAAATTGTCCGAAATTTTTCAGTGTGTGTAAACAGGGGGCCAGACCGCGCTCATTCATTCGGTGCCCGTCACTAAATCCCCCCCCTCCCTCCCAGTCCTACAGCGAACATGTCCCATACTGAGAGGACACAGAGCAGGTTTACACGCTGTTCCCCTGATGGTTTTAATGAGTTTTAGGGGCTTTTCTTATCGATGGGCAGATGCTAAATAAGCAGACTGCGTGGAAGAGTTTGTGACAGAGTTCAAGCGGGACAGAATGTACTTGGCAAACTCCAACGTGAGAAACTTTTTATGACGAGCGCAGACGTGTATGTACGTGTAAGGCTTTTATTCTCTTCAATATAAAACTTTTTTTTGGCCCAACGACAAAAGGCGGGCCATGTGCAAAGAGTGAGCATAAAACAAGCACATTCAAGCAGTTTATTTCAGTACATTTGGCTTGAGTTTTACAGTGTTCTATAGCTGAGGTGACATTGAGGGCAGTGTTCCTGCCAGTAAACAAGAACAAGGTGGCGTACGTGAGTCTTGAGCCACCTCCAAGAACTTATCTACAGCTATTGTTGAAGAACGTGAGAGTCTATGGTTGTCTCTCCGCGTCTGCCTCAGTGTCAGCTCTGTAACCAAGTGGACATTGTACAGGATGTCCAAGGTTATTATGGAATGAACCGAGCACATTTTCTCCAGTTTGGCTATACCAAAAATCTAAAACCTTGTTGAAAAAAAAAGCATCTAAATAGTGACAAAAACAAGAAGAAAAGAAAAACAAAAAGGCGTAAAAAGAAAAGTGACAAAAATTATGAAAAAGAGGCAAAAAATTTGGCAAAAAGAGAGGACTATAAAAAAATCACGGCAGAAAACAAGGAAAAATATCTATTTAGATCAGTTTTGTAGGCCTCAGCTTTCAAATGAGCTGTCACACTGACCTATAGGCTGTAAGAAGCTTTTAGATTTTGGGTAAAGCCAAACTGGAGAAAATGCGCTTGGTAAAGGCAGGGGGTGTATTTTCTTTGCTCACATGTTCATTTTGATTATATAACATGAACAATCTCATGCTGAGGTGCCTAAAAGCAGGTTTACAAGCTACTGTTAATCATGATGTGTCCACTTTGATATATTTAGAGCATAAAAGTATCACACAATGCAGTTCAACCCTATAAACAAAATGTTGTGGTTAATCCATATTTTGCGATTTCTCTTGAACAGAACATCTTTTGAGGCGGTAATTGTTAACGTTTCTTTTGTACTTTGCGTCATGTTTTCTCGCGCAACTCATTTCATATTTAACCTCTTAACCCCCGCATTAACCGAGCGCATTTTCTCCAGTTCGGCTTTACCCAAATGGTAAATGGTAAATGGTCTCAACTTATATAGCGCTTTTCCACCTACATTAGGCACTCAAAGCGCTTTACAGCAAGGAACCTCTCACCCATTCATACACCAATGTACGCAGACACTGGAGGCAAGGTGGGTGAAGTGTCTTGCCCAAGGACACAACGACAGCGTGCACCTTCAGGAGGCGGGGTTCGAACCCCCGACCTTCCGATCATGAGACGACCCGCTCTACCATCTGCGCCACCGTCGTCCCCAAATCTAAAAGCTTCCTGAAAAAGGCGGCACAATAGCGACCAAAAAAACGAGCCGTAAATGAGGATGAAAACGCAATAAAAAAAAATACAACGCATAAGTGGCGACAGCGCTAGGGAAAATCTTATATCAGTTTGGTAGTTCTTAGCGTTCAAATGAGACGTTACCCTGGCCTGTACGCTCCAGCCGAGAAGCTTTTAGATTTGGGTAAAGCTGGACTGGAGAAAATGCTTGGTTAAGGTGGGGGTTAAGTGGTTTGAACTGTCCAAACAAAGCCATCACGAGGACCTGATTTGTGACTTTTTAGGATGACTTCTTATTAACCTGGATGACTGAGAGTCTCTGCTGACACCTTTTTTTCCCTTAGAAACCATCGAGAGCAACTCGGGTGTGTCAACAAGCGATGCAAAATACCAGGAAGACTGGAAAACCATAACAAGGGAAATTAATAGCCGTCGGTCTCCATGGGGTTAACCAGTCTGAATGGCCTCCGTGAGGGCATGACCACTCGTTGGAATGTTCCAAATCTATTTTTTTTTTTTTTTCTTTCTCCCCTCTCCATCCGTTGCTAAGTTCCCTCATCGGTCCCATTGAGCATGCTGTGTGAATGGGTGTGGGGAGGGGGTAACCAATGTGCTCACCCAATGACCAGCCTCTCAACAGACTGTTCTTGTCCCGTTAAAAAAACAACAACAACATTATGCTACTTCATCAATTGACTACAACGGGGTGCGGCGCGCTCACTCAAAGGCCTCTAATACTCAACATGTGTTTCAGACGCACACCGCAGAGAGAAACACTTACAGAACCGAGGCCTTTTCAACCTGCAAGTTCACATCAAAAGATCAGCGGCATCTCTAAAAACGGGAAGAAACCGACGGCAAAAAAGGAGAAAGGTTTGAGACGGATGGCAGGAGGCGTGTTTTTAAAGTCGTAAAGGGTTTTTGAAATACAGAGGCTGTGCACCTTGTCCTTGAAGAAAGCACCTCCCCTCACACTTTTGTCACAGTTCTTCATGTATGTGTGGCTAGCAGTCGAACCCAGGACCGTTTTGTGATGGACAAGCAGCTGGGAGCAACGGCAAGGCATTCCTTCCGTAAATGTGAAATGCCCCTCAGTGATTCTACCACGTTCACAAAACTTTTTTTGTGGCCATGTCTTGGTGCGTTTCAAATGGAATTGAAGTTTCCATAATAAAATATCCAAAATAAACATAATAAAAACATCACATGGGGGGTTAATTATAGGTTACTCCATTAACTGCCGTCTCCCTTGATCAGGGAACTAGGGTTGGCTTTCAAATTAGGTATCACACTGGCATATAGACTGTAAGCTCTCCAGTCAATACGCTTTGACTGAAATAAAAGCGTATTGACATAATAGTTAACCCTAACCCTTGGGTGGCAGTTAAGTGGCTAAGCTGTTACTTGCCGTCCCTCCTGATCGGGTTTTTTTTGTTTTGTATTCTTTATTGTCCCCGTAGGGAAATTTAGGGTTAGGGTTATGATTAAGGTTAGGGACAGCAAATGTGTTTCAGTCGCACAGATCTTACACATATTTTCAGAGACTAGAAGGTCTTGCCTTTCAAATAGGCCGTACACTCTGCAGTCAATACGTTTTGGGATATGCATAATTGGAGAAAATAACTGTAATCCTAAACCTAACCCTAAAATGGCAGACAACAGGTTAAAAGCAATCAGCCCTTTCCAAATAACTCCCCTAAGGCGTTCTGCATTTCTACATAAGCGTTTGGTGATTCCTGTCGGATAACTGTGCAGTATTGGCTGAACAACACAGATGCGATGCATTTTCTCTGATTGAGTTATGTACATTTACACAAATGATTAAGAGGAAAACCATTTTCTGTCTTTGGTGTGATAAATAATCCTGGCTACTAACTGTACCCGTTTCTCAAGAGTCCTCAAAGTCTAATGGCTCCCTGCTGGTTTTATGTTGCATAAACAGCTAATAGAAGAAACGGAAGGTGACCCCTGCCTTCATTTTTCTTTACATGGATAGAGTCAAACTGGAGGTGGAGGCTTTGGTGTCCTGGCCGTATGAGGAAGTGATTCATGCTGTGAGGCTGACCACAGAGTTCTTTTAAGGTGATTCAGACTAAATGAATCCACCCCATGGAGCCCGACACAGGGGATGGATAAATTAGGTCAAGGGTCGGGGCGTCTTCTTGACTTCTCCTCCCGCTTCAAACGACAACTCCTTTGCTTTTATTTCCAGAAAGATCAAAGTTGGGGAATATTACACAACCTTCTGATAACCACTCGACCCCAAACCATTCTCATCAAATCATAATGCTAAGTCTGTTAAGTTTTGACTATATGAATGAATGGATCGAAACAAATGCCACTAGACTAACCGGGACCTGCCACACCACACACGTGTTCGTATTAAGTTCAGAAGTAAAACATTAAACCTCACCTACATCTGTTGTTTTTACTATTCATGGACAAACATATAAATAGCTGTAAAAGTAGCTGGGTTCAGTATGAAATATAGATACCGCTCACATGTGCAGTTTGCTCACACACATAAACAAACTTCACTGTGTCGAGCTCCTTCTGGCTGCGCGGAATAAAACATGTCCCCTGTCTGAGCTGATATCTGCAGCAGACTTCCTCATCTATACTCCCGACACGCCGGATGTTTTGCCCATTTGCCTCAAAACATACATTTGTGTCAAACCCGATGACGCCGCGATCAATCTCTGTGCAAAGTCAGAGCCAATGACAAAACCATGCACTGTGTCTTCGAAGATTGTGAATGTTGAACTTGGTCTTATAGACAGAGACAGATAAAAGTCAAATAGGGCTCTGCTACAAATCAAAGGAATTAGACTATTTTTGACTGCTCGAAGATAACAAGGTACACATGGCAAGTCACTCTTCACTGTTTTTGAAGAATACAATTATTGTAAGTGGAAGAACGATAACATACTTTATGTGCAGGGGCAGGTGATTACTGTATATAATGTCAATGTGAACGGTTCAATTACTGTAGGTTTTCTGGTGAGCAGGGAAAACCTTCCAAACAATTGATCAAGAGACGAGACCACTGTGATGGAAAGTAAAGACGCCATGCAGCCGCTGGGTCACTACAAAGTAAAATATCAACTTTTTTTTCCACATGAAAAGTTGCATAATGCGCCTTTAAGTGTTTCCTCTCTTTGAAAGACCAGCAGACCCTCACCTTGCCTGCAAGCTGAAATCTCGTGGCTATTGTGAGGCCACAAACATACGAGAATCCATTTTGTGCCGCTCCCGACGATCTGTTCAAACACTGAACCGCCCGTGGTTTGGCCCAATCACGTCGCATTACTGCAGTGACAGGGCGGGTGTAACAAGAAACACTTTAATTTATACCAATTAACAACGCAGCGATGAAACCCGCATGCTGCTACAGACTTACAAACACACATCATTTTGTCAAAACTAAATATTTGACGGATTTGCAGTGTGGCCAAAACGAAGTGAACTTGATTCAGTCAGCGGCGAAAAGTTGATCCTCTCCCCCAAACAATTTAAGCTGGAGCAAATTCCAAATTGATATTCAGCGCAAACGTTATTGGCACTGTAATACCAGTCAGGCTCTTTCCAGGTTAAACAGACGCCGCTTAACAATTAAATCACAATCGTATTTGTCCAACAAGTATAAGAAAAACAAACCGAGACACCACATGAATGAGTCAAGCGGCAGCCGTTTTTGGTTGAATTTCTTTTTGAAGTGGCAATACATTTACTTAAGTAGTATTCTTGATTGATTGAGTACTCGCTCTTCCTCTGATGCCGTGAAGCTATGCTAAATACCCACTTGGCTCAGGCAGCGGCGCCCACTCTGCTCAGTTTACTTCCTCCAAATGAATTTAATTTAATTCATTTTAACGGAACGTCTACGGCAAAGGAATACGAGAAAGGGAGTCCGGAATTAGCCACGCTGCTAGGCTAAATCACATTTTAGTGCACTTACAATACCTCTAAAAGCCCGGGTGAGATGTCCTCGGAAAGACTGATTGCTCCTGGGACCGTGTGGTAGGAAGAACAGCTTGAGATGCTTGTTCCAGACTTTTAAACCGGGCTAAAATAGCAGATGTTAAAATGCCGCTTTTAAGTGCTTCTGTCACTCCCATTTGCAGCCAAAGCTCAGAGGCCTGTGGCAGACCAATGTGTCTCCATTTACTTTGGTTCAGGCGGATTGAGGAAGATGAATTCATTTTAGAAACATGCACGGTGGGGAGGCTATTGCAGGTTGTTTATTTGTCACACTCAAACTTCCGAGCGAGGATGGTTTAGTTTGTGTTAAGAACTAAAAGACTAAGTTTTTGCTTCAATAAAACCTAAATGAACAGTTAAGAGTCATCTTTGTTCCTTTTTAGACTCAACATTTTTTTTGGACTCCGCTGCCCGCTTGCTGAATCGACCTGAATGGCCATATAGTTAGTATTTTTTTTTTCTATTCATTTGCCACCATAAGTTCCCAGTCAGCGGGGTCAGTACATGAACCGTGCTGGGACTACTTTTTTTCTGTCATGCCCTTCGTAATCTGTTTAGTGTATTGGTTTATTTGGTCGGGACAGCGCATGTTAATGAACAAGCCACACCGGATTGGAGCCTTGGGCTAATTTCCCGAGTGCTAACCGCTGTACTACCGTGCCGATTTATAAATGTATTTTCAAAAAGTTAGATCGGCGAAGACCACGCTTTATTGTAGTGGATACAGGTGAATGTATGGGATTAGCAAACCTTTTAACGCAGGGGCCTCACCCTAACCCTGACCCCATCTTTTCAAATGAAACCAACTATTTTTCTTTTCTTCCGACAACATAAATTCCACACAAAATAAGACGTCAACTTTATGATTCATGGTGAACCCTTGAGACTTGTTTTCAAACTCTGGATTGAAATGTTGTCATTATCAGTGCAGTTTGTAATACGACTCGTTCTGATCATGTCCTGTTTTATTTAACGCTCACATCAGTCAGGGGCTTGTGCAATGGTCACGTCTCCCTGTAAATTAAACCCAAACTTTTTGATATATCCTCCTTATCTAAAGTTGTTCAATTTAACAACATTTCTCCCTAAATTCAAGCATTAAGGAGCTTAGCAACGTCTGTGCTTCAGCAGCCAAAAGGTCACTTCTGCAAATTGCGTTCATTAATCTTGCGGTGTATGGCAGACCCAATGGGACAGACTTCACACGCACACACACACACACACACGCACACACACACACAGACGCAGATTAAAATGAAAGGGGAAAGTATTGGGAGATTAGCCTGCAAGGCGAAACTCAGGGTATGAATGATAAAGAGTTGTGGCTTGGCTCTGTGGAGTCAGATTGCCAGTTTCACTCAAATCAGACAGAGGGGTTTTGAGAGAGCTGATTATACCATCAAACGCATTTATACTGACCCCCTGCCCACAAAGCCTGTGCCAGCCATAAAGCTGCAGAACATCGCTCAGTAAATGTTGTATCTTGTTGACGAGGCACTTTACAGAGATCCTAGTTGGTACGAGAGGAGGCTCACTCTGCGACTAGCGCTCCAAAATATCCGCCACTGCTCGATGCGACTTGCGATTTTGAGCCTGAGATTTTCTCCATGACGAGTGATCGCTTGTCGCAGACGGCCGAAAGGATGCAGTGGACACTCGGCTTTAAAGGCGCACTGCGTAATATTTTGGATTCTGCTGAGGCCACCAATACAACACATGCTCCTGATGGCCATGCAGTGGGCTGTCAAAGACTAGATTTAAATGAGGACCTAACCCATTCAAATGTCATATGTGGCTGCCCTTAGTCAACATCTCCATGGAGACGGGCTGAAGACGTCCCGGCTCCCAGTAAAGTTACCAGGCCTTAGGAAAGGTGAGTCACTTTTCTTTTCTTTTTTTAGGTATTTTAGGTATTTAAAATATTTATCAACAGTAAAAATATCTGCGATCAAATAATGATCTTATTTTATTCTATTTAGGGGGTGAAATGTTACACGGTGTGGGTTTTAGGGTCGATGGGCTTAATTTACTTTCGCCATCCAGATCAGTTTACTCATTAGATCTAAAACAGCATTTACTCATTTTAACTTAGCTCAAGGGGGGAAGGACCCCAAAAGTGCACCGCCACACACGTTTTCCAAGTAGTTTACTTTCTACTGAGGCCAGTCATTTGCGTAAATGGAGTAAGTGCCTCCAAAATGTTCATGACAGAAAAATGGTTGCGTTCAGTGTGTAGGCTGCAGCTCGTCAATCCATGCGCACACATTACGAATGGTATAAAAATGAGTTTAAATGAGTTTGTGCGTGTACCGTGTGTGTTTTTTGTTTGTCCGCTCGTCTTTGTAGTGCAGTTTTAAGCAGATCTTTGGTTGAGCGCCAAGTGTCCTCTAGCCCCTGCACCTGCTCAGTGTTTAGGGGAAGATGTGAGGCAGGTGAGACGCTTCAGAGAGAGCAGCACAGGGCCACGCAGCACTGCCAGTGTACCACCTCAGGCTTATACTGTAATATTGCAAAAAGAGAGAGAGCGCGAGAAATGGCAGCGCAAGACAATGTGCTCGAGATATCAGCATGGAAGAGTATTGAAGGTTTCTTTATATGGTATACTTTTAGCGTTTGGCCACTTATCAAAACAGTCAGTGGTTGAACTAGTTTTCCCAAATATGCACACTCAAATCTCAAAACGTATTGACTGGAGAGGCAACAGCCAATATGCTAACGTGATACCTTTTTTGAAGAGCCGAGATCATCTAGTTTCTAACAAAAAAAATATATATGTGCAAGATCTGTATGACGATAAGTGTCCAGTGGAGGATCTAAAGGACTATAAACATGTTGAGCTCATTTACCATTTTTCGGTCACCAACTATTTCTCGCAACTGTCCTTTTTCAAGTACTTGTAATGACTTTTGAGGTGTGCATGTGTCTCAGAATAGTGGGAGGAATACATAAAACAAAACACTCTCCCAACAAATGGAGTTCCCCAACGAAACAATACGCCCTGCCTCTGTCCATTTGGTGGAGTGGTCTCATAGAAATGGGACAAACGCTGTTATATTTTGATTGACCCAGCCGTTATGAAATGGATGTCGACTGTAACATTGATTTTGTATCATATGTCCTTCCTAATGCCGTCCTTGTGACCAATTGTGAATCTATGCTTTTAGAGTTCAATTCAAACATTATGAACAACACGGGGCCATTAGCCAAACTTCTCCTCTCCGTGATGTTTTCTTAAGCGCTGACCTTGACTCGGACCGGCCAATGGACATCCTGCCTGCACAGCGGCCTAATAGGACTAAAGGGAAATCAGGTTAGCGGCAGACTCCATTACGGTTCCCCTCACATACTCCCAGCGCACAGACGGTTTCTCAATGAAAGCACGTCACGTATGGGCTGTCGATACCCATAGAACGGAGACAGATGTGAGGGCGGTAATGTCATCCCAGCGGATTTAAGCACTAAAGCCACTCAAACACATTTCGTATCGCCCATGAAATATTAATGACGAAAGAAAACTACATTTTGGGGGTTATCTTTTTATTGGCCGCTGCTTTTGAAATCCAGACTCCTCCGGCGAGTGCACACCACGACCAAGAAATGACCAAAGATAACACAAGCTTCTTTACTGCCCTTGTAAAACTAACAAAGTTCATTAAAGCTTTACAGTACGATAAAGTAAAGACATTATCATATTATTGTTACAGCCAAGCTGAGCTACCTAAGGACACTTCAGTGGAGTATACGCTCCCAGCATCCTAATGCCGTCTGCAGCGGGGCCCTCTCCAGGAAAAGCCCATGAACGACTCTGTAAATTAGATCAGGACCTACTAATCAACTCGATCAAAATTTCATTTGTCCATTTAGTTCTGACAAAGCGTCCACGCGGTCCAGATGGCGCGGTGTGCTTTCAGCCCCGCGTTTCTCCATCATGACGCCCATTCATAATTCACGTCTCATAAATGTCTTATAGGCCCTCGCTGCACTCGCCCTTTCTTCTCAGAACGGACCTGTGCACGCTACGGACGTACAGCACGGGGCTGTAGACGGATAGATGCTTCTTTGTGGTGATTCCTAATGCCTTAAAGGATCAAAATACGACATGCTATGAGCTGCTATTAGCTATTATGAGGCTAGACTCGAGGCTAGACAAAATAAAGAACAGTAAGACATTAACTCATTGTCCTACTGATTTTATAGCATGTGTCAAGCTTGAAATGTTCTAAATTACTGAAATAAATGTTGGTTATTATGCTCTGACAAGCTCATTGGATGAAATGGAAACGTGGATCCTAGTAATCAATGCTGCACGTCATAATGCATTATGTTTCAAAGGTGGTCCCTAAGATTTCTTTATCCAATGCCAAAACAAACTGCAACGTGGTAACAAAGTTTCTGTAGAATGAGAACGCCGGGACTTCATAATGACATCTATTGCTCCGTGTAATGTGTTTTTGGACGCTGATTGTAAAACCATGGACGGAGGCGCATGTCTCGTATACTGTCAATGACTTGCACCTAAACATGACCATTAGAGGACTTTAAAGGGCCTAATGAAACAGCGGCTGTGAAGACCGTTATGATCGACGAAGGTGCAGATGGGATTTGATGTGCTCCTTTCTCACACCCACGCACACGCTCAGCCCAGGTTTCATAAGATCCCCGCATAGCGTAATGGCTGATATTAAAGGGGTAATTGTCTAAAGTCAGAAGTGAGTGGGTGCAGCTGTGGTGAAGAAAAAAGTGCTATTGCAATTAACTTTCTTCTTGTGTATACTTTTGCCAGATTTGTTTTTGTTTTTACCTAGAGTAGTTCAGGTTATTGCTAAATGTGCCCTTCATGTCCTGGTTTGGATAGTTTTTCGTACATCAGACATAATTGATATTCTTTAGGATATCCCCCAGCAATGATAATTCCTTTTTAAGAAAGATACACTATGTTGGTCAGGATTTCAAATTAACCCAGACAGTAACTTACATGTTTCAATAAGATTACAATAGCCAGGAAATATAACAGTAAAAAAAAGAATTGCTCAAAACTGCGTAAATAAAGTAAAATATTACTCCAAGTATGTTTTGACAAGGTAACAATATAGCATGGTTAAAATGTCTTTATGTATTTACTTAAAAAATGTAAAGTAAATGTATTTACTTACTTAAAAACTCAAAAACTTGATTTTGCAACATCTGTCTCATGTCACGTATTTCTTCAGATTAAGTAAGTAAGTGCTTTATTTGTCATTGTACAACCGTACAACAAAACTGTGTTCAGGTGTTAGTCCTGAGCCGCACCACCACTGTGGGCCAACCTGACCAGCATGTTTTTGGAGGTCAGGGAAACCGTAGCACCCAGAGGAAACCTGGCTGGCTGCCTTCAGTGCTCCTCTGATCCACTGAAACGGTGCACCGCCTCCTGTGTTTGTCCCTGTTTCAGAGCGTGGTGTCCTGCACTGGTCAGATCCACCTCCTCCTGTGCAGCTCCCTTCGCTTCATTAACGTCTTTCACCATCTTCTGGGAAGAGATTAGCAATTAATCTGTTTTACTCTCCATTGAACGTCCATTAGCCAGAACAATAGTAGGGACTGAAGGCATGTGTGGCTTAGCTGTGAGTCTTGCCTGAATATCTTCTCCTTTGTTCCTTCCTTGTTTCCTGTAGTACCCTTGTGATGCCTCCACTGTGCTGCAGGAGTGGGGGGCTCTTGGTGCCTCTTCAGTGTTTCAGAAGAAGAAATGTGTAGGTCTCAAATGTCTTTAGCGCATAAGCTAGCTGTTTGTTTACTTTTAAAAAGCTGCTTTCTTCAGGACCATTATGGACTCTCTGCAGTAAAACAAATCTGCTGAACCGCACAAAAACATGACAAAGACGTACAAAAGCATTCAGCAAAACCATGTGGAACACAGAAACCACAAACATGGAAAAAGGCAAAGAACTCAGCTGTACCATGAGAGAGGGAGGTTGTTACCTGTTTATATGTTGCCAATGCACATCTAATTGCAAACACAAAGCCAAAAAGTAAAGTATTCTGTTACAGTAAAGTTGGAATACTGCTCTCATCAGTTCGGTAACATATTTTTTTAATTATAATTACAGTAGGAAAACGAATGACAACAAAAAAATACTTTTACTTGAGTTGATTGGTTTCTTTATCTGCAATTTAGCATCCTCTACCACTGTCTGTGTGCGCAGTGAAATGATGAGATGGTATCGACTTCAAAGTGGGGTACATAGCATTGCACCCGTGACCCCTGCCAATGGCACGCAGCCCACCTGTTACCCTATCCCCCGACGGGACCTTGCTCTGCCACGTCCCACTGCCTGATGCAACGAGACACTGGCTATGGGCAGATAAAGAGCAGCACTGAGCCTTCAAAGACATGGGGGAACAATCCGATGCAGCACAGTGAGTCGCCCTGTGTGATGGGCCATTGCACTCGTCCGATAGGCATTGAGTCATATCGAGGAAGTGATCAGTAGTAAAAGGATTCTGCGGTGACAATTTCATTTATTATTTTATGTACATGGCAAATGCCATGGCAAGAATGACCCGGGTTTGATTCCCATACGGTGTGGGGTTTATGCTCGATAAAAAAAGCTGTAAATCAAAGGCTAAATACTAGACGACCAGATCTACTTGTTTTTCTGCCAGCCTATCCCATAGAACGTTTTCAAAGCACTTACATGAACGCAACACCTGATAGACTGTAACGGCAAGAAGTCAAATCCATGTGCATTCGGGCAACATGTCAGGTGGGGTAGTTCCATTGCCGTAGCCCGATAGGTCTGTTATAAGTTGCTCATTTATCAGTCCTTATCTTTATTGAAGCTACACTCCGCTCCGTTAAAGCAGAACTACAGCAGACATATGGAGCAGGCCACAGACATTAGATAAGGACCTTTAATCTGCAATCCACGGACAATAAAAAGCCACTTCAGAGATGGCACTGTCTAGACGCTTTGTGAGCATCACAAGAGGAAAACATGGAGGTCGAGACTTTCATTGTATATTAGCCTATATTGGATTTGTTGTTTATGTTTTTTAAAGACATGGACGGGCTACACGCTGTCGGTTTGTCTGCAAATCTTAATTCAGTCATTAAAAACACAGATGCAAGGGAGTACATTTCTTTCAGCAAACCCTCATATATTACTAAAACCATACGTCCCATTGTGGCACCTTTATTTGGACAGTTCGGTGAAACCGTCCACACACTCGTCCTGCCGCAGCGTCATTGGACCTGGGTTTGAACAGCTTCAGTCCCGCGGTGCACAGTTTGAGGCTCCATCAAAAGGGATGGACTCAGACGCTGCCCCCCCCCCCGTTCCCCCCAGAAGCCAGCTGGACTCGGCGGGCTCCGTAAAGGTGATTGTCCCGGCAGGGGATAGACACAAGATGATCTTTTATGGTATCTTAAACACATCGTTTTACTGGAGTCGTTTTATCAGCAGGAGACTCAGGGGCACACAACAGAGAGGCAGGGGGGCAAAACGGATAATTAAGGAGTCAAACACTTACAGGCTTTGATCATTTGAATTTTATTACATGTCATTATTTCTTTTATTGTGGTTCACTTGCGCCAAATAACCGTGTGATGTTGTATTAGAAGAAGCATATTTCCATTCTCATCAGTTTCTGCTGAAGGGGATCATCTCTAACGCCATATTTACCAAAATCATATAAATACTGCATACTGCCAGTGTTTCACAAATAGATCTGGACCCAGAAGTTGCTTACAAGAAAAATGTATGAAGCTTCTGTAGGTTAGTTGTCATGAACATTTTGCAGAAAGTGAATCATTTTGTAGCTGGTGCAACATAACACTGTGTATTTCATTATAAGAGGCATTATGGCCTCTGATTTGCCAGATGAAAGAGGACAGCCCTCACTTTAGCAGGCATGTCATATCATACATCATACTGCTATAAAAAAAAAAGAAGGTAATTTTGCAGATGAAAACATTAAGCCACAACTTACGCTGGTGTTAGCATGACATCTGCGCATAGCTTACCTTCATAGTGCATCTTTTAGCTTTCCTCTAGTCCTCACGGAGTCCAGGAAGGGTAATGCCTTGGTAAAAATAGAGGGTAAATAGTTGATAGTTAAGTCGGGGTCATGACATAGTGATCCTGCCCCCGACATAATTACCCCCCTTTTTTTAATTTTTTTATCTCACTCATGTCCCTTCCTGGGCTCCATATGTTTTTGTAAAACCATGTACGCAAACAGTGCTGGGTTGAAGCGTGCTACGTGGAGACATGGCATAAGTGTACATGGTGTGCAGTTATTGATGCTCATACAGATGTGTATGATGTGCATTCTCATGTTAATATCACTGATGAAAGTTTGTGCAATACATTAGGTCAAAATCTTTTCCACTTCAACATGTCTTCAATCCATTTTTATAATTTGGCAAAACCAAATCAAGCACTGTCTGGAAAACGTATAACGCAATAGTCTATAATAAAAAAGGGGAAACTTCAGTATTTTGCTTATCCTTCATTCTCATAATGCTACACTGACCTAATTTAGGCGTCTCCGATTGCAGCCCGGTGCAGCGCATGTTGGAATAATCCTGTGGGGCGCTGGTCGGTGTCACATTTTCGTGACACAGGGCAGGAAGTTATTATACCTGCATTAGTCTGTCTGGGTCTGAGCATTTTTAAAACCCTCCAAATGTGAAGTGTGTCCAGAGGTATCGGAAGCAAAACACCGGACTGTGTCCGCACTTGTTAACCAGCGGAAATGTTTGCAGCTCTGCCTATGGGCTCAAACCTTCGCCTACTGTATAAACACACACTGTGCCTCTGCTACTGTGGCACACTTTTTCCTTGTATTTACATAGCGAATAGAAAAGCCAAGACATTTCCTCCTATGCCAGAGCGCACACAGCCAGCCAGGGCAGAATAAACAAGGCTTTGAGGCCATCCGCTGAGACTTACAAACCTCCTCTTGGATTTGAACATAAAATGGAGACAGCCTGGATTTTATCTTTTTGAGACGAGTTTATTTGTTGGCTAAAATTATGTATGCAAAGCTCCAGATAAGACGGAGGGGCAGCGAGTGGAGCGAACAGAGGTGTTATCAATGCAGTAGATGGTAAGGAAAGTTTGTAAGGATCAATACGATGCAGTGTCAGATCTTTTTCTTTCCACTGGTGTTTTGTATAAATGAACAAGACACACTGAGTAGCTTTACATCTTGGACTCACTGATTTTATATATTTGACTATTGTACAAGTTTATTTCAAATTATTTTATTTACTGTTAGATGTCTGAATGGCAGGGGTCATCTCCCCTCCTACCTGTCTGACCTGATTCACCCTTACGCTCCCTCTCGTGCTCTCAGGTCAGCACATCAGCTGAAGTTGGTTGTCCCAAAAGCCAAAACCGAGCCTTCGCTGCTGCTGCTGCCCCACGACTGTGGAACCAGCTGCCATTAGATATTCGACAGGCCCCGTCTCTACCTGTTTTTAAATCTCTACTAAAATGCATTTCTTTTCACTGGCGTTTAGCACAGAATGATAAGAGGTTTGTATTCTGCTTGTTGTCAAATGTGTATCTTACACTGTACAGACAAGTTTAGTTTAGTTTATTTGAGCAGTTAAAGTTAAAGTTAAAGTATTATTTGTGTTGTGTGTAATTGTGTTGGCCAACTTTACAGTTCCTTCCAACATACAAGTCGGTATGTGTTGTGTAAGGTAAGGTGCTTTATTTGTCATTATACAACAACTGTACAATGAAATGTATCCTCTGCATTTGACCCGTCCTTCGACGGACAATAGGTATAAGCCCTCATGGCATCGGGGAAGTTCAGCTCATTAAGCGACACACACACACACACACACACACACACACACACACACACACACATACGTGGTTTTATGGTTTATGTTGACCTTTTGGAAAAACCAACCCTGGTGTGGTTTAAGAGGACTATGGTTTCCCAAGGTCCTAGAGAGATAAGCTCTGGATAGACTAACTGTAAAAAATCTGAAAAAAATTTAGGTCTATTTAACATCCTTGTATCAGCTACGGTTGTCTATACACAGCCACCGACCAGAAGGTGGTTCATGAGGACCAAAGATGAATTATGAGGACTTTAAACATAACTGAACCACAATTCCCCTATGAGAGACCAACAGGCCCGTTTGGAACCATGAGGCCGTCCTTCCGTGGACCCACCACCTGCAGGAGGAGCCATAGGGGACTGGTGCTATGTGATTTGGGCAGCTCCAACGGCTGCCTCCACGACCCGGCAACGGACAAGTGGGAGAAAATGGATGGATGGATGAACCACAATTAGAGGCTGGAAAAGTTTTAATGTTCTTCATACATACACTCCATGCTTATCCATCTTTTACCTTTAGTTGTCTTTTATGTGCTAGTCCACGATTTCTCACAAAGTCTCTTATATTCTGCAGTGTTCTCTGACTTAAGGCCATTTCTGCTTGCTTACACTGAGTTACTTCATTTTTTGTGGCCAGTTTTCCTCTCTTGATGTGTTTTTTAAAATGCCGCATTACAGCTGCTTCTTCAGTCTTTGACCATGCTCTTTTTGTCACTCTGCGTTTTGGTCCAGGTTGCTTTGCAGGCCTCTGTGCTGCCTCTGAAAAGGAAAATTAGGAATTAATTTAAACAAAACAATGTGAATAAGTCAGAGCAAGACTACTACAAGAGTAAACAGAAGAACTTGCCTTCAAAATCAGAGGTATCTCCATCAGCTATGTCGATCGGGTCATCATCTATAACCACAGTTGCCGCTTGTTTCTCAGCAGAGTCCCCCGAGTCACTGTGACTCTCCTCTTCGGCCTCATCTGCACTGATGGGAATTTCATCTAAAAACAAAAGGGGGATTCAATTCAATCAGCCCGCTCCTAAAGCCACCAGGCCTGGGAAAACTCACCAAGGCTGGGGCTAAGATCCCCAGCCGGCTCCTAAAGCTACCAGCCCCGCACCGACATCCACCACAATGACCCACCCTCTACTCCACTTACACTACCCGGCTCAGGGCACTCCTACCCCGGCCTACGTGCACACACTCGCCCCCCTGGCTCCTCTGGACCTCCTCTGACCAGCCTGCTCCTAAAGCTACCAGCTCCGCACCGACATCCACCACAATGACCCACCCTCTACTCCACTTACACTACCCGGCTCAGGGCACTCCTACCCCGGCCCTACATGCACACCCAGATAAGAGATACATTTAACAAACCTTCAAGTTCAATCTCCTCCAGCGTCTTTCCTTTTAGCGAGGAAATGGATCCCTTCTCCATTAAAAGCAATACTTTGGATATCTTTGCAAGTTGTGTTGTTGGAACAGGCAGTCTGTAGAATTCCCTGTGTACGCGGATATCATGTCCAAGGAAGTCTGCCACCTGATCCAGCTCATTCTCCTGGAGGTTTAAGACTTGAGATAGCGTGGCCACATGTTTCCTGAGACCCGTCGACCGGAGGTGCTCGGGGTACTTTGTGTCGCACTGTGTGGAGAAACGTCTCAGGCAGTCACTTCCTCTATAATGGGTTGGTGCTTTGGGTCGTGCAAATAAGAATGGGTTTGAGGGAGACACACCACATTCTTTCCTCTTATTTGTGAGTAGTGTAAGACCATTGACAACAGGTCGGGG
This sequence comes from Proterorhinus semilunaris, assembly GCA_021464625.1. Taxonomy (NCBI): domain Eukaryota; kingdom Metazoa; phylum Chordata; class Actinopteri; order Gobiiformes; family Gobiidae; genus Proterorhinus; species Proterorhinus semilunaris. The sequence continues at coordinate 30,742,361 of CM038346.1, forward strand.
GAGAAGAACTGCAACTTTTCTCCCTCTTTTACCCATAATTTCCACGCGACTTAGATACCGGCAGAGCTTCTTTTCTGTGTCCGATAAACCAAGGCTTACATCCGCATGAAGTTGTTGATTATCCCTCTCCAGAAAATGTTTCAGAGGCATTTTGGAAACCTCTCCAGCTCGCCGACGGTTGAACACAATGATTTGTGTGAGCAACACCATGGCAAGACGGGCATAAGTTTGAGCATCATCTGTTTCTTGCAGTTTGCTTGTGGCCTCTTCTGCTGCCTTTTCCAAAAACTTGTGAAGTTTCACAACATCTTCAGTGAATGGTAAGGTTAACGGTTTATTAAACTTGGCATCACTCAGTGTGTTAAGGGCATTGTGAGATACATATTCTTTCCACTTGGTACTGAGCAACTTCTTAAATGTTTCAGTATACTTCACCAGCTTCTCATCTTCTGCCATCAAGCCCCGGCAGTGGATGATGTCGCAGATCTTATTCAGTGTGTGGCCGAGTTTAAGAGCAAGGCTCGGGGTTTTGTACGAAAGATTGTCATCATTAAAACCTGCTACCTTTTTGACCGCTTGTACCACTTTCTCAAAGTTTGCAGGCCTAACAGCATCTTCCAGGGTCGGCACAGAGAAATCTGTCCGCAAGCACAGCAGCAGACGTCCCACTTCTCTCAGTTTTTGTCTTATGTATTCATACTTTGTTGTATCCTGTCCATGAATGTTGTAAAGTGACTGGGCAAACTGGAGAATACAGAAGTCATTTCGCACAACTGATCCAACTTCATCCACGTTCATAACACTGAGAAGCTTCCAAACCCCACCCGAGATTTGCGCACATAAGGCGGCATCCTGAGCTGATGCAGAGCCGAGGATCCTTCTCCTTCCAGACGTCTCTTCTTGGTTTGCATCTTCGGGTTTGTGAGGGCACCTGCGAGTATGCCTCCATAGTTCTTTGCGGAGAAACATGCCTTGACAATACATGCAGTGAATAAACTTTCCATCCAAAGCTTTTTTTTTGCATCGTCGCTTCACTTTCAATTGCCCTTTCCCACTTTGTAATACTGCTTGATTATGTAAAAAGTTCCCTTTATTCCTAATTTTTTCAATCCGTTTGTTGCGCTCCTTGACATCAGTAAGGGAAAAGACTTGTACAATCTCTGCATTGGTCTTGTGTGTTTTAAGATGTCTCGATATTTTCTTCTGGGGCTTACCGCAGACAAAGCAGTAATTTATGGAACTTGTCCGCTGTGGGTCTCCTCTTCGTGGACCATTCTCTGAATGCAACTCTGAGGTGTATGAAGAACTACCTTGCTGGCTGGTTCCCGGTGCACTAGAAGCAGGAGCAAGACTTGTATCCGACTTTTGTGTCAGCCATATATTTGGATGGGGGAGCTCATCTAAATCTTCATCACCCACATAGTCTGGGTCTGAGTCTGGGTTGTTTTTTTCTTGTGCCATCTCCTGCCTTTGGTCCTTCCCAGTGTCACTCTGAAAGATAAACAGACAATACTTGAACCTACAAAGAACCACCCAGGCTGGGGCTAAGTTCCACAGCCAGCTCCTAAACCCAATACCCCGGTCCCCAACTCATCAGGGCCGGGGAAAACTCACCAAGGCTGGGGCTAAGTTCCACAGCCTGCTCCTAAAGCTACCAGCCCCGCACCGACATCCACCACAATGACCCACCCTCTACTCCACTTACACTACCCGGCTCAGGGCACTCCTACCACGGCCTACGTGCACACACTCGCCCCCCTGGCTCCTCTGGACCTCCTCTGACCAGCCTGCTCCTAAAGCTACCAGCTCCGCACCGACATCCACCACAATGACCCACCCTCTACTCCACTTACACTACCCGGCTCAGGGCACTCCTACCCCGGCCTACGTGCACACACTCGCCCCCCTGGCTCCTCTGGACCTCCTCTGACCAGCCTGCTCCTAAAGCTACCAGCTCCGCACCGACATCCACCACAATGACCCACCCTCTACTCCACTTACACTACCCGGCTCAGGGCACTCCTACCCCGGCCTACGTGCACACACTCGCCCCCCTGGCTCCTCTGGACCTCCTCTGACCAGCCTGCTCCTAAAGCTACCAGCTCCGCACCGACATCCACCACAATGACCCACCCTCTACTCCACTTACACTACCCGGCTCAGGGCACTCCTACCCCGGCCTACGTGCACACACTCGCCCCCCTGGCTCCTCTGGACCTCCTCTGACCAGCCTGCTCCTAAAGCTACCAGCTCCGCACCGACATCCACCACAATGACCCACCCTCTACTCCACTTACACTACCCGGCTCAGGGCACTCCTACCCCGGCCTACGTGCACACACTCGCCCCCCTGGCTCCTCTGGACCTCCTCTGACCAGCCTGCTCCTAAAGCTACCAGCTCCGCACCGACATCCACCACAATGACCCACCCTCTACTCCACTTACACTACCCGGCTCAGGGCACTCCTACCCCGGCCTACGTGCACACACTCGCCCCCCTGGCTCCTCTGGACCTCCTCTGACCAGCCTGCTCCTAAAGCTACCAGCTCCGCACCGACATCCACCACAATGACCCACCCTCTACTCCACTTACACTACCCGGCTCAGGGCACTCCTACCCCGGCCTACGTGCACACACTCGCCCCCCTGGCTCCTCTGGACCTCCTCTGACCAGCCTGCTCCTAAAGCTACCAGCTCCGCACCGACATCCACCACAATGACCCACCCTCTACTCCACTTACACTACCCGGCTCAGGGCACTCCTACCCCGGCCTACGTGCACACACTCGCCCCCCTGGCTCCTCTGGACCTCCTCTGACCAGCCTGCTCCTAAAGCTACCAGCTCCGCACCGACATCCACCACAATGACCCACCCTCTACTCCACTTACACTACCCGGCTCAGGGCACTCCTACCCCGGCCTACGTGCACACACTCGCCCCCCTGGCTCCTCTGGACCTCCTCTGACCAGCCTGCTCCTAAAGCTACCAGCTCCGCACCGACATCCACCACAATGACCCACCCTCTACTCCACTTACACTACCCGGCTCAGGGCACTCCTACCCCGGCCTACGTGCACACACTCGCCCCCCTGGCTCCTCTGGACCTCCTCTGACCAGCCTGCTCCTAAAGCTACCAGCTCCGCACCGACATCCACCACAATGACCCACCCTCTACTCCACTTACACTACCCGGCTCAGGGCACTCCTACCCCGGCCCTACTTGCACACACTCGCCCCCCTGACTCCTCTGGACCTCCGGGGACACACAGCCCACATCTCGGACCCACTCTTAAGCACCCCTCCTCGGACTACACCCCCCAACTCATCCAGGCCGGGGAAAACTCACCAAGGCTGGGGCTAAGTTCCACAGCCAGCTCCAAAACCCAATAGCCCGGTCCCCATATCATCCAGCCCGGGGATAAATCCTCCAGGCCGGGGCTAAGTTCCATTCAGAAAATACTTGATAACGTATATTTAACAAGGACTAGATACTTACCAATATATTTTCTTGTCTTCTTTGGAGTGAACTTTCTCTTGGTCCTTCTTCTTCGCATTACCATTAGATGTCTTCCGAAATCACTCAACATGCCCGGACACATATCCCGCACGTGTCCCCATAAAGAACCAATCACAATGGAGCCTTCAATACCGCCAGAGTAGGGTAGGGGGAGCACATCATACACTCCATACACAAGAAGTCAGGTTGGGGTATTATATGGACGTCAAATAAACTTTCAATTTATGGTCTTTAAAAGCTAAGAATTTAAAAAAACTTGATATGTGCATGATATATTATCATTGAGCATTAAAAGGACTTCAGAAAAACAATGAAATTATGCTCTTTATATGCTAAAAATTAAAATACAAAATCTTGGTTTATGAGGACCGTAGCATAGTCCTGCTAATCCCCTTAGGTTCTCGTAGTGCTGGTGAGTAGTCAGGTCAATTGGCTCCATAAACCATATATACAGACACACCACCTCCAGCACCTAACCAACAGCTCCAGCCCGGTCATGACAGCTCCAGGCCTTGTCTAAGACCTACAGCCCAGTCAGGGCAGCTCCAAGCCGGGTCCACCACCTCCAGCACCTAACCAACAGCTCCAGCCCGGTCAGTACAGCTCCAGGCCTTGTCTAAGACCTACAGCCCGGTCATGACAGCTCCAAGCCGGGTCTACCACCTCCAGCACCTAACCAACAGCTCCAGCCCGGTCATGACAGCTCCAGGCCTTGTCTAAGACCTACAGCCCAGTCAGGGCAGCTCCAAGCCGGGTCTACCACCTCCAGCACCTAACCAACAGCTCCAGCCCGGTCAGTACAGCTCCAGGCCTTGTCTAAGACCTACAGCCCGGTCATGACAGCTCCAAGCCGGGTCTACCACCTCCAGCACCTAACCAACAGCTCCAGCCCGGTCAGTACAGCTCCAGGCCTTGTCTAAGACCTACAGCCCGGTCATGACAGCTCCAAGCCGGGTCTACCACCTCCAGCACCTAACCAACAGCTCCAGCCCGGTTATGACAGCTCCAGGCCTTGTCTAAGACCTACAGCCCGGTCATGACAGCTCCAAGCCGGGTCTACCACCTCCAGCACCTAACCAACAGCTCCAGCCCGGTCATGACAGCTCCAGGCCTTGTCTAAGACCTGCAGCCCGGTCATGACAGCTCCAAGCCGGGTCTACCACCTCCAGCACCTAACCAACAGCTCCAGCCCGGTCAGTACAGCTCCAGGCCTTGTCTAAGACCTACAGCCCGGTCATGACAGCTCCAAGCCGGGTCTACCACCTCCAGCACCTAACCAACAGCTCCAGCCCGGTCAGTACAGCTCCAGGCCTTGTCTAAGACCTACAGCCCGGTCATGACAGCTCCAAGCCGGGTCTACCACCTCCAGCACCTAACCAACAGCTCCAGCCCGGTCATGACAGCTCCAGGCCTTGTCTAAGACCTACAGCCCAGTCAGGGCAGCTCCAAGCCGGGTCTACCACCTCCAGCACCTAACCAACAGCTCCAGCCCGGTCAGTACAGCTCCAGGCCTTGTCTAAGACCTACAGCCCGGTCATGACAGCTCCAAGCCGGGTCTACCACCTCCAGCACCTAACCAACAGCTCCAGCCCGGTCAGTACAGCTCCAGGCCTTGTCTAAGACCTACAGCCCGGTCATGACAGCTCCAAGCCGGGTCTACCACCTCCAGCACCTAACCAACAGCTCCAGCCCGGTTATGACAGCTCCAGGCCTTGTCTAAGACCTACAGCCCGGTCATGACAGCTCCAAGCCGGGTCTACCACCTCCAGCACCTAACCAACAGCTCCAGCCCGGTCATGACAGCTCCAGGCCTTGTCTAAGACCTGCAGCCCGGTCATGACAGCTCCAAGCCGGGTCTACCACCTCCAGCACCTAACCAACAGCTCCAGCCCGGTCAGTACAGCTCCAGGCCTTGTCTAAGACCTACAGCCCGGTCATGACAGCTCCAAGCCGGGTCTACCACCTCCAGCACCTAACCAACAGCTCCAGCCCGGTCAGTACAGCTCCAGGCCTTGTCTAAGACCTACAGCCCGGTCATGACAGCTCCAAGCCGGGTCTACCACCTCCAGCACCTAACCAACAGCTCCAGCCCGGTCAGTACAGCTCCAGGCCTTGTCTAAGACCTACAGCCCGGTCATGACAGCTCCAAGCCGGGTCTACCACCTCCAGCACCTAACCAACAGCTCCAGCCCGGTCAGTACAGCTCCAGGCCTTGTCTAAGACCTACAGCCCGGTCATGACAGCTCCAAGCCGGGTCTACCACCTCCAGCACCTAACCAACAGCTCCAGCCCGGTCAGTACAGCTCCAGGCCTTGTCTAAGACCTACAGCCCGGTCATGACAGCTCCAAGCCGGGTCTACCACCTCCAGCACCTAACCAACAGCTCCAGCCCGGTCAGTACAGCTCCAGGCCTTGTCTAAGACCTACAGCCCGGTCATGACAGCTCCAAGCCGGGTCTACCACCTCCAGCACCTAACCAACAGCTCCAGCCCGGTCAGTACAGCTCCAGGCCTTGTCTAAGACCTACAGCCCGGTCATGACAGCTCCAAGCCGGGTCTACCACCTCCAGCACCTAACCAACAGCTCCAGCCCGGTCATGACAGCTCCAGGCCTTGTCTAAGACCTACAGCCCAGTCAGGGAAGCTCCAAGCCGGGTCTACAACCTCCAGCACCTAACCAAAAGCTCCAGGCAGCTGGGTCTGAGACCTACAGCCCAGTCAGGGCAGCTCCAAGCTGGGTCTACCACCTCCAGCACCTAACCAACAGCTCCAGGCAGCTGGGTCTGAGACCTACAGCCCAGTCAGGGATGGGATCCCGACCTGCAATGCAACCATGAGCGAGATAGGCCAGAGGCCAGTGGTTGAAATCAGGAATTAAACCTGAAAATGCATCACCTAACCAACAGCTCCAGCCCAGCCCCCAGTCATGACAGCTCCAGGCCTGGTCTAACACCTCCAGCCTGCTTCCATGACGCCTTCGTCCGGGTCTAACACCTCCAGCCAGGCCCCCCAAAAACTTCAACCCAGTCCCAACACCTACAGGCCCATACACACAACCACAGCACCGGAACAACACCCACCACCGCTCTCATCCACTAACCCTACCCCGCTAAGGGCTCCCCCAACACCGCCTACCTGCACAACCTCGGCCGCATGGCTCCTATGGACCTCCGGGGACACCCGGCGCACCTTTCGGACCCGGGTACCCACTCTTAAGCACCCCTCCTCGGACTACACCCCAAGACCCGGCCCGGAGGAAGTCCGTGACCCTGATACTCTGAGCCACTTTGGACATTTTTTCTAAGTGCTGAGCCACTTAGAAAAAATGTCCAAAGAGTATCAGGGTCACTTGGAAAAATTTCTAAGTGCTGAGCCACTTAGAAACTTTTCCATGTTACCCTGATACTCTTTGGACATTTTTTCTAAGTGGCTCAGCACTTAGAAACTTTTCCAAGTGACCCTGATACTCTGTCATACACATAACACATAGAAACCTGGGTAAAACCAACTCCCACACCTCCCCTGGTACTCTCTACCCAGGGGAGGAGGGAGGGACCCGGAGGCCGGCCGACAAAAGCTTGGATCAAGGGCCTGACTTTCAATAGAGCGCAGCGACGGAGCTGCTCTGCTACGTACGAAACAACTTTAATATACGCTATTGTAGTTTGAATTACCGCTTCAATTACAGGCCCTCAATATTCCTTCCTTGGATGTGGTCGCCAGTTGCCTTCCTTGGATGTAGTTGCCATTTCTCATGTTCCCTCTCCGGAATCGAACCCTGATTCCCTGTTACCCGTGGTCACCATGGTAGGCACAGAAAGTACCATCGAAAGTTGATAGGGCAGAGTTGTCTCCGCCACGAGGGCCAGTGATCGGCTCGAGGTTATCTAGAGTCACCAAAGCGCGCGGGGAGCCCCGAGGGGCGACCCCGCATGGGTTTTGGGTCTGATAAATGCACGCATCCCCGGAGGTCAGCGCTCGTTGGCATGTATTAGCTCTAGAATTGCCACAGTTATCCAAGTAACGGTAGAGCGATCAAAGGAACCATAACTGATTTAATGAGCCATTCGCAGTTTCACTGTACCGGCCGTGTGTACTTAGACTTGCATGGCTTAATCTTTGAGACAAGCATATGTTACTGGCAGGATCAACCAGGTAGCCCAGAGTGGCTGCGGTTCGGGAAGAACCGCGTCGGCCGTGGCCAGGGCTGGCCGTGGGCCGAAAACGGGGCCCCGCGCCCCGTGGTTGGGCACGCGGGGCCGTGGAGGCGAAGCGTACGCTCTCCTGGAGGCGAGCTCCCCGGGCGTGGGAGTCTCTGTGCGGAGGTTTCGAGAAAATGCGTTAAACGGCCGCAAATACCCCCGCTCTGGAACGGAGAGGGCCCGCGGGCCGGCTCTACCGTGGCGGGGGGCGGCCGTCGTAAGGCCCCTGGGTCAGACGGGTCGTCTCGGTCTCGCTTCCGAAAGGACCGGGCGGCGGGGCTCCGTTCAGCCCCGGCCCGAGTGCGCTCATGTCCGCAGTGCTCCGGAGCCGACCGCGCTGGAATAGAACCAGCCAGAGGCCCGGAGGTGGCGGATTTTGCATGCCCACAGGTCGAGCTGGGATCCCGGATCAAAAAGAACCAGGATTCTGACCATTTTCGATTTTGAAAAACGTCATTCCCAAAAACCGCCCGACTGTCCCTTGGCTCTGGGGGTGTATAGCCAATCCGCCCGGAGCAGCGTCAAATGCCCGGAGATCGTCCCGGGCTTCCGCGCTGAAAACACTTAGTGCAAAAACCAGATCCGTGACCCTGATACTCAAAGAGTATCAGGGTCACGGAATCGACTTTTGAGATTTGCACATCCACGGGTCCGGGCGGTCACCCTCTACCCGCCGGTACCACTCTTTCCGGGATTAAAAGCGTTTTTCTATTTTTTGGCATTTTTTTTCTCCGCGGGTGCTGTACGCCTATAACTCCGCGGGGGGTGCGAGCCACCGCGCGGACACGCACATCAGCGTGACCGGGGGACTCTCCGGACCGGCCCGTGTCCACCTTTTGAAAGAATAACCCAGGACTCGGCGTTTGCTGCCGCGGGAAGGGCGAGAACCTAGCGCTACGGAACTTTGAACCGTTAAAAGGGGCCTTTAACGGTGTCCCACCGGCCCAATTCCAGCACAGGCGTGTTCGGGAGGCTCGGCTCTATAACCCTGGATACTTTTAGTGTGGATTGAAAGTCGTTTTTTGGGGGGGGGGGGTTGGTTTGTTCCTGGGCTTCCGAGGT